>CAWUFW010015749.1:10000-15000 GCA_963921515.1 Calotriton arnoldi | reverse complement strand
TTCAAAAATCAACACTTAGAAACTTTTTCAGCAAAAAGCAGGCAATGATATCCTATGGAAGGAAATTCAAGTTACTGGTAAGTACGGTTAAAATTACTTTTGAGGATCAGTACTGGGCTGAAAGATGCAGCACTGAGGTCTCTCCTGATAACAGGTGAGTAAATCGGAATTCGTATTTCGGCTGATTTTAGAGGAATATTTTAAAGTTCCAAAACTCCACACTTAGAAGAATTTCCAAGTGAAACCAGTCAATGTTAGCCTATGAAGGAAATTCAAGTTACCGGTAAGTACGGTTAAAATTACTTTTCAGGACCAGTACTGGGCTGAAAGATGCAGCACTGAGGTCTCTCCTGATAACAGGTGAGTAAATCGGAATTCGTATTTCGGCTGATTTTAGAGGAATATTTTAAAGTTCCAAAACTCCACACTTAGAAGAATTTCCAAGTGAAACCAGTCAATGTTAGCCTGAGAAGGAAATTCAAGTTACCGGTAAGTACGGTTAAAATTACTTTTGAGGATCAGTACTGGGCTGAAAGATGCAGCACTGAGGTCTCTCCTGATAACAGGTGAGTAAATCGGAATTCGTATTTCGGCTGATTTTAGAGGAATATTTTAAAGTTCCAAAACTCCACACTTAGAAGAATTTCCAAGTGAAACCAGTCAATGTTAGCCTATGAAGAAAATTCAAGTTACCGGTAAGTACGGTTAAAATTACTTTTCAGGACCAGTACTGGGCTGAAAGATGCAGCACTGAGGTCTCTCCTGATAACAGGTGAGTAAATCGGAATTCGTATTTCGGCTGATTTTAGAGGAATATTTTAAAGTTCCAAAACTCCACACTTAGAAGAATTTCCAAGTGAAACCAGTCAATGTTAGCCTATGAAGGAAATTCAAGTTACCGGTAAGTACGGTTAAAATTACTTTTGAGGATCAGTACTGGGCTGAAAGATGCAGCACTGAGGTCTCTCCTGATAACAGGTGAGTAAATCGGAATTCGTATTTCGGCTGATTTTAGAGGAATATTTTAAAGTTCCAAAACTCCACACTTAGAAGAATTTCCAAGTGAAACCAGTCAATGTTAGCCTATGAAGGAAATTCAAGTTACCGGTAAGTACGGTTAAAATTACTTTTCAGGACCAGTACTGGGCTGAAAGATGCAGCACTGAGGTCTCTCCTGATAACAGGTGAGTAAATCGGAATTCGTATTTCGGCTGATTTTAGAGGAATATTTTAAAGTTCCAAAACTCCACACTTAGAAGAATTTCCAAGTGAAACCAGTCAATGTTAGCCTATGAAGGAAATTCAAGTTACCGGTAAGTACGGTTAAAATTACTTTTCAGGACCAGTACTGGGCTGAAAGATGCAGCACTGAGGTCTCTCCTGATAACAGGTGAGTAAATCGGAATTCGTATTTCGGCTGATTTTAGAGGAATATTTTAAAGTTCCAAAACTCCACACTTAGAAGAATTTCCAAGTGAAACCAGTCAATGTTAGCCTATGGAAGGAAATTCAAGTTACTGGTAAGTACGGTTAAAATTACTTTTGAGGATCAGTACTGGGCTGAAAGATGCAGCACTGAGGTCTCTCCTGATAACAGGTGAGTAAATCGGAATTCGTATTTCGGCTGATTTTAGAGGAATATTTTAAAGTTCCAAAACTCCACACTTAGAAGAATTTCCAAGTGAAACCAGTCAATGTTAGCCTATGAAGGAAATTCAAGTTACCGGTAAGTACGGTTAAAATTACTTTTCAGGACCAGTACTGGGCTGAAAGATGCAGCACTGAGGTCTCTCCTGATAACAGGTGAGTAAATCGGAATTCGTATTTCGGCTGATTTTAGAGGAATATTTTAAAGTTCCAAAACTCCACACTTAGAAGAATTTCCAAGTGAAACCAGTCAATGTTAGCCTGAGAAGGAAATTCAAGTTACCGGTAAGTACGGTTAAAATTACTTTTGAGGATCAGTACTGGGCTGAAAGATGCAGCACTGAGGTCTCTTCTGATAACAGGTGAGTAAATCGGAATTCGTATTTCGGCTGATTTTAGAGGAATATTTTAAAGTTCCAAAACTCCACACTTAGAAGAATTTCCAAGTGAAACCAGTCAATGTTAGCCTATGAAGAAAATTCAAGTTACCGGTAAGTACGGTTAAAATTACTTTTCAGGACCAGTACTGGGCTGAAAGATGCAGCACTGAGGTCTCTCCTGATAACAGGTGAGTAAATCGGAATTCGTATTTCGGCTGATTTTAGAGGAATATTTTAAAGTTCCAAAACTCCACACTTAGAAGAATTTCCAAGTGAAACCAGTCAATGTTAGCCTATGAAGGAAATTCAAGTTACCGGTAAGTACGGTTAAAATTACTTTTGAGGATCAGTACTGGGCTGAAAGATGCAGCACTGAGGTCTCTCCTGATAACAGGTGAGTAAATCGGAATTCGTATTTCGGCTGATTTTAGAGGAATATTTTAAAGTTCCAAAACTCCACACTTAGAAGAATTTCCAAGTGAAACCAGTCAATGTTAGCCTATGGAAGGAAATTCAAGTTACTGGTAAGTACGGTTAAAATTACTTTTCAGGATCAGTACTGGGCTGAAAGATGCAGCACTGAGGTCTCTCCTGATAACAGGTGAGTAAATCAGAATTCGGATTTCGGCTGATTTTAGAGGAATATTTTAAAGTTCCAAAACTCCACACTTAGAAGAATTTCCAAGTGAAACCAGTCAATGTTAGCCTATGAAGGAAATTCAAGTTACCGGTAAGTACGGTTAAAATTACTTTTCAGGACCAGTACTGGGCTGAAAGATGCAGCACTGAGGTCTCTCCTGATAACAGGTGAGTAAATCAGAATTCGGATTTCGGCTGATTTTAGAGGAATATTTGTATGTTTCAAAATTCAACACTTAGAAACTTTTTCAGCAAAAAGCAGGCAATGATATCCTATGGAAGGAAATTCAAGTTACTGGTAAGTACGGTTAAAATTACTTTTGAGGATCAGTACTGGGCTGAAAGATGCAGCACTGAGGTCTCTCCTGATAACAGGTGAGTAAATCAGAATTCGGATTTCGGCTGATTTTAGAGGAATATTTGTATGTTTCAAAAATCAACACTTAGAAACTTTTTCAGCAAAAAGCAGGCAATGATATCCTATGGAAGGAAATTCAAGTTACTGGTAAGTACGGTTAAAATTACTTTTGAGGAGCAGCACTGAGGTCTCTCCTGATAACAGGTGAGTAAATCGGAATTCGTATTTCGGCTGATTTTAGAGGAATATTTTAAAGTTCCAAAACTCCACACTTAGAAGAATTTCCAAGTGAAACCAGTCAATGTTAGCCTATGAAGGAAATTCAAGTTACCGGTAAGTACGGTTAAAATTACTTTTGAGGATCAGTACTGGGCTGAAAGATGCAGCACTGAGGTCTCTCCTGATAACAGGTGAGTAAATCGGAATTCGTATTTCGGCTGATTTTAGAGGAATATTTTAAAGTTCCAAAACTCCACACTTAGAAGAATTTCCAAGTGAAACCAGTCAATGTTAGCCTATGAAGGAAATTCAAGTTACCGGTAAGTACGGTTAAAATTACTTTTGAGGATCAGTACTGGGCTGAAAGATGCAGCACTGAGGTCTCTCCTGATAACAGGTGAGTAAATCGGAATTCGGATTTCGGCTGATTTTAGAGGAATATTTGCACAATGGTGAAGGGAGGGGCGGGGCCTGAGGTGACATCTGTGCAAACGCGCCCCGTGGTGCGTTTTAAGTTGGGGGATTAAGTCCCCTTGAATCATGAGGGTCCCTACGGGCCAACTAGCCCACCAGGAACCTCCAGTATGCGCCAGGGGCTGCGTTGCAGAGACATGTACAGAGGCCACACCCCTTTTACACCTCTCTGCAACGCAGCTCTGTGGCGCTTTCTGGACGTACCTGTTGGGCTAGTTGGCCCCCAGGGACCCTCAGGATTGAAGAGGATTTAATTCCCCATCTTAAAACGCGCCACGGGGCCTGTTTGCACACATGTCACCTGAAGCCCCGCCCCCTCCCTTCACCACTGTGCAAACGCGCCCCGTGGCGCGTTTTAAGTCGGGGGATTAACTCCCCTTGAATCCTGAGGGTCCCTGGGGTGCAACTAGCCCACCATATACCTCCAAAAAGCGCCATAGAGCTGCGTTGCAGAGAGGTGTAAAAGGGGCGTGGCCTCTGTACACCTCTCTGCAAGGCAGCTCCCTGGCGCATACTGGAGGTTCCTGGTGGGCTAGTTGGCCCTCAGGGACCCCCAGTATTCAAGGGGAATTCGTTCCCCTCTGCAAACGCGCCAGGGGCGCGTTTGCAGAGTGGTGAAGGAAGGGGGCGGGGCCTGCGGGCCCGATCGTTTTTTTTTTGTTGTTTTTTTTTTTTTCCCTGAAGGGGGGCTGTGTGGCCCCCCTTTCTTTTTCCTATTTTTAGGCCCTGGGGACCCCATCCCCCAGGGCCTTACCCCTTTTTTTTTAATTACAATTTTTTTTTAAAAACGGGAAGGGGGCCGCGTGGCCCCCCTTCCCTGGGCCTGTATTGGCCCCGGGGACCCCATCCCCCGGGCCATGGCCTGTTTTTTTTTATTTGGAGGGGGGCTGCGTGGCCCCCCTCCTCAGGCCATTTAAGGCCCCGGGGACCCCATCCCCCGGGGCCGGCCTTGCACTTTTTTTTAAATTATTTTCTTTTTGTTACTTTGGGGAGGGGGGCTGCGTGGCCCCCCTCCGTGGCCTCTTATGGCCCCGGGGACCCCATCCCCCGGGGCCTGGCCTCTCGTTGGGGACTGTGGGGGTCCCCAAGCCCCCACAGTCCCGCCGGCTCCCCGTGTCCTACGGGAGCCGGCATTGCTTTTACACATGGGGAGCAGCTAACATGCTGCTCCCCATGTGGAAAAGCAATCAGCTTTGGATATTGGAAGAGAGAGCAGGTTTCCTGCTCTCTCTTCCAATATCCAAAGCAAGTTTGCAATGACAGGACGGGAGCCGCGAGGCAGT
>CAWUFW010015749.1:0-5000 GCA_963921515.1 Calotriton arnoldi | reverse complement strand
AGTTACCGGTAAGTACGGTTAAAATTACTTTTCAGGACCAGTACTGGGCTGAAAGATGCAGCACTGAGGTCTCTCCTGATAACAGGTGAGTAAATCAGAATTCGGATTTCGGCTGATTTTAGAGGAATATTTGTATGTTTCAAAAATCAACACTTAGAAACTTTTTCAGCAAAAAGCAGGCAATGATATCCTATGGAAGGAAATTCAAGTTACTGGTAAGTACGGTTAAAATTACTTTTGAGGATCAGTACTGGGCTGAAAGATGCAGCACTGAGGTCTCTCCTGATAACAGGTGAGTAAATCGGAATTCGTATTTCGGCTGATTTTAGAGGAATATTTTAAAGTTCCAAAACTCCACACTTAGAAGAATTTCCAAGTGAAACCAGTCAATGTTAGCCTATGAAGGAAATTCAAGTTACCGGTAAGTACGGTTAAAATTACTTTTCAGGACCAGTACTGGGCTGAAAGATGCAGCACTGAGGTCTCTCCTGATAACAGGTGAGTAAATCGGAATTCGTATTTCGGCTGATTTTAGAGGAATATTTTAAAGTTCCAAAACTCCACACTTAGAAGAATTTCCAAGTGAAACCAGTCAATGTTAGCCTGAGAAGGAAATTCAAGTTACCGGTAAGTACGGTTAAAATTACTTTTGAGGATCAGTACTGGGCTGAAAGATGCAGCACTGAGGTCTCTCCTGATAACAGGTGAGTAAATCGGAATTCGTATTTCGGCTGATTTTAGAGGAATATTTTAAAGTTCCAAAACTCCACACTTAGAAGAATTTCCAAGTGAAACCAGTCAATGTTAGCCTATGAAGAAAATTCAAGTTACCGGTAAGTACGGTTAAAATTACTTTTCAGGACCAGTACTGGGCTGAAAGATGCAGCACTGAGGTCTCTCCTGATAACAGGTGAGTAAATCGGAATTCGTATTTCGGCTGATTTTAGAGGAATATTTTAAAGTTCCAAAACTCCACACTTAGAAGAATTTCCAAGTGAAACCAGTCAATGTTAGCCTATGAAGGAAATTCAAGTTACCGGTAAGTACGGTTAAAATTACTTTTGAGGATCAGTACTGGGCTGAAAGATGCAGCACTGAGGTCTCTCCTGATAACAGGTGAGTAAATCGGAATTCGTATTTCGGCTGATTTTAGAGGAATATTTTAAAGTTCCAAAACTCCACACTTAGAAGAATTTCCAAGTGAAACCAGTCAATGTTA
The DNA here is from genome assembly GCA_963921515.1 of Calotriton arnoldi. Classification (NCBI taxonomy): domain Eukaryota; kingdom Metazoa; phylum Chordata; class Amphibia; order Caudata; family Salamandridae; genus Calotriton; species Calotriton arnoldi. The sequence continues at coordinate 3,781 of CAWUFW010015749.1, read as the reverse complement.
GCCTATGGAAGGAAATTCAAGTTACTGGTAAGTACGGTTAAAATTACTTTTCAGGATCAGTACTGGGCTGAAAGATGCAGCACTGAGGTCTCTCCTGATAACAGGTGAGTAAATCAGAATTCGGATTTCGGCTGATTTTAGAGGAATATTTTAAAGTTCCAAAACTCCACACTTAGAAGAATTTCCAAGTGAAACCAGTCAATGTTAGCCTATGAAGGAAATTCAAGTTACCGGTAAGTACGGTTAAAATTACTTTTCAGGACCAGTACTGGGCTGAAAGATGCAGCACTGAGGTCTCTCCTGATAACAGGTGAGTAAATCAGAATTCGGATTTCGGCTGATTTTAGAGGAATATTTGTATAGTTTCAAAATTCAACACTTAGAAGACTTTTCCAAGCAAAACGCAGGCAATGTTATCCTATGGAAGGAAATTCAAGTTACTGGTAAGTACGGTTAAAATTACTTTTGAGGATCAGTACTGGGCTGAAAGATGCAGCACTGAGGTCTCTCCTGATAACAGGTGAGTAAATCAGAATTCGGATTTCGGCTGATTTTAGAGGAATATTTGTATAGTTTCAAAACTCAACACTTAGAAGACTTTTTCAAGCAAAACCAGTGCAATGATATCCTATGGAAGGAAATTCAAGTTACTGGTAAGTACGGTTAAAATTACTTTTGGAGGAGCAGCACTGAGGTCTCTCCTGATAACAGGTGAGTAAATCGGAATTCGTATTTCGGCTGATTTTAGAGGAATATTTTAAAGTTCCAAAACTCCACACTTAGAAGAATTTCCAAGTGAAACCAGTCAATGTTAGCCTATGAAGGAAATTCAAGTTACCGGTAAGTACGGTTAAAATTACTTTTGAGGATCAGTACTGGGCTGAAAGATGCAGCACTGAGGTCTCTCCTGATAACAGGTGAGTAAATCGGAATTCGTATTTCGGCTGATTTTAGAGGAATATTTTAAAGTTCCAAAACTCCACACTTAGAAGAATTTCCAAGTGAAACCAGTCAATGTTAGCCTATGAAGGAAATTCAAGTTACCGGTAAGTACGGTTAAAATTACTTTTGAGGATCAGTACTGGGCTGAAAGATGCAGCACTGAGGTCTCTCCTGATAACAGGTGAGTAAATCGGAATTCGGATTTCGGCTGATTTTAGAGGAATATTTGCACAATGGTGAAGGGAGGGGCGGGGCCTGAGGTGACATCTGTGCAAACGCGCCCCGTGGTGCGTTTTAAGTTGGGGGATTAAGTCCCCTTGAATCATGAGGGTCCCTACGGGCCAACTAGCCCACCAGGAACCTCCAGTATGCGCTAGGGGCTGCGTTGCAGAGACATGTACAGAGGCCACACCCCTTTTACACCTCTCTGCAACGCAGCTCTGTGGCGCTTTCTGGACGTACCTGTTGGGCTAGTTGGCCCCCAGGGACCCTCAGGATTGAAGAGGATTTAATTCCCCATCTTAAAACGCGCCACGGGGCCTGTTTGCACACATGTCACCTGAAGCCCCGCCCCCTCCCTTCACCACTGTGCAAACGCGCCCCGTGGCGCGTTTTAAGTCGGGGGATTAACTCCCCTTGAATCCTGAGGGTCCCTGGGGTGCAACTAGCCCACCATATACCTTCCAAAAAGCGCCATAGAGCTGCGTTGCAGAGAGGTGTAAAAGGGGCGTGGCCTCTGTACACCTCTCTGCAAGGCAGCTCCCTGGCGCATACTGGAGGTTCCTGGTGGGCTAGTTGGCCCTCAGGGACCCCAGTATTCAAGGGGAATTGCTCCCTCATGCAAACGCGCCAGGGGGCGCGTTTGCAGAGTGGTGAAGGAAGGGGCGGGGCCTGCTGGGCCCGATCGTTTTTTTTTGTTGTTTTTTTCTTCCTGAAGGGGGGCTGTGTGGCCCCCTTTCTTTTTCCTATTTTTAGGCCCTGGGGACCCCATCCCCCAGGGCCTTACCCCTTTTTTTTTAATTACAATTTTTTAAAAACGGAAGGGGGCCGCGTGGCCCCCCTTCCCTGGGCCTGTATTGGCCCCGGGGACCCCATCCCCCGGGCCATGGCCTGTTTTTTTATTTGGAGGGGGCTGCGTGGCCCCCTCCTCAGGCCATTTAAGGCCCCGGGGACCCCATCCCCCGGGGCCGGCCTTGCACTTTTTTTTCAATTATTTTCTTTTTTTTACTTTGGGGAGGGGGGCTGCGTGGCCCCCCTCCGTGGCCTCTTATGGCCCCGGGGACCCCATCCCCCGGGGCCTGGCCTCTCGTTGGGGACTGTGGGGGGGTCCCCAAGCCCCCCACAGTCCCGCCGGCTCCCCGTGTCCTACGGGAGCCGGCATTGCTTTTACACATGGGGAGCAGCTAACATGCTGCTCCCCATGTGGAAAGCAATCAGCTTTGGATATTGGAAGAGAGAGCAGGTTTCCTGCTCTCTCTCCAATATCCAAAGCAAGTTTGCAATGACAGGACGGGAGCCGCGAGGCAGTTTGCAGAGTGGTGAAGGAAGGGGCGGGGCCTGCGGGCCCGATCGTTTTTGTTTTTTGTTTTTTTCTCCTCTGAAGGGGGCTGTGTAGCCCCCTTCCTTTTTCTTTTTTTGGGCCCTGGGGACCCCATCCCCAGGGCCTTACCCCTTTTTTTAAATTACCTTAAAAAAAAACGGGAAGGGGGCCGCGTGGCCCCCCTTCCCTGGGCCTGTACTGGCCCCGGGGACCCCATCCCCCGGGGCATGGCCTCTATATTTATTTTTTTGAGGGGGCAGCGTGGCCCCCTCCTCTGGCCATTTTAAGGCCCCCGGGGACCCCATCCCCGGGGCCGGCCTTTCCATTTAAAAAAAAAAAAAATGTTTGCTCTTTTTGGGGAGGGGGGCTGCGTGGCCCCCCTCCCGGGCCACTACTTGCCCCGGGACCCCATCCCCCGGGCTGGCCCCTCTCCGTTGGGGACTGTGGGGGTCCCCAATCCCCCCACAGTCCCGCCGGCTCCCCACGTCCCTTGGGAGCCGGCATTGCTAGTCCCACATGGGGAGCAGCTGACATGCTGCTCCCCATGTGGAAAGCATCGCTTTGGATATTGGAAGAGAGAGCAGGTTTCCCTGCTCTCTCTTCCAATATCCAAGCAGTTTGTTATGGCAGGACGGGAGCCGCGAGGCTCCCGTCCTGCCATAGCAAACTACAGTGTCCCGGGGGTAGGCACCCCGGGACACTGCAGGAGCCGGCCCTGGGGGTGGTGGTCCCCAGGGCCATCAAGGGCTTCCAGGAGGGGGCCACGCGGCCCCCTCCCATTCAGTACACAGCCCCGGGAGGTGGTGGTCCCCGGGCTCTGGGGTCCGTAACGGACCCCCATATTAAAATGTTTAGTGCCCCGGGAGGTGGTGGTCCCGGGCGTGTGGGGGCTGGAGCCCCCCACACAGGTTTAATAATGTATTTAAAAAGCCCCGGGAGGTGGTGGTCTCGGGGCTGCGGGAGGGCTCAGAGCCCTCCCGCACCATTTTTTTAAAAAGCCCCGGGGTGGCGGTCCTCGGGCTTGGGGGCCCTTTGAGGCCCCCACACATTAAATTATCCTCCCACCATGCCCCCGGGACTTGGACCACCCGGGGGCCAATTAACATCAAAGCGCGGGAGACCGCGCTCGATTTTTTTTTTCGGCAGGATTCGCGCACCCTGAGCGCATCCTGCCGATTTTTAAAAAAAAATGTATTATTTTTGCCCAGGGGTCCTTGTGGGACCCCTGAGCAAACCTAGGGGGTCAGGGTGTTTCTACCCTGCCCCCTTTGTGCGCTTTGCGCACAGCAATAAACAACA
>CAWUFW010015748.1:0-344629 GCA_963921515.1 Calotriton arnoldi | reverse complement strand
GGTATACCCGGTATTAACTTTACAGAGCCCTGGCAAGACAAAATGGATGCCGCTGCCACAGACACGGGTCTGGCCTCCTGCTGCTGACCGAAACTCCAGCAGGGGAGGCCTGGACAATAGGTTTCCTGTCGAAGGGAGGTATAACCACCTCCCCAGACAGGATAGTGTGTATTGGGGCTGGGCGGGAGCACTCTCTGGTGCTTTGAAGTCCTGCACTGGGGGCACACTTGGTGTCCCTGTGCATATGCCAGTTCAAACCGGTTGCAGGGGCTACCTGCCCCTGCTCTGGCGTGAAACTGGACAAAGGGAATGGGTGTAACCACCCCTCTTCCCTGACCCTCCCATAGGTGGGTCCCCAGAGTATGTCCAACCCCCTAACTTAGTATAAGTATGGGACCCTAGTCCTTAGGACTTTAGATTACCCTGGACGAAACTCTGAAGCTGAATCCTGGACCTTCGACGCTCTACTTCAAGATTAGAGGACTGAAGAATCTCCCTTGGGGTCAAGGAGTGACTCCCTGCTTGGCAGGCACCTAAGAAGCAATTGTCCGGTCTGCATCGCTGAAGCTCCTGCCGGACGCCAAAGTCTTTGCAACACCAGAGGTAGATTTCCAGACTTCTCCAAGGCTTCCCTGAGTCCCCAGCAAAGCTGAGGCCCGTAGCTGTCGTGGGTAACGTGAAACTGTGACCCCTGGACATCAAGAACATTTGCAAGTGCATCCTTTTCCTGGTCTTCCATGAAGTTGTGCTTTGGGCTCCGAGTATTCCCCACCTCCAGCACCAACTGCACTGAAGATCACTGGCCTCCACTCCACGAGTGTCCTGTGAGCCAGCTCCAAGTGCGTCCACTCGAGGATCCTTCGCGGTCGCTAGTCCGTTGGCTAGTGGGCCCTTCCGAAGGCAACTCTTCTTCTGCTTGGGCTTACCTGGTTGCTCCAGACAGGCCCTGACTTACCTTCACTGGGTGAGTCCCTCAGACCTTGCTGGTCTGCATCAATGTCCTTTCTTTGTTTCCATGTGACTTGCTGTTGCCAAGGCTTGTTGGGTCCAATCCAGTCGCCGACACCTAAGCAACTGACAGACGTTATGGGACAGCTCGAATCCAGCTCCTGGCCATCGTTGACGCCTCCTGGACCTCGTGGCTGAAGAGTCAAGATGACCGTCAACCTACCTGAAGCACCCGACATCGGTGGGCATCGGCTCATCGCCTTCCTGGTCACTGGCTAGTGACCCAGACTCTGTCCCCTCTGCTTTCAGGTTCTTCAGATCTTCGATCCACTCTTGGATCCACCCGGACACTTTCGACTTGGTCGCCAGCAGCCTGCTGCAGCAGATCGCCATTGAAAACGACGACGAAACCCGACGCCAAAAGACACCTATGCACCCGGCTTCGCTGGGTGAGGTAACTTGAGTACTCCGGTGCTCCCATGGGTAGAGACTCTAGAACGGCCTAGTTCTAAAGGGGTTTGCTCCAAGTCCTCCTCTAAGTGTCCTTTTCTTTTAAAATTCCAACCGTGACTTTCCCCATAGAAGTTAACGGTGGCTCGCGGCTGTGTTCTCACACTGCACGTGTCCCCCGTGGGTCCCCTGTGTCACTACCTTGGGGTCCAAGCACTTCTACAGGCTCTAGGCCTAGTGTCTAGCTCAGTCGTGGTTCTTATACCACTTTATTGGTATATGGTTTGGTACGCCCCTAGGGCTCAAACGTGTATTTGTGCTATTACTGTTGATAATTGACTTGTAACTTATGTACTTCGAACTCTAGCCTCATAAAGAGACTAGAGGGGTGTGTTTAAGACTAAATACATATATTTTATATATATACCTGGTGTGGTCCTCTTTCATTTGGTCACTCAAGAGATTATAGACTGGTAAAACAAGCTGCTTTACATTCCTTCAAGACTTAGCCTGAAGGCTGCTCTCCATAGCTACCACTAGGATAGCTTTCAATAAAGGTTGTCTTTAACCTATCTCCAATAAGGGGTTGTTTGGACTGGTGCAAGGTGCCCACTATAATTAGTGGACAGCATATACCAGGCCAACTTCTCACACCAGCCACTACCCTTCCACTCATACAATCACCTAGGCGCTACCTATGCACTCCTTCAATTACCCAGATACTACCCATGCACTTATGCAATAACCCAGGCACTACCCTTGCACTCTTCCAATCATCTAGGGCTACACATGCACTCACTCATGTAATCATCCAGGCACTATCCATGCACTCCTCTAAACACACAGGCACTACTTCTGCACTCATGCAATCACCCAGGCACTACCTATGCACTCCTCCAATCACCCAGGCAATACTCCTGTACTCATGCAATTACCCAGACACTACCCTTGCACTCCTCCAATCACTCAAGCAGTTCTATTGCAGTAATGCAATCACTCAAGCAGTACTGTTACACTCATCCATTCACCCAGGCAGTACCTATGCACTTCTCCAATAATACAGCCACTACCCTTGCACTCATGCAATCACCTAGGCACTACCTATGCACTCTTCCAATCACCCAGGTACTACCCATGCACTCACGCCATAACCCAGGCATTACCCTTGTACTCCTCCAATCATCCAGGGCTACACATGCACTCATTCATGCACTAAGGCAGTATGTATGCACTCCTTCAATCAGCCAGGCAATACCTTTGCACTCAAGCAATCACTGAGACACTACCCATGCACTCCTTCAATAACCCAGGCACTACCCATACTCTCATGTAATCATCCATGCACTATCCATGCACTCCTCTAAAAACACAGGCACTACCCATGCACTCATATTATCACCCAGACACTACCCTTGTGCTCCTCTAATCACCCAGGCACTACCCCTGCACTCATGCAATCACCCAGGCACTACCTATGTACTCCTCCAATCACCCAGGCACTACTCCTGCACTCATGCAATCACCCAGACACTACCCTTGCACTCCTCTAATCAGTCAAGCAGTTCTATTGCAGTCATGCAATCACTCCAGCAGTACTGTTACACTCAGGCAGTACCTATGCACTCATCCAATTACGCAGCCACTACCCTTCCACTCACGCAATCACACAGGCAGTACCCATGCACTCCTCCATTCACCCAATTACTACTCCTGCGATCATGCAATCACCAAGGTTCTACCCATGCACTTCTCCAATCACTCAGGCACTACCCATGCACTCATTCATGCACTCAGGCACTACCCCTGCACTCTTTCATTCACTCAGGCAGTACACATGCACTCTTCCAATCACCTAGACAGTACTCATGCACTCATGCAATCACCCAGGCAGTACCCATGCACTCATCCATGCACTCAGGCACTACCCCTGCACTCTTGCATTTACTCAGGCAGTACACATGCACTCCTCCAATCACCCAGGCAGTAGCCATGCACTCATGCAATCACCCAGGCACTACCCATGCACTCATCCATTCTCTCAAATACTAACCATGCACTCATCCATGCCCTCAGGTGCTTCCCCTGCACTCATCCAATCACACAGGCACTACCCATGCACTCCTTTTTTTGCTCAGACACTACCCATGCTCTCCTTCAATCACCAAAGCACTACCCATGCACTTTTCCAATCAACCAGGCATTACCCATGCACTCATGCAAACAGTCAGACACTACCTAGGCACTCCTCCAATCACCCAGGCAGTAGCCATGCACTCATGCAATCACCCAGGCACTAGCCTTGCACTCCTCCAATCACCCTGGGACTACCCATGCACTCATTCATGGATTGAGGCAGTATTTATGCACTCCTTCAATCACCCAGGCTATTCCTCTGCACTCATGCAATCACTCAGAGACTACCCATGCACTCCTTCAATAACCCAGGCACTACCTATGCACTTATGTAATCACCCAGGCACCATAAATGCATTCCTCTAAACACACAGGCACTACCAATGTACTCATAAAATCACCCACAAACTATCCATGCACACCTCTAATCAGCCAGGCACTACCCCTGCACTCATGCAATCACACAGGCACTACCTATGTACTCCTCCAATCACCCAGGCACTACTCCTACACTCATGCAATTGCCAAGGCACTACCCTTCTACTCCTCCAATCACTGAAGCAGTTCTATTGCAGTCATGCAATCACTCAAGCAGTACTGTTACACTCATCCATTCACCCACGCAGTACTTATGCACTTCTCCAATTACCCAGGTGCTACCCATGTACTCATGCAATAACCCAGGCACTACCCTTGCACTCCTCCAATCATCCAGGGCTACACATGCACTCATTCATGCACTAAGGCAGTATGTATGCACTCCTTCAATCAGCCAGGCAATACCTTTGCACTCAAGCAATCACTGAGACACTACCCATGCACTCCTTCAATCAGCCAGGCACTACCTTTGCACTCATGCAATTACTCAGGCACTACCCATGCACTCCTTCAATAACCCAGGCACTATCCATACACTCATGTAATCATCCAGGCACTATCCATGCACTCCTCTAAACACACAGGCACTACCCATGTACTCATAAAATCACCCAAACACTACCCATGAACTCCTGTAATCACCCAGGCACAACCCCTGCACTCATGCAATCACCCAGGCACTACGTATGCACTCCTCCAATCACCCAGGCACTACTCCTGCACTCATGCAATCACCCATGACCTACCCTTGCACTCCTCCAATCACTCAAGCAGTTCTAGTGCAGTCATGCACTCACTGAAGCAGTACTGTTACACTCATCCATTCACCAACGCAGTACCTATGCACTTCTCCAGCAACCCAGCCACTACCCTTCCACTCATGCAATCACCTAGGCACTACCTATGCACTCCTCCAATCACCCAGGTACTACCCATACACTCATGCAATAACCCAGGCACTACCCTTGCACTCCTCCAATCATCTAGGGCTACACATGCACTCATTCATGCCCTAAGGCAGTATGTATGCACTCCTTCAATCACCCAGGCACTACCTTTGCACTCATGCAATCACTGAGACACTACCCATGCACTCCTTCAATAGCCCAGGCACTACCCATACACTCATGTAATCATCCAGGCACTATCCATGCACTCCCCTAAACACACAGGCACTACCCATGTGCTCATAAAATCACCCAAACACTACCCATGCACTCCTCTAATCACCCAGGCACTACCCCTGCACTCATGCAATCACCCAGGCACTACGTATGCACTCCTCCAATCACCCAGGCACTACTCCTGCACTCCTCCAATCACTCAAGCAGTTCTATTGCGGTCATGCAATCACTCAAGCAGTACTGTTATACTCATCCATTCACTGACGTAGTACCTATGCACTTCTCCAATTACCCTTCCACTCATACAATTACCTAGGCACTACCCTTGCACTCCTTCAATCACCCAGGTACTACCCATGCACTTATGCAATAACCCAGGCACTACCTATGCACTCCTCCAATCACCCAGGCACTACTCTTGCACTCATGCAATCACCCAGACACTACCCTTGCACTCCTCCAATCACTCAATCAGTTCTATTGCAGTAATGCAATCACTCAAGCAGTACTGTTACACTCATCCATTCACTCAGGCAGTACCTATGCACTCCTCCAATTACCCAGCCACTACCCTTCCACTCATGCAATTACCTAGGCACTACCTATGCACTCATCCAATCACCCAGGTACTACCCATGCACTCATGCAATAACCCAGGTACTAGCCTTGCACTCCTCCAATCACCCAGGGACTACCCATGTACTCATTCATTCACCCAGGCAGTATTTATGCACTCATTCATTCACCCAGGCACTGCCTTTGCAGTCATGCAATCACTCAGATACTACCCATGCACTTCTTCAATAACCCAGGCACTCCCTGTGCACTTATGTAATCACCCAGGCACCACCCATGCACTCCTCTAAACATGCAGGCACTACCCATGTACTCATAAAATCACCCAAACACTACCCATGCACTTTTCTAATCACCCAGGCACTACCGCTGAACTCATGCAATCACCCAGGCACTATGTATGCACTCCTCCAATCACCCAGGCACTACTCCTGCACTCATGCAATCACCCATGCACTACCCTTGCACTCCTCCAATCACTCAAGCAGTTCTATTGCAGTCATGCAATCACTCAAGCAGTACTGTTACACTCATCCATTCACCGACGCAGTACCTATGCACTTCTCCAATTACCCAGCTGTAGGAGAGTAGGATCTGCCTCTTATGGTTACCCCCACTTTTTGCTGATGCTTCACTGTATTTTGACTTTAGTCTGGCTGGGGCCCTGCTAATCAGAACCCCAGCCTAGCTGCTTCCTCTCTAAAATGGATTCCCTGCACCTTAGGTGCATCTCTGATTGGATTCTGGGGTGCCCTTATAAGTCCCTAGTATATGGTATACTATGTACACAGGGCATAGGTACCCCAGGGGCCTACCAGGAGCTGAAGCATGTATTGTGCCACCGCTGGAAGGCCCTACAAAATGACACCACAGGTCTGCTACTGCAGCCTGGGTAAGGTGGTGAATGCACCCCTTACTGTGATATAGGCTACCTATATCACTACAATTGCACACACATATAAACCTATACGTCACTCCTATGGCAGGCCTTAACACTCCTGAAGGCAGAGTGCTTGGTTTGTATGTGAGAGGGTGCCCCTGCATGAGCAGGGCCCCTCTGCAGCATTCAGAGTCAATCCTCTGAGGCTGTTTGTGGTGCAGCCTGACCATATACTCTTAAGTGCATTATATCCTCGCGGTAAATGCTAACTTTGGGATGGCTGCACGGAAACATGTCGTGTTTGGTGTCAAACATCTTGGAATACTACCCCCCCGCCAGTTCTGGTGGCGGGGGTAGCATTCCACCCTTCTGGAAGGAGAGACATGTACACACCGGTATACCCGGTATTAACTTTACAGAGCCCTGGCAAGACAAAATGGATGCCGCTGCCACAGACACGGGTCTGGCCTCCTGCTGCTGACCGAAACTCCAGCAGGGGAGGCCTGGACAATAGGTTTCCTGTCGAAGGGAGGTGTAACCACCTCCCCAGACAGGATAGTGTGTATTGGGGCTGGGCGGGAGCACTCTCTGGTGCTTTGAAGTCCTGCACTGGGGGCACACTTGGTGTCCCTGTGCATATGCCAGTTCAAACCGGTTGCAGGGGCTACCTGCCCCTGCTCTGGCGTGAAACTGGACAAAGGGAATGGGTGTAACCACCCCTCTTCCCTGACCCTCCCATAGGTGGGTCCCCAGAGTATGTCCAACCCCTAACTTAGTATAAGTATGGGACCCTAGTCCTTAGGACTTTAGATTACCCTGGACGAAACTCTAAAGCTGAATCCTGGACCTTCGACGCTCTACTTCAAGATTAGAGGACTGAAGAATCTCCCTTGGGGTCAAGGAGTGACTCCCCTGCTTGGCAGGCACCTAAGAAGCAATTGTCTGGTCTGCATCGCTGAAGCTCCCGCTGGACGCCAAAGTCTTTGCAACACCAGAGGTGGATTTCCAGACTTCTCCAAGGCTGCCCTGAGTCCCCAGCAAAGCTGAGGCCCATAGCTGTCGTGGGTAACATGAAACTGTGACCCCTGGACATCAAGAACTTTTGCAAGTGCATCCTCTTCCTGGTCTTCCACGAAGTTGTGCTTTGGGCTCCGAGTATTCCCCACCTCCAGCACCAACTGCACCGAAGATCACTGGCCTCCACTCCACGAGTGTCCTGTGAGCCAGCTCCAAGTGCGTCCACTCAAGGATCCTTCGCAGTCGCTAGTCCATTGGCTAGTGGGCCCTCCCGAAGGCAACTCTTCTTCTGCTTGGGCTTCCCTGGTTGCTCCAGATAGGCCCTGACTTACCTTCGCTGGGTGAGTCCCTCAGACCTTGCTGGTCTGCATCAACGTCCTTTCTTTGTTTCCATGTGACTTGCTGTTGCCAAGGCTTGTTGGGTCCAATCCAGTCGCCGACACCTAAGCAACTGACAGACGTTATGGGACAGCTCGAATCCAGCTCCTGGCCATCATTGACGCCTCCTGGACCTCGTGGCTGAAGAGTCAAGATGACCGTCAACCTACCTGAAGCACCCGACATCGGTGGGCATCGGCTCATCGCCTTCCTGGTCACTGGCTAGTGACCCAGACTCTGTCCCCTCTGCTTTCAGGTTCTTCAGATCTTCGATCCACTCTTGGATCCACCCGGACACTTTCGACTTGGTCGCCAGCAGCCTGCTGCAGCAGATCGCCATTGAAAACGACGACGAAACCCGACGCCAAAAGACACCTATGCACCCGGCTTCCCTGGGTGAGGTAACTTGAGTACTCCGGTGCTCCCATGGGTAGAGACTCTAGAACGGCCTAGTTCTAAAGGGGTTTGCTCCAAGTCCTCCTCTAAGTGTCCTTTTCTTTTAAAATTCCAACCGTGACTTTCCCCATAGAAGTTAACGGTGGCTCGCGGCTGTGTTCTCACACTGCACGTGTCCCCCGTGGGTCCCCTGTGTCACTACCTTGGGGTCCAAGCACTTCTACAGGCTCTAGGCCTAGTGTCTTGCTCAGTCGTGGTTCTTATACCACTTTATTGGTATATGGTTTGGTACGCCCCTAGGGCTCAAACGTGTATTTGTGCTATTACTGTTGATAATTGACTTGTAACTTATGTACTTCGAACTCTAGCCTCATAAAGAGACTAGAGGGGTGTGTTTAAGACTAAATACATATATTTTATATATATACCTGGTGTGGTCCTCTTTCATTTGGTCACTCAAGAGATTATAGACTGGTAAAACAAGCTGCTTTACATTCCTTCAAGACTTAGCCTGAAGGCTGCTCTCCATAGCTACCACTAGGATAGCTTTCAATAAAGGTTGTCTTTAACCTATCTCCAATAAGGGGTTGTTTGGACTGGTGCAAGGTGCCCACTATAATTAGTGGACAGCATATACCAGGCCAACTTCTCACACCAGCCACTACCCTTCCACTCATACAATCACCTAGGCGCTACCTATGCACTCCTTCAATTACCCAGATACTACCCATGCACTTATGCAATAACCCAGGCACTACCCTTGCACTCTTCCAATCATCTAGGGCTACACATGCACTCACTCATGTAATCATCCAGGCACTATCCATGCACTCCTCTAAACACACAGGCACTACTTCTGCACTCATGCAATCACCCAGGCACTACCTATGCACTCCTCCAATCACCCAGGCAATACTCCTGTACTCATGCAATTACCCAGACACTACCCTTGCACTCCTCCAATCACTCAAGCAGTTCTATTGCAGTAATGCAATCACTCAAGCAGTACTGTTACACTCATCCATTCACCCAGGCAGTACCTATGCACTTCTCCAATAATACAGCCACTAGCCTTGCACTCATGCAATCACCTAGGCACTACCTATGCACTCTTCCAATCACCCAGGTACTACCCATGCACTCACGCCATAACCCAGGCATTACCCTTGTACTCCTCCAATCATCCAGGGCTACACATGCACTCATTCATGCACTAAGGCAGTATGTATGCACTCCTTCAATCAGCCAGGCAATACCTTTGCACTCAAGCAATCACTGAGACACTACCCATGCACTCCTTCAATAACCCAGGCACTACCCATACTCTCATGTAATCATCCATGCACTATCCATGCACTCCTCTAAAAACACAGGCACTACCCATGCACTCATATAATCACCCAGACACTACCCTTGTGCTCCTCTAATCACCCAGGCACTACCCCTGCACTCATGCAATCACCCAGGCACTACCTATGTACTCCTCCAATCACCCAGGCACTACTCCTGCACTCATGCAATCACCCAGACACTACCCTTGCACTCCTCTAATCACTCAAGCAGTTCTATTGCAGTCATGCAATCACTCCAGCAGTACTGTTACACTCAGGCAGTACCTATGCACTCATCCAATTACGCAGCCACTACCCTTCCACTCACGCAATCACACAGGCAGTACCCATGCACTCCTCCATTCACCCAATTACTACTCCTGCGATCATGCAATCACCAAGGTTCTACCCATGCACTTCTCCAATCACTCAGGCACTACCCATGCACTCATGAAATCACCCAGGCAGTACCCATGCACTCATTCATGCACTCAGGCACTACCCCTGCACTCTTTCATTCACTCAGGCAGTACACATGCACTCTTCCAATCACCTAGACAGTACTCATGCACTCATGCAATCACCCAGGCTGTACCCATGCACTCATCCATGCACTCAGGCACTACCCCTGCACTCTTGCATTTACTCAGGCAGTACACATGCACTCCTCCAATCACCCAGGCAGTAGCCATGCACTCATGCAATCACCCAGGTACTACCCATGCACTCATCCATTCTCTCAAATACTAACCATGCACTCATCCATGCCCTCAGGTGCTTCCCCTGCACTCATCCAATCACACAGGCACTACCCATGCACTCCTTTTTTTGCTCAGACACTACCCATGCTCTCCTTCAATCACCAAAGCACTACCCATGCACTTTTCCAATCAACCAGGCATTACCCATGCACTCATGCAAACAGTCAGACACTACCTAGGCACTCCTCCAATCACCCAGGCAGTAGCCATGCACTCATGCAATCACCCAGGCACTAGCCTTGCACTCCTCCAATCACCCTGGGACTACCCATGCACTCATTCATGGATTGAGGCAGTATTTATGCACTCCTTCAATCACCCAGGCTATTCCTCTGCACTCATGCAATCACTCAGAGACTACCCATGCACTCCTTCAATAACCCAGGCACTACCTATGCACTTATGTAATCACCCAGGCACCATAAATGCATTCCTCTAAACACACAGGCACTACCAATGTAATCATAAAATCACCCACAAACTATCCATGCACACCTCTAATCAGCCAGGCACTACCCCTGCACTCATGCAATCACACAGGCACTACCTATGTACTCCTCCAATCACCCAGGCACTACTCCTACACTCATGCAATTGCCAAGGCACTACCCTTCTACTCCTCCAATCACTGAAGCAGTTCTATTGCAGTCATGCAATCACTCAAGCAGTACTGTTACACTCATCCATTCACCCACGCAGTACTTATGCACTTCTCCAATTACCCAGGTGCTACCCATGTACTCATGCAATAACCCAGGCACTACCCTTGCACTCCTCCAATCATCCAGGGCTACACATGCACTCATTCATGCACTAAGGCAGTATGTATGCACTCCTTCAATCAGCCAGGCAATACCTTTGCACTCAAGCAATCACTGAGACACTACCCATGCACTCCTTCAATCAGCCAGGCACTACCTTTGCACTCATGCAATTACTCAGGCACTACCCATGCACTCCTTCAATAACCCAGGCACTATCCATACACTCATGTAATCATCCAGGCACTATCCATGCACTCCTCTAAACACACAGGCACTACCCATGTACTCATAAAATCACCCAAACACTACCCATGAACTCCTGTAATCACCCAGGCACAACCCCTGCACTCATGCAATCACCCAGGCACTACGTATGCACTCCTCCAATCACCCAGGCACTACTCCTGCACTCATGCAATCACCCATGACCTACCCTTGCACTCCTCCAATCACTCAAGCAGTTCTAGTGCAGTCATGCACTCACTGAAGCAGTACTGTTACACTCATCCATTCACCAACGCAGTACCTATGCACTTCTCCAGCAACCCAGCCACTACCCTTCCACTCATGCAATCACCTAGGCACTACCTATGCACTCCTCCAATCACCCAGGTACTACCCATACACTCATGCAATAACCCAGGCACTACCCTTGCACTCCTCCAATCATCTAGGGCTACACATGCACTCATTCATGCCCTAAGGCAGTATGTATGCACTCCTTCAATCACCCAGGCACTACCTTTGCACTCATGCAATCACTGAGACACTACCCATGCACTCCTTCAATAGCCCAGGCACTACCCATACACTCATGTAATCATCCAGGCACTATCCATGCACTCCCTAAACACACAGGCACTACCCATGTGCTCATAAAATCACCCAAACACTACCCATGCACTCCTCTAATCACCCAGGCACTACCCCTGCACTCATGCAATCACCCAGGCACTACGTATGCACTCCTCCAATCACCCAGGCACTACTCCTGCACTCATGCAATCACCCATGCACTACCCCTGCACTCCTCCAATCACTCAAGCAGTTCTATTGCGGTCATGCAATCACTCAAGCAGTACTGTTATACTCATCCATTCACTGACGTAGTACCTATGCACTTCTCCAATTACCCTTCCACTCATACAATCACCTAGGCACTACCTATGCACTCCTTCAATCACCCAGGTACTACCCATGCACTTATGCAATAACCCAGGCACTACCCTTGCACTCTTCCAATCATCCAGGGCTACACATGCACTCACTCATGTAATCATCCAGGCACTATCCATGCACTCCTCTAAAGACACAGGCACTACCCCTGCACTCATGCAATCACCCAGGCCCTACCTATGCACTCCTCCAATCACCCAGGCACTACTCTTGCACTCATGCAATCACCCAGACACTACCCTTGCACTCCTCCAATCACTCAATCAGTTCTATTGCAGTAATGCAAACACTCAAGCAGTACTGTTACACTCACCCATTCACCCAGGCAGTACCTATGCACTTCTCCAATAATACAGCCACTACCCTTGTACTCATGCAATCACCTAGGCATTACCTATGCACTCCTCCAATCACCCAGGTACTACCCATGCACTCATGCAATAACCCAGGCACTACCCTTGCACTCCTCCAATCATCCAGGGCTACACATGCACTCATTCATGCACTAAGGCAGTATGTATGCACTCCTTCAATCAGCCAGGCACTACCTTTGCACTCATGGAATTACTCAGACACTACCCATGCACTCCTTCAATAACCCAGGCACTACCCATACACTCATGTAATCATCCAGGCCTATCCATGCACTCCTCTAAACACACAGGCACTACCCATGTACTCATAAAATCATCAAAACACTACCCATGAACTCCTCTAATCACCCAGGCACTACCCCTGCACTCATGCAATCACACAGGTACTATGTATGCACTCCTCCAATCACCCAGGCACTACTCTTGCACTCATGCAATCACCCATGCACTACCCTTGCACTCCTCCAATCACTCAAGCAGTTCTATTGCAGTCATGCATTCACTGAAGCAATACTGTTACACTCATCCATTCACCAACGCAGTACCTATGCACTTCTCCAGTTACCCAGCCACTACCCTTCCACTCACGCAATCACCTAGGCACTACCTATGCACTCCTCCAATCACCCAGGTACTACCCATACACTCATGCAATAACCCAGGCACTATCCTTGCACTCCTCCATTCATCCAGGGCTACACATGCACTCATTCATGCCCTAAGGCAGTATGTATGCGCTCCTTCAATCAGCCAGGCACTACCTTTGCACTCAGGCAATCACTGAGACACTACCCATGCACTCCTTCAATAACCCAGGCACTACCCATACACTCATGTAATCATCCAGGCACTATCCATGCACTCCTCTAAACACACAGGCACTACCCATGTACTCATAAAATCACACAGACACTACCCATGCACTCCTCTAATCACCCAGGCACTACCCCTGCACTCATGCAATCACCGAGCACTACCTATGCACTCCTCCAATCACCCAGGCAATACTACTACACTTATGCAATTACCCAGGCACTACCCTTGCACTCCTCCAATCACTCAAGCAGTTCTACTGCAGTTATGCAATCACTCAAGCAGTACTGTTACACTCATCCATTCACCCACGCAGTACCTATGCACTCATCCAATTACCCAGCCACTACCCTTCCACTCATGCAACCACACAGGCACTACCCATGCACTCCTCCATTCACCCAGGTACTACTCCTGCACTCATGCAATCACCAAGGTTCTACCCATGCACTCCTCTAATCACCCAGGCACTACCCCTGCACTCCTGCTATAACCGAGCACTACCTATGCACTCCTCCAATCACCCAGGCAATACTACTACACTTATGCAATCACCCAGGCACTACCCTTGCACTCCTCCAATCACTCAAGCAGTTCTATTGCAGTTATGCTATCACTCAAGCAGTACTGTTACACTCATCCATTTACCCACGCAGTACCTATGCACTCATCCAATTACCCAGCCACTACCCTTCCACTCATGCAACCACACAGGCACTACCCATGCACTCCTCCATTCCCCCAGGAACTACCCATGCACTCATGCAATCACCCAGGCAGTACCCATGCACTCATTCATTCACTCAGGCACTACCCCTGCACTCTTGCATTCACTCAGGCAGTACACATGTACTTTTCCAATCACCTAGACACTACCCATGCACTCATGCAATCACCTAGGCAGTACTCATGCACTCATCCATGCACTCAGGCACTAACCCTGCATTCTTGCATTCACTCAGGCAGTACACATGCACTCCTCCAATCACCCAGGCAGTAGCCATGCACTCATGCAATCACCCAGACAACACCCATGCACTCATCCATTCTCTCAAATATTAACCATGCACTCATCCATGCCCTCAGGCACTTCCCCTGCACTCATCCAATCACGCAGGCACTACCCATGCACTCCTTCAATCGCTCAGGCACTACCCATGCACTCATGCAATCACCCAGGCACTTCCTATGCACTCATCCATGCACTCAGGCACTACCCCTGCACTCTTGCATTTACTCAGGCACTACACATGCACTCCTGCAATCACCCAGGCACTACCCATGCACTCATCCATTCTCTCATATATTAACCATGCACTCATCCATGCCCTCAGGCACTTCCCCTGAACTCATCTAATCACACAGGCACTACCCATGCACTCCTTCAATTGCTCAGGCACTACCCATGCACTCATGCAATCACCCAGGCACTTCCTATGCACTCAGGCACTACCCCTGCACTCTTGCATTTACTCAGGCACTACACAGGCACTCCTGCAATCACCCAGGCAGTAGCCATGCACTCATGCAATTACCCATGCACTATCCATGCACTCATCCATTCTGTCAAATACTACAAATACACTCATCCATGCCCTCAGACGCAATCACCCAGGCACTACCCATGCACTCCTTCAATCACTCAGGCACTACCCATGCACTCATGCAATCACCCAGGCACTACCCATGCACTCGGGAACTACCCCTGCATGCCTGCATTCACTCAGGCAGTACACATGCACTCCTCCATGCCCTCAGGTACTATCCCTGCACTCATGCAATCACCCAGGCAGTACCCAAGCACTCCTCCAATCACCCAGGCACTACCCATGCAGTCATGCAATCACCCAGGCATTACCCATGCACTCATCCATGCACTCAGGCACTACCCCTGCACTCTTGCATTCACTCAGGCAGTACACATGCACTCCTCCAATCACCCAGGCACTACCCATGCACTCATGCAATCACTCATTCACTACCCATGCACTCCTACATATATTACACTTGCAGAATTCATACAACACATAGAAGTTTGTCTAGTTTTAACCAAATAGGCTGGTCTAACAAGAAACATTTTTTTTCTTCTACATTTTTTTGTTTTTTTAACTCTTTTTTGTATTTTTTTTTTTTTTTTTTAAATGAAAAAATCAACAGAATGAACTGGGAAAACTTTCTCTAACATTTTGCAATAAAAAAATCATTGCAAACAAAAATTAACAATGGTGGTTTCTTGCTGCAACAACAATAGCATCTACAGATTGCTCCCCATAACAAATAACTTTTTTGCATTTAATGCAGCGTTGTTCAAGTCCAGCAAACTCTGGTCTAATGTCGGGTCCTTGGGTTGATGCAGAAGAACCAGCCGAGATGCTAGGCCCTGCGTCCTCATCATCTTTCTGTGATTGATGTTCAAGTTCGTGACGATGTTGTTCTTGCGCTAGATGATGTGGGTAGATAGTTTGCAGGTGCTTCATCATGGATGCAGTGCCACAAGAGTATTTCTTCTCGGAGCCCCGAGATAAGATCCTTTGACACAAAGTGCAGGTCACCTTTCTTGCATTAACCTTCTTTTCGCCGGGCGGAATGGAAAAAAGGCCAACACGACACTATCCTTGTGCTGTTTGGTAGGTTCTTCCAAATCATCTTCTTCTCCAAGGATGTTCTAAGGTGGATTAGAAGATGTCATTTTAGCAGTGCTTAAAAAAAAACACCAAAAAAATGCAAACAAGAGCAGAAAACACAAAAGCTGTCTCTCCTGAAGATATTCTTGGAAGAATGAAAAATTTGGGTGGGGTCCTGTAAGTTCTAGAATAAAAAGCTTCTTAACCAATGAAATGCTTTCTTTTGAAATCACATGGAATTCGCGCACCCGGCGCGATTCCCGAAAAATATATTTAACAATTATATATCTTTATTCCACTTACAAATATACGATATTTACAATTGTGTATATTAATCTCTTGGTAGAATATATATAATAAAGTTACATACATATACTTTTAAAACAAAATAACTTGCGATGAATTCGCGCAACTTACGGAAATACGTACGTGACGCTACACGGGACCGTCGTGGCTCCCGTAACGTTATTATAAGACGTTTAACATCCATATTATTTAAGTAAATATTACTTTTAAAACTAATACAATAAAGCATACACAATTGATTTAATAAATTTATAGTATATATCATGTATTTAAAATTATTAAAAAAAGAAAAATGAGTACGTTACGTGAATCTCATTTTTAAAATAAATATGTAAATGCATATTTTAAAAAGGACAAAACATCACATTATTTTTATAAAAGATTAAAATTTTAGAAAAATAATTTTTTGGACATTATAGTTAGGAATTAGCATTTAAAAAATCTTAGAAATTCACTGAAAAAACCATAGCTTTCAGGGACGTTATAGTTAGAAATTAGCATTTAAAAAACCTTTGAAATTCACTGAAAAAACAATAGGTTTCAGGGACGTTATAGTTAGAAATTAGCATTTAAAAAACCTTTGAAATTCACTGAAAAAACCATAGGTTTCAGGGACGTTATAGTTAGTTGGACATTTCACTCGTACAAAACCAGAGAAATTCGGCCGTTATAGTTAGGTGAGCTAACTATAACTCGCGCCCCGCAAAATGCACTGCTGATGACGTCACATATTATATCACTCATGACATGGTCAGTGACATTACTGATGACATCACTGATGACATCTCAAATGACATCACTGATGACATCTTCCATGTGATCATCTGATGCACCTCTTCACACCCTAATATAACCTTTGATACACCCACTCTAAAATACAGACTACCATTCTCGAAACCATAGACACACCAATACCAGTCAGTACATACCCACTCACTGATTCCTAGATCTACACATACATCCACTCACTCACCCATACAGTCACTCATACATGCAGTCACTCATCAATACAGCCACTATCATAAGCAGTCATACACCCATACAGACACACACACTGCCACTCACCCATAGTTACTCACATACCCAGTCAGTCATGCAAAGAATCAATAACACTCCCATTTACTCACCTATACAGTTATACACAGACCACCTCATTTATTCATACAGATACTAACACATACTTACTCTCTTATACAATCACTGACACAAGCACACACTCATCCATACAGTCACTCTCACAATCACTCACTCTCACATATAGTCACTTATATACTCCAACACTCACATATACTGCCTTTCACATATGTAGTTACTCACACATGTACCACTGAGACATCCATTCACTCACCAACACAGCCATACACACACTCACCCACTCATACAGCCCCTCACAGTTGCACTCTTGAACCCATACACCCAGTGAATCACCCACTCACACATGCAGGGAGTCACACACCCCCACCCACCCACACAGACACTCAAGCATCCATACAGGTACTCAGACAACCAATCAATAACACATATAGACACTCATGTAGCTAGTCACCAACCCATGCAGCTGCTTACATACCAACTGACAGACTGATACAGACATTCGTACAGATTAGTCACTAACCCATACATTCAGTAAAACACGTTTAATCACTCACTTATACAGTCAGTCACACACCTACTAAATCATCCATTCAGACACTCATACACCCACTCATTCTTCAATACACCTTGACGTATATATATATATAAAACATACTTAAACTTTTCAGAAACACACAGTCACTGGATGATGTCATCAGTGATGTCAACAGTGATGTCACTGACCATGTCATGAGTGATGTAATATGTGACGTCATCAGCAGTGCATTGCGGGGGCACGAGTTAAACTTAGCTCAACTAACTATAACGACCGAATTTCTCTGGTTTTGCACGAGTGAAAGGTCCAACTAACTATAACGTCCCTGAAACCTATGTTTTTTTTCAGTGAATATATATATTTATATATATATATATATATATATTCATCGCTCCACTTGCACCACTCGTCCTGCACTCGTGGGCGGGTGCTCGGTCCACGGGGGTGCTCCCGTGTAAATTCCTCACAGCTCCTTGAAAAAAGGACCAGCACTCATGGGGGTAGACTCCAATAATTTATTGGATTAGGGGTACGCGCACAGACCTCTTTCGGCAAAACTGCCTTTGTCAATGGTGGCAAAACGTCGTTCTTGCTCCTTGTTTATATCTCACTTTCCATTGTACATCATTTCAATAAAGGACGGACACATATAGCACTGCAAAGCGCCTGTAAATTTGGGCGCCATTACTAAACATTTAAATTCATCAATATTGTATGCAACGCATGATTCAATACTATTACTTACAGCACGGTAATGATTCATCCTCACAATTCATTATTTGTTAATTACCGGACGAGTAAATGCCAATAGGATTCATGTCCAAATTCATGTTTCTTGCACATCAGGATTTGCCCCCCACTTCCTAGTATTCACGCCCTGTATGGGTTTGCATTCTTTTGCTAAGTTCTCGCCCTAAATGGGCATGCACTGCATAAACTCACTTTAAAAAAAAAAATTTAACAACAAAATTTAGGGCGAGAACTTAGCAAAAGAATGCAGGCCCATACATGTTTAGTAATGGTGCCCAAATTTACACTAATTTGAGGCACATATTTAAGAAAATCCAAATATGTTTTGAAATAAAGAAGACTTGTGCCTCATGGTACAGGTCTTGCTGTTAGAAGTACAAAACAGTGGACCTCAAATATTGAATTTGGTTGTGTATGGATACATAGCCTCAGAAGTAGCTTTAGGGTGATCATATTGGAGATATTTGTGGTGTCAAAATTGCTCCAACCAGGAATTACACTGGGCAAGACCAGTGAAGCTAGATCTTTGCTATATGTGTGGCGGAAGATCACTTTGACCCTCCAGGTTGTTGATTGGTTATGTTCATTCACCATTTTTCAAAACCTGCCATGGAGATCCAAAGATCTGGTTTTGCATAAGGTGAATGTCAATCTGAAAATATTGGATCTTCCATTCAAAGTAAATTGCCACATTGTCTGCCTATTATGAGGAATTTCCCCACCTAAGATTCAGGACTTCGGAAGAGTCCTGGTGTGGTCCAAGGGAGCCTTCAGTGATCTCTTTCGCCCACAGATTGGAACTGCTCCATCAGATTGTACTGCCCCACCAAAAACAGACTAAAAAGGAAAACAAATAAATACTATTACATATTTAAAACTAGGCATATATACATCAATGTATATAAAATCAATATAACAATCATGGTTGAATCAAAAGATTCTCCAGGCCCCACATCTTCTCTAGAAGCATATAATATCATCAAATTGTTGTATTAGTCCTACTCTTCAATTTTTGTGCCCATTTATTTACTCAACATGGCATTTGAAATACCTTTAGCAAATTGTAGTGCCATTAAAACACCATTTACTTTCATGCCCTAGTATTTACTAAACTTCACTTTTGAAATACTGACCAGTATCCTAGACTTTAGAGCGAAAAATGTAATTACATAAACATTGATTCATCATTTAATAAATGTATTATGGTGATATTTCTTCAGCATAATATTTTTTATCTTGCAGGTTTGATTTTTTATCTTCTAGATTTGAATGTTAATATTAATGAACAGAAAGTCGACCTTAGTATGAAAAAGGGAAAAGTTCTTCATTCAAACCAGATGGTTCTCATTTTTTGTGAGCCACTGGATTGTTTTGGCTCACCCTGTGATTTTTGTTACACTAATCCAGACACTAAATAAAAGTTCTAAGGCAACTTTTTTTAATGGTGTTTCGATGAGTTCTTTCAAAATGCAGATGGGTTTTGATTTGATTCAATCTCTTCTTAGAACCATTTTAAGTAAGCTTATGCTAGAGCGTACATTTGGAAGGGATCTGTGTGGAAAGGACCTTCATGTGCAGGACTGATTTAGGTAAATAATGTATTACTTTTTTTTTCAAATCCATATTCCCCACTTTAGTCAGCTCTAAATAGTGTAATGTCTTATGGTAAAATGAGCTTTTAAAAAAGTCTTCATGCATCCCATTCAACCCTATGCAGGAATATACGAGTTGCCCTTTTCTATTTATTCGGTAAAACATTAACAAAGGCGAGTAACCCACACATAGGAGCCACACAACTTTACAAACTCACTATTTACCTAAATCAGTCCTGCACATGAAGGTCCTTTTGACAGATCCCTTCCAAATGCTCTAGCATAAGCTTACTTAAAATGGTTCTAAGAAGAGATTAAATCAAATCAAAACCCATCTACATTTTGAAAGAACTCATCGAAACACCATTAACGTCCTGCAAATTAACTTAGGAAAAACAAAAACCTTGGCAATAAATTACAACAAAAAGAGAAGACTGCAATGGCACCTTAACGCACATCGCCTGGAATCAGTGACAG
Source organism: Calotriton arnoldi (assembly GCA_963921515.1). Classification (NCBI taxonomy): domain Eukaryota; kingdom Metazoa; phylum Chordata; class Amphibia; order Caudata; family Salamandridae; genus Calotriton; species Calotriton arnoldi. The sequence goes on along the minus strand of CAWUFW010015748.1, from coordinate 323,751 downwards.
AATACAAATATCTTGGAATCATTTTAGACAACTAAGGATCTTATAATACACAGAATGAAGCGCTGAGACAAAAGGCGTCACTGCAACATTAGCCATGAGATCCCGGAAGAGGATAGTGGCTGGCTCCACTTTAACCCCTCTACTACAGGCACTTCAAACAAAGGTCCTCTCAACAATAACATACGGAAGTGAGCCAATGCAAGGGAGAGATGCAACTATCTTCGATAATATCATCACTAGGGCATACAGAATGATCTTCTTTCTCCAAAATTCTACTTCCCTTGCACAAATAAGATTAGAATTTGGCCTACAGAGACAGACCCTGGCTAGAAGGGGGAGTTTATAAAAAGCTGGCACAAGATCAAAGAAGCCGAGCAGAATACACCAAACTTGCATCTCTGGGCTGAATTGTCAGTTCGGGGAAGATCACCAGCCAGAGTGTATCTCCATGATTCCTTAACGCAGTTAGGCATGAATGCCCAATTGGGAGATTCCAGCAATCCGTACCAGCTTCAAAAAACTAGTCTCCAAAGCTACTAATGCAATTTCTATAGTAGAATATAAGTCTGAGCTGGCAAAAAGGTCTCATGATTGGTTTGTACTCAGCAACTGTGTCACCGCCAAACTGCAATCTTACCTGAGTACAGGGTTCCACCTATCAGTGAAGGAGAAATTCTTATGATATCACTTGGGCATACTACCTACCCATCATCACCTACCTCCCTGGAAGCTGAACTTAGAGGCAACTACTTGCTGCCTATGTGGAACTGGAAGAGAAGACCTCCCACACATGATTTGTATTTGAACAAGTTTATTGAAGGATCGACGTATAATGCTCTGCCTTCTTTTTAACCAAAAAGGCATTCAAACTTACAGACAAGCGGTGCTGGCCTGCTTTGACTCAACCGCCACACAATTAAACTAGTTTACAGGCCTCCTTCCACTCTGTGTCCGTCATTGGTGCCCCCAGCTCCTCCTCCCAGGCCAGTCTCGCCCTTGGTCTGGACGTGTCCTTAATCATTGCATTATATAAGTGGGATATCAAGTGTCTTCCCCCCAAACTGCAGTAGCGTCCTGAACAAGGCTGAGGACTCCGGGGCAGCCGGGCTTGTAGGCCAGATGTCCCGGACTATAATAATAATGCTTGCGTAGAGAAGGAATTGACCCTGTTCCACCCCAAAACTGTGGAAATCAGCGTGTCATTGGGGAAAAGATCTGCTAACGTCAGGCACCGCCCGTCTTTCCAGCCAGTTACATCCACCTCCGACGCCAGGTAAAGAAACGCTGGGAGGTCCCAAAACATGAAATCCCTGGCAAAGGGGGTGCATCTCAGTACCATCCTCACTGCTCTTTCCCAAAGTGCCGCTTTATGTTTAATCAAATAAGGACCCTCTCCCTGGCCCCTCCATGTAATAGCTGGGGCAAGGTTTTTCCCTCGTGTCATCCGTCAGGAGTTCTTTCTCCCAGTTGTTCTCCCCAGTCAGCCAGTGTGCTGCATGTTGGAGATGGGATGCTAAGTAAGAGAGTTCCAAATTGGGAAGCGCCAACCCTCCCTCTTCATGTGGGTTTTTGCTTCTTTTTAAACACTTCATTTAACTTATGTTGAAGAATGTGCACAATGTCATGTATATGCAAAGGTTTTTATTAATCATGCATAATAAATTTATTACCTATCACTCATCTTAGCTGGTGACTTTAATTTGCCTTTGGACACTGCATTAAACAGGAACTCACAATGCACATTCTGCCCTAATAAAACACTTAAAGCTCTTAAAATGTTTGCAATTAATTTTATCAGATTGATGCATGGAGAGCGCAGAACCCGGATAAAAGGGGTTATACCTTTTAATCATTTCCCCATAACTCATACTCACACGTAGTTTACCTACTATTTTGGGAACATTCCATTAGGAAGGTAGACCAAATGACAGTTGAACCAAGAGTGACATCAGAAATCCTCAAACACCAAAATAATAAACAAATTATCAAAGACTCAATAGAGAACGTCCTTAAAGACAATATGAAGAATGATTCCTCCGACCCTATAAGATGGGAAGCCCTTAAACAACAGTGAGAGGAGTGATTCTTAAAATTAGATCTAATATGAATAAAGAAGCTAACAGGAAGCTGTTAAAATTAGAAAAAGAAATTACAGAAGTAGCAAACAACATATTGCCATAGAGACAATCAAATTTTAAATTACTTCATTAAGAAGAAATTCGGATACAATACAATTATAAGCACAGGGCAGGAATGTGGTTCACTACACAAAAAAGCATCAGATTAAGTGAATTCAACAAGGCAGGCAAAACCTTATCATACCTAAAAAACAGATGACAAAAATATACCATTAACGTCATCAAAGATGAGACAGGTCCTATACAAAACAACTCCAATAGGATTGCAGAGGTTTTCAGATACTTTTATCAAAACCTGTATGAAGACAATACCACACTGTTCTAAAAGAAATGTAAAATCTATTTAGATAAAGCCAAACTACCCATGCTATCAGAACATGAAAAGGAATTGATTAATGGCCCAATAACAAAAGAAGAAGTAGCAGATGTCATTAAAAAACTTAAAACCAGCAAAGCACTTGGCCTGGATTTCTATAATGCGCAATTTTTCAAATCCTTCTTTATAACAATTATTCCACCCTTATTAAGAATTGACACTCACTTTTCCAATTCTAGTCATGTTACAGGTACACCGCAGAGGTTATAATAACAGTAATCCCCGAAGAAGGTAAAGATACCCTGCTTCCAAAACATTACAGACCAATCTCACTAATCAATCTTGATTGTAAAATATATGTGATGATACTATCTACCAGGCTACAAAAGTACATATCTAAACTCATTTACCCTTCTCAAGTGTGCTCTCTGAACAACAGACTATCTAGCAATAACACAAGAATACTCTGTCATGTTCTTGAGAAGGCGAAAATAATGATTTCCCCCACAGTAGCAATCACGCTCAACACGGAAAAAGCATTCAATAAAGTTGATTGGAAATATTTAAATTTGACCCTTGAGAAATTTAACCTTGGAGAACCCCTAATACACATGAATATGGCACTCTATCATAAACCAGTGGCTAAGATTAGAGCAGGAGGCATTAGCTCCTCTACACTCTCTTTGAAACAAGGGACCAGACAAGGCTGCCTTCTTTCGCCCCCTCTATTCTTATTAGCTCCAGGACCATTCATACACCATTTGAGGGAGAACAAAGATATAGCCGGTGTCTCTTTTGATGACACCACGGTCAAAATAGCTGCATACGCAGATGATATTTTAGTTATCACTGAAGATGCCCTCTTTTTCATAGCCACCGTAATGAAATCAATTCAGGAATTTGCCCATGTATCGGGTTATACACTCAACAAAGACAAATCTGAAGTTAGGCTTCTCAATAACTTTGGAAATAAAGAGGTTTTGGGAAATTCAGGTTTGCCATGGCAGCCTGGATGCATTAAATACTAAGGAATAGAATTCTTCAATGATCTCATCACTACACTACAATACAATGAAGATTCATTACTTAGGAAGATTAATATCTTCTTGATGGTCGGTCACCCAAAATTCTTTCACGGTGGGGGAGAGCTGAACAACAAAAAATGATGATTACTCCCCTGATCAGCTACCTCATTAGCATGCTCCCCATGACCCTATCTGAAGACTTCCTAACTTCGGAATCCCGTCCAGCAGGCCGTAATACGTACGGGAAGCGGGCAGATGGCTTTGATGAAAGTGTGACTATAGGTCCTGCCCCCCCTGCGGGATTCATGTTGCCACTGATGAAAATATTATCGTTTTAGCAACAACGGGAGGACATCTCCCTCCTTACCGCGCACCTTAGCGAGTGCGATTTCACCACAGGTCATTACAGACTTTTCTGACCATTACACTTACCACCTTATTACTAACACATAGGTCCTGACGAAAGCCAGCATACGGCACCCACCGGCTGAAACATGTAGACCTGATTTCATATTAATGGATATTAGAGACATAATTTACCTCTATACATATCCCCCCTTTTTTTAAAAAAGCACTGCCAGAGGGCCCACCATTAAATAAATAACATTTACTTTAAGGGACTCTGTGGACAGTTTTTTAACGCACTTCACTTAACTTCACTGCACAATCACTACACTGAAAAACCAGCTCCGCTGTAAAACAGGCGTTGCAGCACACCCGGGGTGCACTCTGCACCTTGGGTGGGACCCGATGATGAAGCATGCCACCAACTAGGTTGGTGGGTGAGGGTTTTCATAAAAAACAAATGGTTTTTCCAAAAACAAATGGTTTTTCCAAAATCATGAACATTTAGCTTCTTTAGTGTGAGCTAGTTCTTCTTGATTTTGTCGACTTCCTAACAAAGACTGACGCCACTTTTAATACATTTCTATGACAAACAAGAAACCTAGAACCTCACTCAAAAAACTGAGACTACCTAAAGATAATGGGTGTATAGGTCTACTGAACTGTAGGAAATACCAAACAGCCTATCTCTTTCAAACAAAGGAACTGACTGGTATACTGAAGGGACGGATTACCAACCAATCTGGGTGGTGGTAGAGAAATCACTCTTAAACAAACCTATTAGTGCATTCCTAACAATGCACAATTTTTTAAGCTTACTCATTCCAGGTATATCATGCATAATACGAAAAAGCTATCTTAAGACTAGACTATCTTTCAAAAATGAAAATTTGTAATTCCAACATGGCATCTCCTAGGTTAAACCTCAAAATTAAAAATCGATGGCCATCCACTACTCTGGCCCGATTGGTCAAAAAAAGGAATTAATCTGATTAAACACATACGTGATGGCAAACTGCCACTACCCTTTTCCACTTTTTCAATCAAGGTTCGGACTGGATAATTTGGACTTTTATACATTTCTGAAACCAAGAGCCCAGATTTCAAAACACCCACTACTAATAAACAATGCCTCACTTACTATGCTAATCAGTGGTTTATACAAAACTAGAAATGGCATGTCACAATTCAATGATAAGCAGAAACTAAACATAAATCAGCAACCCCTCAAGTCGGCTATTCTAGCGCGCAATGATCTCCCTATTCGGTTTGATGGTGCTGTATGTTTGAGCACCTTTTAATATTATCTAAATAGATATACATGTGTTTGTTCTTATGATTGGCCCCGTACTTTAACAAGGCAACACACTCTAAGGTTTCTTATTATAGCAGGGATTATCCTGATTAGTATGGGCGCCATCTTGGAGATGTTGCCTTGTGAAAGACCACATGTATATTTATTTAGATATTATTAGAAGTTGCTCAAACATACAGCACCATCAAACTGAAGAGGGAGATCATTGCGCACTAGAAGAGTTAGGAGCGAGTTTCATCCAACCTCAAGATGACGCCCATGCTTACTAGGTTAATTCCTTCTGCAATAAGAAACCTTAGGGTATGCCGCCTTGTGAAAGTATCATAAGAATAACCACATGTATATCCATTTAGATATTAGGAAAAGGTGCTCAAACATACAGCACCATTAAACCGAATAGGGTAATTACTTCTTACTAAAGTGAGTTTGACTTAACTCCAAGATGGCGCCCATATTGGGAAAAAACATAATCACCATGTGAATCCAATCATCCAGACAGGGGGAATATAAACAATAAAAAAATCAAAATGATGGCATATTACGCAATTCAAGGTCGCTCGGAAAGAAGAAAGTCAGAAAGTAAGAGAGCTGCACCAGATTTGTATAAGAAGTGGGCAAACTATTGATTCCTAAGCTGAGTAAGAGGGCATTAGAAGTAAAAGTAGATGTTTTACCTGTTTCAATTTTAAATATGAAAACAAAAATGTCCGGCATTCTATGCATGACCACTGCAGAAAGTCTCATATGAGTGTCTCTGTGAAAACTTGGAATTTTGAAACAATATTTGTGTGGCCAATTAAAACGGTTTCATAGTATACCATGACATAATGGTGTCTGGGTCAACACAACTTACTACTGTCTGGGTCGGTCCCCGCACTCAGCTGCAATATACGAAGAGAGTGTCTTGTGGTTTGTGGCCTCCTGGCCTGCCTGGATACGTTGGCATAGGCCTGGCTGCCATGATGACTTTTGCGCACGTTACTCTTAGCCGTTGTTCTGTCGCCCTCTGCTCCTGCCAAGTTATTTTACAACTGTATGCATTTTCTGTTTCTCACCTTTTCTCCTGTTCCCTTTGGGCTCAGTCTGAACAACAGTTACAAGGTCGAAAAACAACGTCCCTAGTTCTTGCTGATATGGCCAGTCCCTCGCACCTAGACATAACACTATGTACAGCTGCCATGGAGAAATTGGTGTGCTTTTAATATTGCGGTTTTCCCGCTTTAGAGGGACTTGGAGAAAAACCTTTCCAGGGAGAAGAGCTGTGATAGTCTGCTGATGTAGTCTTTGCATCTAGAGACTGAGGTATGGGGGTACGCTAGTCAAAGCCCAGAGGTCTTCTATGTGTATAATAAACTAGCTTCTAGCACGGGGAGGGTGGTAAGGTCATTTAGCCATATAGCCACTGCTTTATGAAATGCTTTCCCCGTTTGTATTCTATGGGGTTGTAACTATGCTGATTATATTATTCTTATGCATTATGCTGATAGTACTGACACGTGTACTGCATCTTAGAGCACGTATGTTGAAATAAACATTTTAACCTATACTGTGTCTCTTCTTACGCCCGTTGTGGACAAGTATGAGTGAGTGACGAAAGGGTGTTCTTGCTACTGCGAGTCCTGAGAGAGAGAGATACCATGTTCTGGGTTGTCTAATCATTGGTACATTGTTGCTAATGGGACGCTAAGGCTAGTTGGGTTGGGGTTTTAGGTGCTACGGCTTATGGTAGGCTCACCACTATATTCCGAGGTCCTATTATCCTGTGCATAGCTCTGTGTGTGCAGAATCCCTATAACATGGCGCCCAACGTGGGGCAGCTTATCTGGGAGACGCTTGAGTAGTGCTTGTGCTTGTCCACAACTCCCCTCACAGACGCTTCCGGAAGCATGTGTGACGGTGATACCTCCTATATTGACGTTTTTATAGGTTCTTTCAAGCTTGAAGTTGTAAAAGGTTTCTTAACTAAAACCCTATTTGTGCTGCCTCCTTTTAGATTGTCGACTATTTCTAGCCTACAATGGCTGTTCAAATTGCGGCACATAGCCGTGCAGCGCTCCGGGCTCACTTAACAGTGTATGGAGTGCCTGACGCGGGTGTCGAGCTGATCTTTGTGGTACAAGCCGATCTGGCTTACCACTTTGAGGTGTTCTACTCTTGGGTCACCTTTCCAGCGGTAGACGCGAACGATAATTTGTTCCATGCATATGATGCCACCGCGGTTCCTGCTGTCTATAGACCTTATAGGAATCTTGAAGTACCGCTCACGGCTTGGCAGCACCGTGTGTGGTTTGATGGCGCCCTCCCCCAACCGGTTACCACGGTTCATTTAGGCCCCTTATCTATTGATGGGGCCACTTGGCCTGTTTTGGCCGGGTACACCCCACATCTGCGATATATGACGATACCAGTCGTGGACCTACGCAACATGTATTCGGCTTTAGTGCGAGTGCATCGAGCCTTAGTGCAATATGTTACAGGCAACATCCAGGGAGCCCCATCTGGAGTTGCAGGCCATCCAGCTGTTGCAGGCGGCGTGACCATAAGTCCTGTCATGGTGAACTCGGTGATGGGCAAGCGCCCACAAAATAAGGATGATTTTCCTTATTGGCTTGCAGAGAAATTTGACCAGCTGGAGGCAGTTTTTCCAAACACAACACCGGTGGATAAACATAGAATTCTTACGATTAGTTTGCCAAAAGACTTAATCCCCGAGTTGACAGCATGCAACAACTGGGGTAGGGTATTCGCAGCAGTGTATTCGAAGTGTTTCGGGACTCCTTCTATGACGGTTCTCCCCTCTGTAATTAAACGAGTGCAGGATGAACATGGCCCTGAAGCGGCTGTGGAATTTGGGATGAGACTGGTGGGAGTGTTCAAAGTAGTAGCTGAGTTGATGCTTGCGAATGTCAAGGGCGATGCAGTGAACTTTCAAGTAGCTAATGCTTTGGCTTTGGTCCCAGAATTGGACAAGCCGCGCGAATTACCGAAAATTATTACCCAGGCTTACAAAACTATTGGCAGAAATAGCCTGGGCAATAAGCCTTTTGCAAAACAGCAAACACAATAGCAACAACAACAACAACCCAAACCTCAATCTGAGAAAGATGAGAAACCAATCTTCACCAAAAAAAGCTGGAGGTTGAAGAAACAGGGTAAGCAACAACAGAAGCCGGGGTCGAGAGGCGCATCCCCGGTTTCAATTTCCTCTGAACGCACTTATGATTTGCGCGATAGGGCGAGAATTAAATCTCCGGATAGGTTTCAGATCCCTGATACGCGTTCTCCTCGTTCTTCACAGGCACAGACAACTTCGCAGGCCAGTGTAGGAGATCGCCAGAATAGGGGAAGGGGTCGAGAGGCTCCCCAGGGACGAGACCAACCTCGACAACAATTCACAGGGAAAGCAGAAGACTTTCAACGTTCTCGCCCACAATTTCAGAAGAAGAAAGTTGCCGCTGTAACAGCGAAATATGCCACAGACGGTGAGAACGAGACTCCTGAACTGGACGTGGGCAGTGACCCTCCTAGACAGCGCCGCGGAAGTTACCATAGTGCGGGAGGCGCTACGTCCTCATATGGAGGCGACAGCAACTGAAACATTCATTACTGTTGAGACAGCAGACACCAGAGTGGCACCCCCTGACCGACTATTTAATATCGTCATTCAAATTGAAGGTGATATACAGCGTGTAATTAAAGGGATTTTTGGGAAAATCTGACCTCTTCGTACGACATTTTGTCAGCGGAGGCGGATTGGCCACCCCCATTCGTACTTGCTGCGCGTAAAGGGGAGGAGGTAATCCTTCCGAGCTTTTCTCGACATGTCCCAAAGGACAAAGCGGAGGCTCTTGCAGCTGAGTGGGCTGTGTCCCTGGCTCCTGCGTTATACTGCAACCACGTGGGTTGGGATGAAGGCTCTCCACCCCATGAGATACCTTTACGGTCCCTACCGCAGCCACAACCCCAATATCCCATTAAACGGGAAGCCAAAGGCCCCGTTTCCGAAATTCTGACTCAGTTGGAATATCAGGGAGTAATTGAAACATGCGTGTCACCTATGAACAATCCCCTTTTCGCGGTTTCTAAACCCGATGGATCGTTCCGCTTAGTATTGGATTACCGGCATTTGAACTCTCATTGTCGGACCTTTGCGGTGCAAAATACCCACAGTTCTGCGCTTGTAGACAGTCTTGTTCGTAAAAAATATAAACGACTCTTGACCTATCCAATGGATTTTACACACACAACTTAGCCACGGAGTGTAGCCAATGGAGTGCTTTTACCTCCGGTGGTAAACAATTCAAATTAAGGCGACTCCCTATGGGCTACAAAAACAGTCCAGGTGTGTTCGCTGCCCGTGTTGTCTCTTTGTTAGACGGCATAGACCCAGATGCATGTTCGTACGTCGATGATATTTACCTGACAGACGACGAGTTATACCTGCATCTTTCCAGAGTGGACCGCATTATTCTCGAGTTTGCGGTTTTAGGTTACAAGTTTAACTTTGCCAAATCACACATTGCTGAATTAACAGTTTTGTTTTTGGGCTACGAGCTCAACAATGAAGGTAAGGGCTTAGCCCCCACTTCTTGGAAAAATGTGCACTTTTGTGCCCTCCTACTACTCTGAAAAAACTTCAGTCTTTGCTGGGTTTCCTGAACTTCGGGCGTACTTATATTCCCGAATACGCCCAGCGTATCAAGCCATTGTATGCCTTGATACATCCAAACTTTTCGAAGTCTTGTTGGCTTCCGGAGCATTCCTCCATTCTGCAGTCTTTGCAGACAGACCTTCTTGAGTCTAAATACCTGTTGACGCGTGATAACCACACAAACCTGGTGATCAGAATAATTCCGGGGACAGTGGGTTTCACGTGCTTAACCTTTAACGAAGGTGACACAGTTCCAATCGCGTACAAGTCACATCTTTACACTTCCGCAGAAATGCGCTTTTCATCCGTGGAGAAAGTTCTGACTGCAGTGCAGATGGCGATCCTAAAGGAGCGCGCACTGGCACAGGGAAAACGTATTCTGGTGGTAACACCCTATCCTGCCCTAGAGGCAGTGACTAAGGCAAGTGTACCGAACTCCAAAGCTTTGCACCCCCGTTGGATTCAATGGGTAACATCTTTGACGTCTCCTGATGTCACTTTCATTTTTGATTCATCTCTGCAGACTCAGGAGTTTTTACAGTATGGATTCGTTCATCCTCCTCCTCTGTCATTGCTCCTGCTTGAGGATTACGACTGTGTGATCTACACCGATGGTTCGGCACAACCGGCCACGGGGTCCAAGCATGCTTATTCTGCCGCATGTGCTATTGTTGCAGGTACCTTCGTGAACGGAAAGTTCAAATCCACTGTAGTGCACACTCAGGCACTCGGGGACAGTACTGCACAATTGGCCGAGCTGCGCGCATTGGTGCTTGCGCTGGAGTTCGTTAATCCGGAGGTGACCACTCTTATTGTATGCGATTCTTATTACTGTGTTCAATCATACAATGACAATCTGTTCTTTTGGTCGCAAAACGACTATAGTGACGCTAAAGGTAGCACAATCAAGCATAAAATGCTTTGGGTTCGGGTGGCAGAATTGAGACAACATCTGCCACTCACACAGGTGGTTCACACCCTAGGCCATCAGCGGGTGGGCGCACACGCTGTTGGTAACGGTCTGGCAGACGAAGCTGCCAGATCAGCAGTAGTCACGTGTTCAGTAGCAGCATTAACTAGATCCATGTCTAAAATTGATACTGATATTTTGGCGGCTATTGCTGCAACAAAGGAAGGTGCTAAATACCCTAGGGGTTTTCCTTCCAAATATTCTTACCAGTTAGGTCCCGAACAGGCTCCTTATGTAACAATACCCGACGTTGGTGATCGGCTGATCCCCAACGCGGACCACAGACCTTCCTTGATAACGGCAGCACACGAAGGCATGGCTTCGGCTCATGCTGGAGTGTCTGCGACCGTTTCCATCTTGCAACAGCGTTACTGGTGGCGTGGTTTATATAAAGACACCCGTACATATGTGCTTTCTTGTGATGTTTGTCAGCAGATTAAGCCTTCCACGGTTACACGACCACCACAGACCCCGCTCTGCATTTCTAACAGACCCTTTGGGTGTGTTTACCTGGATCACTGCGGTCCATTTTCTTCAGACACTGCCTATAAATATATCTTAGTGGCAGTGGACTCGTGCACACGTTTCATCTGGGTCTGGCCACAACGGAGTGCTGACGCTCGAAATGTCATCAGGGATTTGCGTGTCTTTGTGGGAATTTTCGCTTGTGGCACCTTCTATTCTAACCAAGGTCCAGCGTTTGCCTCTAAGGCTTACAAGGACGCAATGGGTTCACTGGGGGTGCGGGTGAAATTTTCGTCTCCGTATCGGCCTGAGGGCAATTCGATCGTTGAACGAATGAACCGTGACTTAAAGCAATCCTTGACAGCTAGAGTCTTAGGTACTGGCAGGAACTGGCTGGCCCACTTGTATATGGTACAACGTGCACTTAATAATCTCCCTAGAAGACCTTTGGGTGGGCGGACCCCATACGAAATGCTTTTTGGCTTACGAATGTTTGTGCCTGACCTTGATGGTCTAGACATGGCGGCGCAATCCGCCAAGTTTGATGTAGATAACCATTCTACTATGTTACAGGACTTACAAGAAGCCCGAGACAAACTTGCAATCGCACATTTACCTTCAGCCACAGACCCTGCTCTGCAGATTCCGGTTGCCGGCTGGCTTCCGAAGATTGGAGATCTGGTTCGAGAGAAGGTGGAGAACAAGAAAGAATTCGGCCCCTCTTATCGTGCACCGGTTCCAGTCCTGGGCTTGAAGGGAACACGTACAGTCATCTTACCACCGCTTCCTGGTCGCAAGGAGAACAGATACATCTCAGTGGAAAATGTCAAGCTACAACATCTGGCCGATCCTGAATAGTGTTACACCAGCGGTCTCTTGTCCTGCCATATACCGGACTCATGTTCGTGGCCCTCCTGCCCGAACGGTCACTGATGTTACAATTGAGATGGTTGATTTGCCTGAAAGTATACTCGAACCCCCTGTCTCCCCCTGCATCGACGAGAACGAGTGTACCTATCCCGATACCGAATCGGTGGCACACTTACCAACAACGCCACTGAGCCCGACTCGTTATTCCTTTGCCTCGGATTCTGCCTCATCAATTGTCCCGTCCAAGTTCAGTATTTTTGTATCCTGGTTCAGAGACAATTTTTTTATTCCCCCCTGGACATACATCTGGTTGGTGCTGTTCCTCATTTTTTTGTTCATGTCCATTGGCTTTGTCACAGTGTTTTTTCTACTCATCAATGGTCACTATCTACCGGAACGCTCTGCTGTGAACAGTGTTGCTGGAACTTTGGCTCCACATTCCTCATCTCACATCATGAAGCGTGACCACACATTTGTGAACATTTCAGCTTTTCCAGTTGCTGATGGCATCGTATGGGATGCAGTAAACTTTCAAATTCATGGACCAACAGAAATTATTAATGTACCCAATGTCCTTCGAGTTTCGATGGGTGATATAGTAAAAAGTAATATTCATTCTGACGATTGGGATGTGCATGCCGTTGAAGCATTGTTTGCTGATTTAAAATATTATGCTTCCTTTAATTCTGAGGATTTGTATATGAATTCTGCGAATTATGCCGATTTGTATTGCTACCAGCATTGGGGCAACCATTTTGTCCATAAACCAAGTGCACTACGTGGTTCTTTCGCCTACACCCAATGGGAACATTGTCCAAACCCTTTACCGGGTAGCTCCCAGACTCTTAGAAATAAATTTACATATTTCACTGATTTTAATAGATCGAACCCTGGTTCTTATTTTTTTAAATTAAACGCCCCATCCACTCAGAAAATCATGTTGACCCACACCAAATTGCTATATTCGGGTTCCTTTTTGAGTGCCTTAGCTGTGGGAGGTTATGAGTACTGGAAGGACACTGTAGATTTGAAATCAATCTGGGGCTCAAAACCATGGCAAGTGCAAGGCACCGAGGCTTTGCATCGTGCTTGCCTTATCCCGACCCAAATTGTGTTTCTGAATGCTTCCATCTATCAGACTACATGTTGGGGCTTGGCTACTACCAAACAATTAAATGCACCTTCCATTCCATCCCTGTCTTCCACTACAAACACTAGCGTGCACCTTAATATGTCCCTTGCGACTTTGCAGGCTTTGTTGCAGAACAATTCGTTTAATGTTTCTACGCTTGTTCAGTCACCCTGGTTGGCCTGGCCCATTTCATCTAATGGGTGCCAACTGCGTTTTCACGACTCAGTCCCTGGCTACATACAAGATAGGCCAGATCCTCGGTTTTCAGACTCCCGTACTGTCACAACATATTCTGTAGGTAAATTATGTAAACAGTGGTTGCAGCATTCTTCCCTGGAATCTGTTAAACAACATTTATCCCTCTAATCAGGCAACATTGATCTGTCCGACTTTATATTGGGACCTCGTGGTCCACGACCGAAGAGATTCATTTATGAAGCTTATAATGAGCTCTGGAAGCTGTCGCAAATGGAAGCTGCTTCCCGTCTAAGGGAGATAGACCAAGCAAATATGGAAAAGGTGCTTGCTGTTGTTAACAATAGTATTAATACCCTGTCTTCCCGCATTTACACATTAGAGAATATTGTGTCACTGTTGTTGATATTGTACAAGATGATGTTTCTGTGTTGTACCATGGTCAAAATCAGTTACGTTCAGTTATGCAGTTTGCGTGGACTTTGCAAACACTTAAGTTGGGTAAGGTTCCTTGGCATTTTTTGAACACCACTGCCTTATTTCTGCATTTTAATTTAACTGACAAACAGCTGTTCATGTCCATGAAAGAAGCAGCTTACACTCTGTTACATATCGAGAAAGTGGAGCCCTTACCATTCTCTGTGGCGGAATTGGATTCTGCTGTGTGGCTAGTTCATGGGGTTATCGCTTTGCCTTTTTCCTTGTTTGAATTTAGTTCATGCATGAAACATTATCCTGTGGGCCGTTTTCAGCCTTTGGGTAGTGCCTTCCTGCATGAACTTTGGTCCCTCCCTTTCATGTATAAATGCCTTAGAGACGGCAAGGAAGTTTTTCTCACTGGGGAGTCATGCGATTCAACTGTGGGTCATTCCCTTGTTTGTAAACATATTAAATTGCACAGAGCTTGTAATGTTTCTGCTCCGAATCTTGCTTGTGTGTTAAAGGGCATTCCTGCTCCTGCTATTTCTCCTACCTTTACTTTGCTTACAAATGGTAGCTATTTGCTTTTGAATAACGAAAACTGCTGTGGCATGCAGGCCGGCATACCCTATATTGTTACAGTTTCGCACAGGGTTGTCTGCTGCAAGAATGTGCTTTTTCCTCCCCCTCACGACATCATAGATAATTCTATTTGGCCTTCCATTCCTACTATGAAGGCGGATTTCAATAAACTGAGCAGAATAAAGGAGCTATTATTGAACGAGGAGGTTATGCTCACATCCGCCCGGGAGACATTCATTCTCCAGGTGGCAAGCACCCACAGTGAAATACAGGCCCTTTTGAACACTAACCTCCCACAACATTTCGGTGAATTGATTCACCGTATTTTTAACGCATCTAACACTGTAGGTCTGGTGCACTTTTTTAAGGTGGTGGGGTCCGGCCTTGTGTCCACTTTCCAAACTATTTTTGGTGTGATAACGGCATTTATTCATTCGATTTTTTCCAGCGTCTTTGGTGGCTTTCCATTAATCCTTGCCTTGGCGGCTGGTGTACTGCTGTTGGTCTGCTTCCTCCGCAATGGCTGCTCTCCAATGGGCCCTTCTCGTCCCCGGACGCCTCCAGCTGCTCCGTGAGCGCCTTCTGTCTGGCTTCGGAGTTCTGCTGTTGGCGACACTGAGTGTGTCCTATACCCTTTCTTTTCACTTTGCGTGTTTCACTTGCGTGCAACCTGTGATGTCTTGCATCCGCTGTCCTTTCACCTGGACCATGGATTATTGCCTCTCCAATACGTCGTTGTCTGTTCCGGATTTTGTTCGGTTGATGGGTCCCTTAGAGGCCCATGAACGGGACTGTTCCGTTGCGGGCTGCATGACGCGTGCGGCTGCACTGGGGATTTTAGCGCAATGGGATATCTGGGCGGCTGCTCAGAATCTCCTACAACAAAGCTATATTGAGTATCACGCAAGCTGTCCCGCATTGCTTTTGGATGCTCCGTCCTCTGAGGAGCATTCCTGCAGCTTTGATCTGTTGGACTGGATGGCGTCTATGTTTTCTGACCATTCCAATGATGTCCTCTTGGACGGTATAGCGTTTTTCTGCACTTCCACGTTTTTGGATTGATATGGAATTCACTGACCGTGAACTGCCTCGCTGACTGTCTTATTTACTCCCTTTTCCCGTCCGTTGTCCTTCGTTGGGACTGCTTCCGCTGTGGACGCCTCTGTTCTGCTCAGGCGTTTTGAACTCTGTCTTCGTCCCTAGTCTTGGCCGATGGACTGTCCAGGGGAGGGTGTCTTGTGGTTTGTGGCCTCCTGGCCTGCCTGGATACGTTGGCATAGGCCTGGCTGCCATGATGACTTTTGCGCACGTTACTCTTAGCCGTTGTTCTGTCGCCCTCTGCTCCTGCCAAGTTATTTTACAACTGTCTGCATTTTCTGTTTCTCACCTTTTCTCCTGTTCCCTTTGGGCTAAGTCTGAACAACAGTTACAAGCTCGAAAAAAAAACGTCCCTAGTTCTTGCTGATATGGCCAGTCCCTCGCACCTAGACATAACACTATGTACAGCTGCCATGGAGAAATTGGTGTGCTTTTAATATTGCGGTTTTCCCGCTTAAGAGGGACTTGGAGAAAAACCTTTCCAGGGAGAAGAGCTGTGATAGTCTGCTGATGTAGTCTTTGCATCTAGAGACTGAGGTATGGGGGTTCGCTAGTCAAAGCCCAGAGGTCTTCTATGTGTATAATAAACTAGCTTCTAGCACGGGGAGGGTGGTAAGGTCATTTAGCCATATAGCCACTGCTTTATGAAATGCTTTCCCCGTTTGTATTCTATGGGGTTGTAACTATGCTGATTATATTATTCTTATGCATTATGCTGATAGTACTGACACGTGTACTGCATCTTAGAGCACGTATGTTGAAATAAACATTTTAACCTATACTGTGTCTCTTCTTACGCCCGTTGTGGACAAGTATGAGTGAGTGACAAAAGGGTGTTCTTGCTACTGCGAGTCCTGAGAGAGAGAGATACCGTGTTCTGGGTTGTCTAATCATTGGTACATTGTTGCTAATGGGACGCTAAGGCTAGTTGGGTTGGGGTTTTAGGTGCTACGGCTTATGGTAGGCTCACCACTATATTCCGAGGTCCTATTATCCTGTGCATAGCTCTGTGTGTGCAGAATCCCTATAACAAGAGTTAAAAGAGTGAGATTTTAACGTTGGAGAAAGCGGGGCTCACTGCACAGTAATTTAATTACAGGAAAATACATTTATGAATTTTCGAACTGATTAATTGTTTTATCTACAGCACAGAAACCTGCTAAGCTCACAAGTGAAACGATTGACCTTTAATATTAATATAGGGTATCTTTAATTCTGATGGTAAGGCATGGAGTTAAATAATAAAAGTGACATAATGTGTTTTCTAACTCGATGAGACATAACCATCACCACTGAACCCCCTCCAACCATTTACTCTATTTATTAGATCAAGGCGAAGGGCAATGTGCATTTTACTCTCAGAGGAGGCTCAACACCCCCCATTGCGTCTTGGGTAATTGATGTCAAATAAAAAAACATGATACAACCCGACGGCATGAACGGGTTAATTCTGGCTACCCCCTCCCTTTGCATCTTTGGTAATTGATGTCAAATAAAAAAATATAATACAACCCAAAGGCATGCACAAGTTCGTTCTGGCTGCCCACTCGCGATCTTAAAAGGTAAGAAGAGATGGGACAGTATTAATAATCCCAGATGATGTGAAAACAATGAGAGGAGTAGTCGATAAATAGGAGACTGAATATGATTATTTCCCTTGACCCCCTCAGAGTGACCACTAAACGTGAGGACTGCCAAAAACCAAATAGATTAGAGCAGCAACCCTCAGGTCACTGTGTTTAAATAGAGGAAGTCGAATAGAACAGCCTTCCCTTTTATGTTGGTGACTGTGGAATGGGTTATTTTTATGAATCAGGTATGAGATACCCATTTTTGGAAGTTGAATTGGTGAGCGAATGAATAGCGAGCCTATGGACACTAGTATGAAAGGGTAAAATAAGGTAGAGAGCCATTCTCGGGAAAGTATGAGAATCAGGACATCCAACCTGTAGATGCAGCATGACTGAATGAAGTATGGATAGTCTATCTTGGGTACCCCTGTATCAGGAATCAGGTGTGAGATACCCATGTATGAAAGTCTAATTGGTGAGTCATTATATTGTGACCCCATAGGCACACATAAGAAAGGGTGAAATAATGTTGAAAGCTGTCCTCAAGGAAGTATGAGAATTATGACTGAGTGAGATCAGGAAGTCCAACCTTTAAGGTGTGTTGCATGACAGAATGAAGTATGGATAGACCATCTTAGGTACCACTGCAACATTGTGTGCAATGTTATTTTTTAATGGATAAAAGATGAACAGTGGAGTAATGGTGATTACTCTCCTATGCATGTTTTAACTCGTCTTATTGTGAATGGTTTTGGGAAATTTACAGTTTTGTCCTGTCCTGAAGAAGGTGGAATCGCGCAATGACAACAATCCACACACCGTTATTTGATTAGCATAAAAGGTCACTTTTATTAAGACAGGAACAGCAGATTATTTCCTTGAGCAAAACCATGACAAAACATTGTCATATAACTAAAACATCTTTTGCAACCAAAAGCATTTATCATAATAACCCCAACATATTTCCAA
Source organism: Calotriton arnoldi (assembly GCA_963921515.1). Classification (NCBI taxonomy): domain Eukaryota; kingdom Metazoa; phylum Chordata; class Amphibia; order Caudata; family Salamandridae; genus Calotriton; species Calotriton arnoldi. Next base: position 305,689 of record CAWUFW010015748.1, on the reverse strand, counting down.
CAAAATTTGCAGAAAAAATACCCCATGTACTTCCAACAAACCCATCATTTCCTTTTCCCTCCTTTGCTTGTTGCCCTTCCCCCCCGCGCTCCCACCCCCAGAGGGATGGATAAGCCCGCTCGAGACTATCCAAACCCCCCAAAACACGCCACCCAGGAAAACCAAAGAGTTTTCCTGGCCCCACCCACCAAGCTGCTGAAATAGAAAATTATCACGCTCATTTATTACACCATAAATTTTCATTCCAAAAACTTGACAACCAGTCCCTTATTTCCAATAAATAGTACGCTTGGCCCAGCTGAGATAAATGGACACCATCCTCTCTGAAAAGATGATCTTCAGCACTTGTGATATTGTCGTGCGATAAGACTTTAATACCCATTGACTGGCAGAAAACTTTCATCACACGATTCAGCTTCCTTCTGGCCTTTTCAACTGAAGCATGATTACGAGCCCCCTCCAATGCTGCCGGGAAATGAACCCCGTCCATACCAAGCATGTTCCCACCCAATTGTTCTTTAATACTGCTAAATCCAACTTCATCTGCTTGATAAGTGATAAACCCGACAAAGGCACTAAATCATTTTCCCCTAGGTGTATAATTAGCATGTCAGGAGAACCTCTTTTAGCAAACATCTCAGATAAAGTGGGATACAAGCCCTCCCACCTCATACCACCTTTTCCTTTCCAGATAACTTCGTGCCCTTTGCTTGGAAGTCCAAGTGCTCTGCCATATAACTGTTGCTCAGCAAAGACGGCCGCCCATTTAATGAAAGAGTGTCCCACTATCCAAGTGTGCATCTTTGATGACAATGCAACCTTCATGCGACCTGAACGGAAAAAACAGAATTATAAGGAAGCCACACAGAAATACAAATTCATTTTCTGACATAACGAGCACAGCAAGCAGATTTCCACCTCCCAATCCTCTTGATGTCCTCCCAATTCCCACCCAACCTGGCCGCTTCAGTAGCCGCCCCTATGCGGAAAGAATGCGCCCCAAACAATAGGGGATCTTTACCCAGTTTGTCCAAAGCCTTCCTTAACACAGCCAATAATTGGGCACTAGAAATCTTAGAACCGTTGTAATGAGAAAAAATTGCACCAGGACGAAAAACCTGAGAATTTGAAAAAGACTCCCACTCCCTCAAAGGACAGCAATCCAGCACCCCGCTGCCGTTTAAATTCACCCACATTCCCTTTCCTAGCTGATCAGTTTTCGACCTTCTCAACCAGATCCCCAGATTGTCACCATGTAACCGAACCTCACTGCTCCGAATACCTTCCTGGTCCCTCAAACCCAACAATTCTGAAACCCTGAAAGCGCCAAAGAATAACCAAATCATGCAGATTCTAAAACAGGAAACCTCCCAAACGTCATAACAACAAACTGGTAATTGGGACAACAATTGTTGTAACAAAGAGAAAGTCACTGGTTCTCGTAGTGGTAGAGCACAATTCTGTTCTCTGCTAAGACCCTTCAGCATTCGTCTAGATAAAACATCCTCCACCGGGTCCCTGCCCCACCATAATTGACCATAAAAATAAATCCCAGCTAATTTCCCAGAAATGGTCATGTGTGCCAAGCCCTTGCTAATCAAATGTAACAAAAACTGTAAAAAGAAATTCTTGCTACCCTCCGCTTCCCCACCAAAACCGAGAGATTTTGCATAATTTAAAAATTCGTTCCAGGCCTGCTGATAGCTGCGTCTCGTGGAGGGAGCTAAAGATTTTTCCACCAAATCGACGATCCTCAGTCCCCCAGCACCCAGATGCTCTGTGGAATTGAAGTCTTTAAGCTGTCTGCCCCTGGCGCCAAACTGCGGAATTTCTGCCAATTAAAGCGAGACAATGCGTCCGCTATAGCGTTATTAATGCCCGGAATGTGGCGTGCTCTGAAAACAATGTTCAATTTTAGGCTCTGTAACATAAAAACACGCAACAGGCGTAGGACACGCAGATCTTTAGCTTTTTGATTATTAATGAGATTTACCACCGACATATTGTCTACATGAAAAAGCACACATCTGTCCCGAAACTCCTCCCCCCAAACCAGCAATGCCACAATAAGGGGGAATAGTTCCAAAAAGGCAATACTGCGGTCCTGCTGAAACCAATGAAGGGGCCACCTTTCTGAGCACCAGCGACCCTCCCACAACAGACCAAAACCATGGGAACCCGACGCATCTGAAAAAAGCTGTATCTGCCAAATGGTGTTGTCCTCCAGAAAGAAGAGAGAAACTCCGTTAAAATTTTCCAAAAATTGGAGCCAAATGAAAAGGTCTTCCTTGATGGCTTTAGAGAGTCTAATCCTGTGGTGAGGGAGGAATGCACCTGACATCGCCATCCCCAAACGTCTGCAAAAAGTCCTGCCTGCCCGAACCACCCGACAAGCAAAATTTAAGTAACCTAGTAATCGCTGTACCTGCCTGAGCTCAATTTTATCTCTGCCACTAACATCTAACAAAAAAGACCTGATTTCCTGCACTTTGCCAGCCGGCAAGCGAGCCATCATAGCCTGAGTGTCGATTTCAATCCCCAAAAAAGTGAGTGTAGTGCACGGACCTTCCGTCTTTTCCTGAGCCAACGGGACACCCAGTTCTTTAGCCATGTCCTGAAAAAGGCCTAAAGCCCTGCCACACTGATCAGAATGTGCCTCTCCAATGAACAAAAAATCATCCAAGTAGTGACAAACATATTTATGACCGCTTCTCCGGGTAAACACCCACTGCAAAAAGGAACTAAACATTTCAAATAGAGCACATGACACTGAGCAACCCATGGGTAGAACTCTGTCAACATAAAATGCACCGTCAAAAAACATGCCCAAAAGCTCGAAATCTGATGGATGAATTGGAAGTAAGCGAAACGCTGACTGAATATCGCTCTTTGCTAACTCTGCCCCAGCCCCCGCCAACCGAACCAATTTCAATGCATCATCCACTGAGGCATACGCCACATTAGAATCATCAGGAGAAATGAAATCATTAATGGATTGACCTTCAGGCCAGGACAGGTGGTGAATTAGACGAAACTCCCCAGCCGCTTTCTTAGGTACCAAACCTAAAGGTGATACAATCAATTTTACCAGGGGGCACTGCCCAAATGGACCCGCTATTCTGCCTGCTGCCAATTCACCCTCTAATTTCGTTCTCACAATCAGTGGAAATGCCTTTGCAGATTTCAAGTTATCGGCCCAACGATGATATCTTGGCCCTTGATAACCGATCTTGAACCCATCCTTAAACCCCCAAAAAAGCTTAGCAGCAACATAAGGATCTGGATAATCAGACAGCCAGTGTTCAAGAACCTCCAGCCTAATTGGGGTATGAGCCTTTTGGAATAGATTGGAAAACTATTCCCCTCCCTCTCTGGAATCTCCCTTGTTCGCCAAACCTTTGATTGCCGAAACACTGTACAATGGCATGTTTCCCTCCACATTGAGAACATGCGTGTTTAAATCTACAAAACTGTCTGGTGCAGAGCCCCTTGTTAAAATTCCAGCAGGCTCCGGAGACTGGAAACTGTCCTCTACCAAACCCACCCGCCCCAAATTGGGCGGGGCGAGGCAGAAAGGGCCGATATGTAATTGGTAAACCGCTTGCTGTGTGAGTCGTTGCCGGCGGTTGAGTAGAGGACATCCACTGAAGCCAGAGCTCTGCATCAACGTCACCCCAAGGCTTATCGTGGAAAATGCTGACTCTGGCCCTAAATTCTTCATCGTAGCTAAGCCACGCAAAACCTCCAAAGTGCATTTGTGCCTTCCTAATAATGTCAATATATTTGAACATAGCAACAGCCTTGTCCTGATGTTTTTCACAATAGACGCTCGCATAGATCAAAAATGCAGCCCAATTCTCAATATTCTTAGGTACCCTGAGACGATTAGCAAGCTCCCATTCCTCCTCTTTGGACCCTTCCTTAGCCTGAATGTCCCTATGAAGTAGTTTAAACACGTCAACAAACTCATGTTGCCAAATTCTGTTTTTAGTCTTATCGGAAAGATGAGTCCCCAAAGGCATAGCTATGCCCATATAAGGGAGCTTCTTGTGGATATTTTTATCCACGTCCCCCACCTGCACCTCATTAGAATTATGTACACCATCAACCTTGCTATCCTGACTTGTGTCCTTATTTGCCATCACCACACTATTATCTGATTATCTGGTAAGGTCTGAACTGCCGCATTCACCCCCCGCTCCCCAGAAAACCCTTCTCCTGTAACCTCCAATGAGAAATCACACACCCCCACAGAACGAGTATTACGCTTGCCACTCAACGTTCTTGACCAAGAAGACCACCAATGTGGCTTACCTGACGGTAACTGAGCAGAACGTTTTTGAAACTCTTCCGGTCCAACGCGCTGACGATGACCCCGGCGAATTTCCTGCTCCGTTGCTCCGTCCGCTCCTGACTTCTGCAACATACTAAAAACATTTGTTGTCCCCAACCCACCCTGTGAGCACCCATTATCCTGCCACAATGGCTCTGTAGTATCCGCAATTCCCCCCTCAAAAGTCCCCAATGACTCATCATAATCATCCCCATAATCAAAATGCTCGTCAATTATAGCCAAATCATCATTACTACTTCCTGGCATTTCCCCGTCTCCCACACCCCCATCATAAACACTCCAATTGGTCACAGGCATCCGTTCGGCAAGCCCGGCCGTACCACTAAAATCCGCACCTGATCCGCTTTGTGCGCCTGAATGGTCAACAAGAGCCGCAAAATGCTCCGTATGCAATTGACTGGAGACACCCGTTGCCGACTGGGATCCTGCTGATGAAGAAGACTTCAAACTGCTCCTGCCTGAAGATGCCGCAAAACCCAAACTGTTCTCACAAACCCTTTGTGCAGAAATGTTTTTGGAAACCACTGGAGAGTCGGAATGCTCCACCCACACCCATTGACCAAACTGTGGCCCAAATGAGGAATCAAAGTTCATGTTATGAAGACTTGGAGGAGGGCGGGACTGTGGAAAAATAGCCTCGCCTTCCCATGAAACCCCAAATTGCTCGAGCGGCTGAGCAGCATGGTCACTGTATGGAAAAACATCAACTACATCCAGATTTTGCTCTTGTTCCGCAGCTGACATAACAAGCTTACATTGACTCTCAACGCTCAAATCCCCACTGTACAAATTCAAATTACCATTAATAGCGCCTCTTGGTACTGAGTGCTGCACTAAACACAACTTGTCCCCCACCCCAACTGGTCCAGCCACAGAAAAACCCTTGCTCAATAAATTAGTCCCCACTTGTTTCTGCGCAGGATACAATGCCAGCTCACCTGCCTCCTCTGCTTCACTGTCACTAGAATAGTCCACCAGTAAAGCAGGACGCTTGTTTGAAAACACTTGTGGCGCTATATCAATCGGAGCGCCTCCCATCATGCCATAAGGTCTCTTAGCTGACCCAGTAACCTCTGGGTAGGCTGGGTTAATAACTGAGGGGCTCGCCGGCAAAGAAAAGGAAACTGCCGCCCTTCTTGTTAAACCCCGCCCCGCTCCCTGCCTCCCCTAACGATAGAAACAGACCGGCTACGAGGAGCAGCCACCGCCCCTGCCGCAGAGCGTCTCTTCGCCCGGCCCACATACTGGGCGGGGACTGCCCCCAACTGACCTGTCTTCCTCTCCACGAGCGAGGAAGCCTTGGAAGACGCCAGCCTTGCGGAGCCGCTCCGCCGAAGGGAACGGCCGCGGCATTGCCTCTCCGCCGAGACACCAGCTCCGGACACCTGCATATGCGGCGCTCGGCCTTGCGACCGCAAGCATGCCGCCACCGCTAACGTAACTCCCTTCGTCGCAGTCCTTTTTGGCCGCACTTCGCCTGACGCGACCGCAGCAGACATGCCGGGCCTGAGGAGATCTTCACGGCCGGCAGCGCACAGAACGCGCAACGCGTCCCTGACCTCCACACTCTCCGCCATGTCAGGTACGCTGCTAAAGTCTTAAGAATGACCTCAAAGGCCCAGCAAAACTCTGAGGAAACAGTCGCATCACGTCAACAAACAGCTGACTGACGAAAAACTGCCCTCAAGGATGCCCATTCCCGCCAAAACCTCCCCTATAAACAACCTACCCTTAAGTCTCGCCCCCCAACCTACCTGCACCTATCGCGCCGTGTGGATTGTCCCACCGCGCAAAAAACCCCAGGGGGACACCGGCTTGCGCCATGCTCCCCCTGGGTCCCCAAAATACCATAAAAGCCACCAAAACGGGTTGACGTAGTCCGCTGTTATTTAGGATCCGTTGCAAAATGTTAGATGATTTGTAAAAAGAAACATAACACATTACCTCTTTGACTATACAACAGGTCAGCAACACTGCAATTGATCCATGTGTACTGTCTTAGGTATTAGTATCCCTGCTTTTTCCCTATTTTCGATTTGTTACAAATAAATTTATATTGTTAAATTAATTGTTGCACATACTTGAGGGGTTGCTGACTTATGTTTAATTTCTGCTTATAATTTTTTTCAAACTCAATTTTTAATGATCCATGGTTTTAATAATGAAAACGTTTATAAATGAATTGTGACATGCCATTTCCTGTATAAATAATAAAGTTTCAGTGCATAACTAATGTAGATATGGTAACTTCCTGTGAATGATAAAACCATTGAGGCTTGAGAGAAGTGAGTTGTTTGTTGATTGGGAGACATAGGAATGTTTTGATGTATTTCCCCCAAGGGAAGTATTGTTTCTACTGCTAATAAGGTGCTCTGTCCCCTTGGTTTGTGGAGCTCCTCTCTCTACTAAGTAGGTATACAAAACTGGACACATTGTGTCCAGAGTATACAAACTACTTCTCCCCACTTCCCGTAGAGCTAACACTCAAAATGAGCAATGCTGAGAAGCAGAACCAAATAAAAACAATGCAACATTTGACTGGAAACGGTATATATAGATACACTTTCACAAATTAGATATCACCAACACTATCCCAAACCAAATGTATGAGTATTAATAGAGCCTACTGGACCCCGTTAAACTCCACAAGCTCAATCTTACAACGGACCCCAAATGTTGGAATTGTGGTGTACACAATGGTGATATGGCCCATTTGCTCTTTTACTGCCCCATCTTATCAGAATTACTGGGAAAATATCTTTGAATTTATAAAAAGAAGTTTGGATACTAATCCCACCCAGGTATTCAAATATGTACTACTTGGTCATTTAGATCCCCAACTAAAAACTGAAGCTGATGGATGCTTATTGGACCTAATGCTGACCCTTGCATGCAAAATGATTCTCAACAACTGGAATAACTTCAACATAGTCTCATTTAATATGTGACGAGAATGGCTCACATTTCTTAGAGTAGCAGATAACACTTCACTGCGACTCTCTTCATGGCGTCCACCACACAGGCCTGTGTGGTATTCACTTGATGCCACCTCCCACTCCTTTGAACCCCCATAAATCCAGAATCAACTCATTTACGCAAAATACACAATCTCCCACGTATACTTTCTCCCAACTTAGTCCAAACAAACATTATACAAGTGTGAGCATTTACTCAATTACTGTTTGTCCTAATTTATCTACCCAAGTGTTGGCAGTTTATTCCACTGAGTATACAAGATCTTGGTAAGATGTTATCTTGTACACCTTAAAAATAAATATCAATACGATATACATATGATGAACGTATACTCCCACGAGTATGACTAGATGTAAATATGTATATGTCCATGAATATGAACATGAAAATGATTCGCACTCTTTTAATTATTTGAGTTTTACCACTGTGCTTAAGTTGGTGTTTTGTGTAATAAAATCAATAAAGATTATTTGAAACCAAAAATGGTGGTGTTGCCTCTGCCTATCAGTCAGTTACAAACCCTATCCAGAAGGCTATTAGCAATTCAGTGACAAATTAAATAAGAAAATGGATTTTATATTCACTGTGGAAAGTGCAACTTAACTTTAACTACTACTGCTATTTCATTACTATCATATATAAAAATACTTAGGTAAATAAATGAAGTAGCCTTCTAAAGCTGTCACTATTAACATGTGTAAGCAAGGTTTTCTGATGGTAATGGTTGATTAATTATGTGGGTTTCTGCCACTACCTATTTCAAAGAGTATGGCTGGCTGAGCTTTTGTGTTACCTTTGTAATTCTTATGACTGGTTGTATTAGAAGAAAAACGTGCATTTATTATATGACTTCCTTGTTCAAGGTGATCTTTTAACACTAGGAAAACCACATTTACAATAGTTTGGCAGGCTAGGTTTCTCAAAACCAGTTTTTCACTGAGGAATTATTGAGGAAATTAAGAATCATATTTTTAGCATTATATCATTTATGTACCAAAATTTGTGAACTATTCGGTACAGCATGCGTATGTAATTTCCATTTAGTTTCTAACTCTTCTGAGAACTGCAGTGTCACTAAATATCTGAAATACAGAATGCATAGAATGATTTTTATTGTTTCAGGTGTTCATTTAGCCTTGCTTTAAAGCTTGAAAGAATTATTTTCTGAGGCTATTCTTCTATTAGTGCTAAAGGATCAAGCGAAATTGCCAGGAGTCAGGATATATGAATTCTCATGTGCTTTTGGTTTATATTCAGAAAATGAAACATCCGAGAAACATCTCAGTATACACTACATAACCTGGAATTTGTTCCCCTAATCCTATCACCACAATCCACTTTTTAGTGGTGTTTAGGTAATATGTGTTTATCATTTTTTATATCTATTTTTGCCTGACCTTACCTTTTTTTTTCTTCTTTTTTATTGGGTGATTTCACTATACTTACATACCTTATTCAAAACACCATGGAAAATTAAACAACTAAACCAGTCCACTAGACATAGACATCATTTAGGGGTCGCAGATTTGACCCTGGCTTGCCCCTTGTGACCCCTGGCACTGCCTGTGCGACCCCTGGCACTGCCTTTGCAGCCCCTGGTCTCAGAGGTGACAAAATCAGTGACAGGAATACAGCGGCAGCTCGTTCTTATGGGCATCGGTTGGGGCTCCAATCTCCTTGTTTTCTGTCAATTTTTATTGCACTAATAGTGAATAATATTATATTATTCACTATTAGTGCAGTAAAGAATGGAGTACAATTAACTAGAATATGACCCTCCCTGGCAGCTGAGGTAAGTAAAACATGTTTTTAAATGTGGGTTGTATGTGTGTTTGTAGGTGAAAGTGTATTTATGCAAGAGAGAGTGTGCACATGTGCTAATGAGTGTGTAGGTGTAAGCATGTATCACTTCCGCTACCCCAGGCATTTTGGTGAATTGACGTTCAGGGACACTGTGGGGCATATTATCAAGAACGGCGTTAAAATTATCGCCGGTTTAGCGGCAGAAAACTGTCGCTAAAGCGGCGATAATGGGCTTGATAATATGCCCTGGAGAATTCCAATAGAAGCCCATGTTCACACCAGAACATGGGCTTCTATTGGAATTCTCAAGGGCATATTATCAAGCCCATTATCGCCGCTTTAGCGGCAGTTTTCTGCCGCTAAACCGGCGATAATTTTTAACGCCGTTCTTGATAATATGCCCCTAACATTGTTAAAAACTGCACCAGGAAGCTTCGAAAAGTCATGCAACAATAGAATGACAAGAAAAGCATGCGGTGGAGTAGGATTGGGGGAGAAAATGATAGGGAGAAAAGCAGGGGTCGATGAGCACAAAAACGGTGTCATAATGCATGTAACACATTCAGAAGCCAAACACAAGTAAAATTAGACCCGGAACTCATTATCCAAAAGAAATGAAGCCTTGGACACCAATGACCTGTAATGAATGTGGTAAACCCCACAACACCATTATTTCTCCGGCAACTGGCATTTCTGCAGTATGGACATTTCTGAAAGGAGGGTCACTCTGCAATGTGAACTGTTGAATTTAGTAGTTTTGTGCAAGCCACTGAAAGCCAGAGTCACACTTGAGACAGATGCCTGGCTCTAGCTCAGCTCAAGGTCTTTTGGGAAGCTCAATCCCAAAATGAGCCGAGCTTTCACAGGAGGAGACGTTCCTTAGGGGCTACATCTGCCAATCATGTATCATCAAGTTCGAATCCTAGCCTCAGCTAAACATCCCGTGAATCCCAGCAAATTTTCCTTGTGCTGAAAAATAACATGTAACATAGCCTGTCTATGTTAAAAGCAGTTTTGGCCTTGGACAAGGTTTGCGCTATGTGAAGCTGTCAAAAATTAAATGTTAATCTGCCAGTCACCCACATTCTATTCTCACCCTTCCAAGAATTAAGGACAAGGCATTAACCTTTGATGTCAGAAAGAGATATGCTTATAGTGGCTGAACTGCACAGTGTGAAACTGGAATATCTGGGAACAATACCAGCTTCCCTGCTTGTCCAGATTATGTGGTCCTGGGCAAATACTTTACTTCAACAATCTTCCTTTTTTTCATATTCTCATATGAAAGCATGCGTATATTGTTGCTCTATTTATAAGAAAACTATATGGAACTTTAAGCTAAGGCAACTAAATGTCTGATCGAAAATGTTCCTCTTTTGAAAGACGCAGCTTCTATTCTGATTCTGCCTCTCAGGAGAGATGCATCCCTCAGCATCTACAAAATATACATTAGCTCCACATACACAAGAGATGCTTGCTCAAGGCATTGTGTATGTGCCACAAAACTATATACAATACAAGGCAGGTCACCTATATGACATCACTTTTTTCCTGGTATGTTTTTTATCAAGAACTAACATCCAAACATTGACCTATGACCAGGACCCCGAAACTCAGGAAAGCTAGACAGTGTGGCTGTTTACTAACAGTAGTTACTGCGAAGATGTGGAACTTCCTGCCACTAGCCATTTGTGCTAATCAAATTTCCTTACTTTTTGGAAACAGCTTATAGCATTCCTGTTTAGCTATAATGACTAAAAAAGAACATTTCTCTTAGGGAGCCATCTCCTTATACTAGTGCCAGTTTATGCTCATCCGTAAGTAGGGTCTGTGAAAGTGATGGCTGGTTGTCTTAGGTTCCCCTTTCAGCGCCGGGACACTTCCTTAGAAGTATCTGTTTGCGCTTTATTAGTGGCCTCAATCAGTTCCAAATTATAAAAATAGAGAAAAATGTAATTAGCAAACAGAAACCAAAATGACAAACATCAGATGAAGGGAACCGTAGATAAGATTTTTCAAACTTTTAGATGTTTCTAGCACCAAAAAAGTGCACAATGCCAAATTCTGGTGTCCGGTCACGCTAGTCCAGGTCAAAGTCAAAAGTTAAGGCCAACCATGATGGAGCATGGGTCGAATACATAAACCAGGTCCAGTCTGGAGGAAAGTTTTACCTTCTGACTTAACATTTTTGGAAGTCAAACATCCTCAGTGGGGCAAAGCAGCAGGCTGTGGCTGAGATGGGTTCTACGAGGATGGATAGCCATTGGATGAAGTCCTTGTGAAGCTGTTGAACTTTGGTGGGAAAGTGAGGGGGAGAAACTTGTGCCCAAGGAAGGTACCTGGCTGACCTGATACTTTTAGCACCTTCTCCATGTGAAGATTTCTACCTTCAGACTTAGAAACGTTTTTGGAACACAAACGTCTTTTAGTTGGGCAAACCAGCTAGTTATATCTTACCAATGATGCAAAGTTGGAGGCTGTACATCAGTGGCGGCCTAGTGGTAGCTTTTGGTTCTTTTTGGAAAAAGTTTTAAAGGGTCCAGTTTTTTTCCTTGTTGGGCAGAGAGTCCATTCTTCACCAGCCAAAGGTCCAGGACCTTTTGGACAACTCATGGGGGTTAAGACTCAATCTCCCAGATGCCAGCAGTAGAGTCCAGGGCAAATTCAGTTGGAAGTGGTCAGCTGGGCTCAGAAGGGTCTTGGGCTTCATGCAGCTTTTGTGTTCCTGGAGCTTCACTGGAGTCTGGTCAACTAGCCCTTGGAGTCCACTCTTCTGTACTGGGTTCAAGTGGGAACAGGTCCAGCCCTTTGGGTTTTCTCTCCACAGGTTACGGCAGGCTTCATCCTCTTTCGGAAGCCAGGGTTCAGTAGGTGCAGCCCTTCTTCTGTCTTTCTCAGGTCCAGTAGTGTTATGAAGAGGCTATGCAGTGGTGCCACTTTCATGCCTGGCACTCGCTTGTGGATGGGGAGACTCCCTGACCAATAGCAAAAACGTTCCCAGGGAAACTCTATCTACTTTGATATCATTTGCTCTGGGTATGACATTAAACAATTTCACAGTAAACTTTTCTGCCAAAATCCAATGTGACAGAAAATGTATTCCCCTTGGCAGAACTCTGGACACACTCCTGAAATGTGTCTAGGGAAATGAGAAACTCCCCCGTACAGCAGTTCTGAAACAGACCCCCTCCCCCCGGGACTGGTGCCACTCTTGCTATGTGGACAATGGCAGGTGCAGGAAAAACAGGCGTGTGTTACATCTGCCTATGACAGGGACTGCATCTTTGAAGCTTATACTGTTGGTGGCCACCCCCCTATGGCCATCCTGTCAGGAGGAGGTCACACCTCTTCCCAGCCAAGGCCCTTTTTTCCCTTTCCCCACAGGTGAAAGTTGAGGATTATTTCTGAAAGGGCTACTAGAGGCTTTTAGGCAGGAAAAGTCCAACTTTGCAAAAGTGGCATTTTCAAAAAAGCTATTTAAAATCTGGCTTTACCATCATATTGTATTTTAAATTCCTATTAATTTGAGGCCTTGAATCATAGTTCTAGCTATTTCCAAATTGAAGTTATACATTATAAGTGCTTCCTATGGGACAGTCAGGCTTGATACAGTGAAAACAACTTTTTATATTTTTCACTGCCAGGACTTGTAAATCCTAAGTATACATGTCCTACTGTTTAAATACCATGCACCTTGCCCTATGGGCATTTAGAACCTACATTAGGATGACTTACTCATAATAAAAAGGGAGGCTTAGGCCTGGCAAAAGACTTTATTTTGCCCAGTCAAATTTGCAATTTGAAAACTGCCCAGTCAGACTGCAGGGGCAGACCTAAAGACCTGCTTTGCATTTTCACTTTAGTGGGAGGCACAATAAGTCCTACAGTTCACTAGTGACATTTAACTTGCAGGTCCTGGGTACAGGGAGTACCATACAGTAGGGATTTATGGGTAAGTTAAATATGACAATCGGGTATTGTCCAATCCTACTTGTTTTTAGGGGGTCAGTGCAGATACACTGGGTGCTGGACGACGGCATGCACCAGCAATAAAATCTTTCAAAAAGGGGGGTGACCATGCCATTTCCTCACAGTTGCTAATCTAAATGTTAATGGTGATGTGACATTGCTAATTCGAGTATCTGTGATGAAGTATCATTGGTGCTTTTGCAGGTTTGAAGAGTGATTGCATTTAGGTACAAGCTATATCATATTTCTATCTACCTGTAATATATTGGTTCAGTCTGGTTGAAGATTGTTACAGTGGTGCCAACAAATCAGGTTCTGTGCATTTATGAAAAAGAATGCTAATCATAGCAACTGGTGTTGATTACGAGCAGTGCTTCATTTGTAAATAAAAGAAAAAATAAGTGCAAGGTGCCCAAAATCTTTCTTGGTTAACGCCCACCCACATTCCCATTGCTACCGCCCACTTTCATCACCAGCACTGCCCACTGTCTTCTTAGAGAACACAAAACTATACTGCAGTAAGCAAGCCACAAGTGGGGTTTGGTGTGGGTTCTCCTACCTAGAAAAAATTCCCCTTGCATAATTTCCATATTTCGAAAGCGGTGTAATTTCTTCATACAAAGATTCACACATGTATGGTCGCATATATGTGACCATATCTCTGTGTGCTCTCCAGAGGGGCAAAGAATTAGATTAGCATGTAGTAAGAACACCTTTATAACATTGACTTCAACTTGAACTCCAGAGCTCCACATAGTACTTTCATGAACACCTACTGAATTCTAAAACTCATCCCAATACCTAAGAGTAACTCAGTTCACAGTATGTGCTTTACAAGACTTATATGTTACATGAAAAATTAAACTTCAGACTCACATCATCAGGGAAAAGAAAGCACTCTTAGGGAATAGGGATACATATACCATGCAACATGAATTAAAATGTGTGAAATGTAGCAGTGAATGCATCACTGAATTTGGTTACTATAAGGGTTCTTGTACACATTTTTAAAAGAAAATCATTATGTTTGCTTGTAAAACTAATGACTTTAAAGGCAGGACCTTTTAAGGGCCCATTTCAAAGTCTATTTTTAAATACTGCTAGTGCAGAGCACCCAGCCCACAGAAAGCCCTAACTTTCCTACATTGACAATTACAGTTCTCTCTTTCTCTTTCTCTGGGTCTGATCCGTACATAAAAAGACAGGATTCTGGGATGAGATGCTACCCGAGCAAATCTTAAGGAGGCTAGACAGAAGGGGTCATCAAATACGACGCCCCAACAATCATGATATTTCCTTATTACTGGAGGGAAGTGCAGAAGCAAAGAAATACATTTGACACAGTAAAGGCCAAGCTGCGATCCCTGCAAATGCAATACATGTTATTATTCACTGCAAAATTGAAAGTGCTGTTTCATTTTCCTTATACCGGAGGATATACGGCAGTGACTAGAGGAACAACCCCAACTTCGGATGGTGCAGGCCGCTTGCAGGATACCACTGAGCAGGGGGATCTAGAGGCCCTGTCTCAAGCTCTGGATTACTATGAAGAAGAGTAGGAAATCCCAAGGTGGACGAAGCAGGGGGTGACGAATGCTGGGAAGGAGGGGGCAATGGGACAACCAGACTTATTTGGCTGGGGGCGATGAAACTGAAACCCGGAATACTACTGATGATGAGCCTGATATAGTCCTTCTTCGGAAGACCCACCTGCGGGGGATGTGGTGTCTGTTCTTGGGAAGGGAAGCAAACATGACACTGGCACTTGCAGGATTACCTTGGGTTCCAGGGGAGTGGCCATACTGAGTAAAAGAACCCCCCATTCCAGGTAACACGAGCTTGGGTCAACCCATTTGGAATATATGTGGGGGCTCAGGGAATATTGGGGCGGACTAACGTCACCCAGATAAGTGTCTATGCACCCCCCCGGCTGCAAGCCCTCACACTAGAGAAAGTGGCGTCCACACTATTGCCAATGGACGCGTCCTTACGCATAGTAGGTGAGGACTTCAATGATGTCATGGCTCCTGCCTTGGATTTTGGACCTGTGGCGGAGATATAATCCCGGGGTAAACAGGGTCTTCTCCAGACTCGATTATGTGTTTGCCCCAGTGGGGGAGGTAGGTGTAGTGGTAAGGGCTGAATACCTGGCACAGAGACTGTCGGATCAATCCCTGCTCTGGGTTCACGGTGGGTAAATGGTGACGAGTGGGGAGCAGAGGATGGAAACTGAATGCATGGGACCTGCCGGACTCGGAAGTGGCCCAGGAGCTCCACAAACACATAGAACTGTACTTTGCAGTAAATAAAGGTTTGGTGGATTCAGCTCTGATGTTCTGGGAGGCGTATAAAGTGGTTCTTAGGGATAGAGTCCAAAACATAATTGGGAGGAAAAAACACCACAAGGTGAAAGAGATAGAAGAGGTAGAGCACCAGCTGAGACACTGGGAGGATCCCACCTGGGATCTGACAGATCTGCATATCTTCAGAAGAATTGAGGTGCTGCGCACCAAATACTGCAATTTAACACAGAGGGAGGCAAGGCAACACGTGCTAGCCACTCACCATTACATATATGACACAGGGAATAAGGCCGGCAAGTTGCTAGTGTGGTTGAGCAAGAGAGAGGCAGAGGCCTTTTGGGTGTGAACAATCATGTCCTCCTCTGGAGTGACATACATGATGTCAGGACTGTCCGGGACTATGTCTGGAACACAGTCAGGGACTTGGGCAAGGACTGGTGGCTGGGTAGAAAAAGTAAGCAGAAAGAGGATACAGCCGTGCCCAGGATCACACAGAGATAGAGAGGAAAATCGGGGTCCAAAGGGGAAGTCTGCACAAAGGATCAAGATGGTTTAGACTCAAAAAGGACAGGCACTCATGAGGCTATTTTACATTCAGACTAACTAAGCTCAGGATGGAAGTGCAAGACATATGTGTATATATAGCAACATTAATAATGAAGGAAATATGGGGTAAAGCACTCTGGAGCTCCACATGGTAGGATTGAAGCTCAGTAAGTTCCTCACCCACAATTACTGTTACAGATACTGACTGCAAATACCCATATAAAGGATATACATGCAAAGGCAGGGTCTGTGGAGCTGATACCTATGATGATGTTATAAAAGTAACTCAAAGAACAAGAAATATCACCTATGTTGTCAGCTGAGCCCACGGATCCTGTCGATCAAACAGGAACATGCAAGGTAGTAACAGCAAGGGTGTAGAACTAAATACCCAGCCACGATACACAAGGAGCGAGCAAGAAGGAGTGATTTACAGGAAAGAAGGAAAACAAAGGGCAAACTTGGCAAAAAACAAGCAACAAACATACCAGGAAACTAGAAACAAGACAGCAGGAATAGGATGTCAGCAAACTTGGAACTGGAACAAAGGTAATTGGAAGAAAGGCAGGGTCTGGGAAAAGGTAAATACAGAAGGATAGAAGCTATATAAGAGTGCACTAGTATAGCGCTGGTTGTGGAATCAAGGTAACACTGGCAAGCAGTGCTAGTTCAGAAACTAGGAGTTAGTTAAGCTCAGGAATCAAGGTAGCACTGGCAGGCAGCACTAGTTCAGAAACAAGGAAGTAGCTACAGCTCAGGAAACAAGGAGTCAAGAGAGCACTGCAGGCAGTGCAAATTAGGAACACAGAATACCTGCAGCTCAGAAACAGGAACAAGGAATAACTATAGCTTTGCGGGAAACAGGGTAGCACTGCAAGCAGTGCAAATTCAGGCACAAGGAATAGCTATAGCTCAGGAATCAAGTAACGAGGGTTAACTATAGCTCAGTAATCAAGGGATATCAAAAGCTCAGGAAATAAGGATATCAAAAGCTCAGGAAATGAGGATTGGTCTCACTGAAACACAGCTACAATAACCAACGCTGACCTGAAAGGAGTTGGGGCTTAAAAGAGCTCACAGTAATCAAATCCATCAGGTGTGAGCAGGCTAGCAGCAGCCAGCTACAGGTGAATTGAATTCCTCCACCCATCCTTGGCCTACAGGGCTATAGATGAAGCACTGATCAGGAAATTCTAGGTAATGGAGTCTCAAACATGAGGAGGCTGGCTTCAAGCCAAAAGAAACCTCCGATCTTCCAACCTCGCACTGGCCGAAACCCCGCGCATCCACAAAGCCAGAGCAGGCGGAAGATCCTTCTATCACATTGCAGCCAAGACCTGGAACGAGCTACCGGCAGACATCAGACGCGCCCCCTCCCTGAACACCTTCAGGAAGACCCTCAAGACCTGGCTCTTTGGCTAAACAGATCTGCGGACCCCCCCCCTCAGCGCCTTGAGACCCTCACGGTTGAGTAGCGCGCTTACAATTCCCTGATTGATTGATTGATTGAAGCATGAGCAGGCTGGCTTCCACAAAACCCGGCATGGATTGCGAATGGATGGCAATTTCCAAGTAGCGTCCAAATGGCTAGAAGTCAGTATATGCATGAAGGGGAGGGTCCGGAAGCTTAGAAGAACACTGGAAAGTCCCACAACTCGCCCCGCTGGTGGTGGGCATGAGAGCGCAGGGAGCGAATCATGACACATGACTGGCACACTCAAAGTTTGCCAGGTACTACGCGCTCTCTACAAGACGTGTGCACTGGCAGACACTGAACATATTAAGGGCTTCCTTGACACAGAGGCACCACGGGAACTTTCGACTAATGACTGAACGGAACTGGAAGCAGAAATCATACTCCCCGAGGTCCAAGCCGCCATTGCAAGACTTAGGTCAGGGAAGACCCCAGGCCCCAATGGGCTCCTGGCCAAGTTCTTCAAGAGGTATGCTAATATATCGGGACCCACATTTCCTGAACCTGTTCCTAAAGGCTAGAGGTTGTAGGGCACTACCACCTGATGTCCAATGCGCTGCCATAACAGTGATACATAAGGAGGGCAGGCCCAAAACCTGTTGTGAGTCACATTGCCCAATCTAATTCTTAACTATTGAAGCTAAGATACTGGCCACGATACTGGCCATTAGGCTTCTTAAGGTTATAGTTCAATTAATACACAGAGACGAGGCAGGCTTCATGCCAGGTAGGTCCACCAGACTTATTTTGAGAAGGCTGCATAATTGGATGGCAGAGGTACGAGATAGGGAGGAGCTCCAAGTTTTTCTTTTGCTGAATGCCGAAAAGGCTTTTGATGTTTTACACTGGCCTTATTTTCAGCAAACATTGGTGAATTTCGGGTTTGGTCCTAATTATAGGAAGTGGACTGTCCTACTATATCAAGCCTCAATGGCAGCGGTGAGTGTCATTGGTAGTCTCTTGTTAACATTTGTGATCGAGGGGACTCGACAGGGCTGCTCACTATCCCCCTCTTATTTACCTCTTACAAATAAGCCTCTAGCATGTATGACCCCTGCTCACCCCGACATATAGGGATTCAAGGTAACTCACTCTATCCCAGAGGAGGAGTAAAGAGTCTTGCTTTATGGCGACAATATCCTCCTCTATATCACCAAGCGTATAGAAACAATTCCTGTCACCTCCTAGACCTTGGGGACGTTTGACAGCTACTCGGGGTACAGGTAAACTGGGGAAAGTCTGTATTATTCCAGCCATATGTCCCCTCTGACATGGCCACCCTCCCCAGCAGACTACAGGTGGAGACGAGGGATTTTAAATATCTTGGGATTTATGGGATATCCAACAGGGATTTATGCCTCTCTAATAATCGTAGGAGGGTGATTATTAATTTTAAGAGAGAGGTGCGGAGTACTGGCGTGGGCTGCCCCTGATAATTCTGGGGAGGACTTCTATTTTCAAGATGATAACGCTGCCTAAATTGCGCTACTTCCTCCAGAACACATGCTATAAAGTCCTAGAGGAGATGTTTACCAAAATAGATGGGGAGTTGAGAACGCTAATATGGAACAAGAGATACCCTAGAGTAGCATTAAAGCACTGCAGCAAAACTCTTACAATGGAGGGATTGCTCTCCCAGATGTGAGGTGCTACTATTGGGCCATGCATCTAATAACAATAAATGACTGGGTGTTTGCACCAAAGGACCATTCAACCTATTAGTTACAGCAGGCTCAGCTGCTGACATGTTCCCCTCCTCATTATATGTATGGGGGACTAGGATTCGCAAACTTCTGCCACTGATGCAGGTGACTCTGGAGGATTGGAGGAAGGCCACTAGGTGTATAGATTGGGCAAACAAAGTGACCAGGGAACCACTTTATGAGAAGGTGTTATGAAGTAGGAGATGGGGAAGCTGAGAGGTTTTAAAGCCTGGGACATGATAGGTATCTCCAACATGGGGGATCTTTTAGAGGACGGAGACCTAATTCCCTTACCTTCTCTGAGGAGGGACTACTAACTCCATCAGATTTAGGGGCATATTAACAAGGACAAGGGATAATTATCGCTAAACGCGCTTAGCGCGTTTTTCATTATCGCCGTCTATCGCTGGAATACATCGCCGTGTTAGCGGCGTATCAGCAACGCTTAGCTCACAGGCGATGTAAAATCCTGCGATAGACGGCGATAACGTTGGAAATGCAGCGATAATTGCACATCGCTACTGAACAGCTTGCTAATAGGCAAGTGTGCACTTAACCATTCAATCCACCTCCCATGCAAATGATGGTTAAGTCAAGAATAAAGCAGGTGTTAAAATCCTGCGATAACCCCGCTTAGCGCGACTTTTTTTATCGCGTCGCGTGTCCGGGGCCGCATTGTGAATAGTGAGTAGTTGTGTCTGCGACTGTTTCCATGTAGGTCTAGGGAGGAACGCCCACTTTGCATGTCATTAGCGATATTTATCGCTGACATGCAAAGTGGAGAAAAGACGGCTGCTACCTCAAGGAAACACGCGTTAGCATGTCCTTGATAATAGAGCGATATTTACATCGCCGCTTTTTGGCCGAAAACGGCCGCTAAAGCGGCGGAATTGGGCTTGATAATATGCCCCTTAGTATTTAAAGTATGCACAGCTACGCCATGCATAAATGGCAAAAGGCTAGGAGATGTAGACATACCTGAGTAAGCCACACTTGAAGGTAGGCTATTTATGGGGGTATTTCCCTCACATATAAAACATTGAGCAACAACATGCCTGACACATTGTGCAAGCCAAAAGGCAGATGGGTGGAGGATGTAGGAGAGACGGACTACACAAACTGTTGCACCCACGGGAGGTAGCCATAAAGTCTAGCTTATGGTTGATACAGTTTAAGATACTCCACCAGGTCTATTATGACCACACCCAGCTTCATGGGATGGGGAGAGCGCTGTCCCTGGACTGCGCAAGATGTAATGGGCCAGGGGTAATTTTAGACTCGCACATTAGGAATGTCCCGTCATTTAAGTCTATTGGGCCAAGGTGATACAGGAACTCCAGGCCATCCTGGGGTAGACATCATGATCAAGCTGAAGTATGTTCTCCTTAGGGTTTCGACTGAGGTGGATGGCCACCAGGCCAAATTTCTCTTTAGTAACTTGGGTTTGGTGGTAGATAAAAGGAATGCAGCTAAATATTGGGGGGTGCTGGTGGTTCTGACATTACAAGAATGGAGGACTGAGATAGACATGAATATTGATGCAGAGAAGGTGACCTACAAGAGCAGGGGGTGTCCCAGTGAATGTTTCAAAGCCTGGGAACCTTGGATAAACTACTACAACCTGGGCCCAATGGAAGACAAGACCAGACTTCCAGGGTAACTAGCTCTACATGATGTATAAGATGATTTTTATGTATTTGCTGTGTGTCTGATCTCGTACCATATCTGCTGTTGGACATTCTATAATATGTGTACCTATGGTACTGCTATTTTCGTTGACCTCCCTCTGATGGTTTTGATTTTTCATGTTTATTGTTGTTATGGGTGCGATACAGCGCCAGACTGTGTTGTTCGCATATATAAACCACATAAATCTATATTTTTTTTAGTTAAGAAACCCTTTCATAGCTCTTTGAAAAATATTGTGGCTTTCAGTCATAGAGGGAGTGGGAGTTATTTTCTGAGGAGCTATGACAGAAAAGGCTTCTTCCCTAAAATGTACCATGTTATGAAGAGGGATCCTGAGGAGCATCTGAGCCTGAGATTGAAGATGACGAGGTGGAATGTAGCGGTAGGCGCTGCACCAGAAGTGCTTAGAAGCTAAGTCCCAAAAGCCCCAATGCATCCAGCAAAATGGAATAGTATATTAGACTTGAAAACACTTCTAGGATTGCACTCATGATAATTTTCAAATGCTTTGCCCATTCTGTAATAGAATATGCGAGTCAAAATAAAAAGCAATGTTATCTTACAAGGAAGCATTTTCAGTCATTAAATATTGATACTCAATTATTTTTAGCCACAATGGTTTTTGCTGTTTTAGTGAAGGTTGTATGTCAGAAACGTTTTAGCAAAAATAATGTCTAATAAATAAAGTGTCCTAAATTTAATTTACCAAAATATTGCCCCCTTTGCTGTAGATTGTTTATTAATAACCTCAATTGGGCTATATTTGTGAACACAATATTTAAGACACAATATTTCAGTCAGAAAATATTTTGATTATAATATTCTAATATCATACCTTTCTGGAGTCTCCCTAAATTGAAAGGCTATAAAAAAGGCTTACATGCTTGCTTATCTAAAGGTCTCACACCACACATAACTAATAATGCCTAATAAGGCTGCTATAAGTTTGAGACTGACTAGAGCCTATTCACAGAGTTATTTGGTGTACATGAAGTGCTACTTCTGTATTACTCTTTTAAACCCTCAGATCTGACATTCTGACTTGTATCAAAACATAAAAAATTAGACGAAAATTGCAATACTCATGGAATATGTACATACAATTAGTAAAATGTAGAAAGGACAGTGCCCTAATTGCGCTTCTACAAATAGAGAGGTGGATGTTTGGGGCTAATCACCAAAGGTACATAAAAGAGTACTCCTCTAGTACTACTTCCTGTATTCATAAATGCGTTTGTGAATCAGCCCCTTTGAGATTTCATGTAGAGGTGACTTACCCTTACCATTCCAACTGGACTGCTTCTTGGCTGAAGGGCTAAGATTAATTTTAGCACATCTGGTCCTCTTCTGTAATTGTAATGTTATAGCCTATCTAACAATGGTACATTGGTATCCAACCCACACCAATTAGAAAGCACTGGACTAAATAACCAATCATCACTTATGCAGTTTCATAAGACATTAATGTCTTTATTAAGCTACATTGATATGGGAGCAATGTAATATTTTCAATAACTGAAGGATATCTATATTTATTCTGCAATGCCAGAACAAATTCTTGGAATTTCCAGTTTTTCATTTAGAATTAATGCCAATGGACTGTTATCTTTTCTGGCTGCTGGTTCTATCTGCCTGAGTCCCCGAATGCCAGAAATGCAGCTATATGTGGGCTCTGTATGCGTTTCTATCTGATGCTGTTGTTTGTCTCCTCTCACCACTTTGAGGACCAATAACAGTTGACTTTGCACTTTATGTTATTTTTAGCCCACTACTCATTACAAATGTTGCAAGCTTAATCTTGTATGTATAAAGGACCATATTCGCAAAGATACATCTCTGAACTGATAACTACACACATGCTGTAATGCACCTGCTACTGTGCCTATTTTTCCCTTAAAATAGAATTTCCAATAATAAAACGTATAAAGTAACCTAGTAGTAGGTGTACATGATGCCAACCCCTCTCAGGCATATAAAGGGGCAGCGGGCAAAGGAAAATTTGCACCTGACAATACAACTGTAATTATATCATATGCACCTTTATGGTTGTATTTTAAGAGAAAAGCTGCCTACCATCAACACAAAAAGTAGCCTATGCTGAGTAGAACTCTTCAAGCCACAGAATAGAGAAAAGCTCAAATCTGGGCACAATAATAGATGAATGGCATTCATTACATGTTGGTGCACATGTATACATGCCACTGATTGACCTCTATCCATTTTGTGAAGTGTGTCATTATGTAGCCTGGGCCATGCAACATCCCTATGAGGCAGATTATCACTGAGTGGGAGATAGATACCATAAACAACTTTGTAGCAGACCACTACAGGGAGCTACAATGCCTACCTGCTTACACCCTCAACGGAGAGTAGAACGCAATATTATGGCAGTATGTCACAACAGGGTCAATGCCTTGTTAGTGGAAGTAAACATGCTCAGGAACATCAAGAAAAGTGTCAGTATAAGAAGAGGCTTGTGAAGGAAAAATTTGCTAGGAGAAAGGTGGCAACAGCATTGCCTGGTGGCAGACCCCAGTCATGCCTCAGTCTCTCCCCAGTGGACCAGTATATTCTCTTTACTATACTTCCTAATCAACTGCATGGCCTGCCTGTTATGGGGAATCCCAATGTCAGCCCAGATAACATACTCACAATTCCTCCAATACTTAACCCAAAAACTCCTTGCTACTGTCATCTTGTATATACACAGAAAATATATTAGATTTGAGTCACACAGCCAAACATATTTTCTGCCACCTCTGCACTTCCCTGGTAACATTGGTCACCTGACCCTGACTGCATCATATTTAAATCCATGTGCATTACTTTTTCGAGCCTTTCATCACATCAGTCTCTCTTACCTGCAAAAGAAATTCCAACATTACCTCCCTTCACACCTCCTCTGGTCTTGAGAAGCTTGACTCCTCACCATTCCCACCGTTTATCGCTCTTGAGTGGAGGTGCATGTCTTCACTTGAACAAAAAAAAGACTTGGAACACTGTCTCTGTGCAGATCTGTTCCCTCTATCAGCTCCAGCGTTTTTCTCAAAGCCCTCAAAACCTGACTCTTGTCTGCTTAATTCACCTTCCTTTCTCTACTTTCCTATATCATCTATCTCCTTCTCAATCCTATAGCACCTGGACCATTTTTTTGTTTTTTGGTAACAGCTGTGATGTACAAATTACATTACATTACATTAAACTTTATTACAAATAAATATGTTGACAGTTCTATACACAATGCCCTGTACACAGCAAAGCAAGAAATGTTAATGTTGACAGGTCTATCTTTTACCTCTCCCTAGCCCTGTGGAGGAGCACTACATGCAAAAGCAGCTGCTACCACATTTGTGGTAGATTCACAAAAAGGATTGGCAAAACAACATATTTACACCAACCACCAGCAGTGTGCCTTAGCAATGTCTTTCCCAAACACACACCAGTGAAAACTGCAAATTATGTAGTCCAATGCCACCACTGTCACTACATCAACAACGTATGTCCCTCCTCAATGAACAAACCACCCTAGAATATACATTGGTAATACATCTCGATTGAAATACATGTTCTTCATGTCTCTGTCACTACTGCAACCGACTGTGCGAGCCTCACAGCCATCTTCCACCACCGGTTGTCCTGTCTGCTGAGCCATGTAGTCTAGCCAGCTGGCTTATGACAGACTCTGGTAAGTCACCATCATTCTGAACAATTATCAATATGTGTTTTGTTGGGGACACTGACTAGAAATGTACAGTTAAAATCACTTTATCACATTAAAGGTAAAGGTGAAGCATGCATCGGCATATAATAGATGTGTCAACATATCCAATTCTCCTATCTTAACACAACTCATCCGTCAATTAAATTTGCATCATGGCTGTCAAGAACCCCCTGAACTTATAGTGTGTAAATGATAACTTTGACACCGTAATTACGTATACACTGGGAATAACTAACCAACAAAATACTAGCAAGCCACAATGTGATGTCCTACGGTTATGGTGAACTGCCAAGCTATCTATTTCTGTCAAATCAATTGTGTGCTGACTAGGGGTGCGCGGAATTTGTGTAGTCAAGTTACGCAAAGCTCTGCGAAACGGTAAAAAATCTCAGCGAGGGCGCAAAAGTTCTGCGAACACGTGGAATTGCTTGTTCCGCCCGTTTGCAATGCTTTTTTCCTGTTCGCGAACGCTGTTTGCGTGCTCGGGGGGAAATATCTCGCGAACACGCACTTTGAAAGTGCGAACAAGCAAAAAATTCCGCAAAGCCGCGGATCGCGGAATTTTTGGCTATTCCGCGTTCTCGCGGCATAATTACCCAAATTCCGCAAATTCCGCGAGCGGAACGGAATTTACCGCCCAGGCCTAGTGCTGACTCCTATTGTGGGAACTTTTCAGGAGTCTGGAGGCAGTCAGGTTGGATTATTGGGCTCAATTTGAGTGAATCAGAGCCGCTTACCACTAGTGTCCAATGGCTTAAACTTACTTACGGACCAAAACAATCACATCATGTACTCCCCTTTTGCACTTGACTTTCAAGGTAGAGAATCCAAGCAGCTCTTGTTATACCCAGGATGGTGATTTAGGGTTAGGGGTCAGAACTCAATAAATACCATGCAACAATCAATGAATCACTTTCCAGCAAGTACTTTAGTTTATGAAAAAGAAAAGCACTTTAACTATGCTTTGCGCACAATGTGATATACTATGTACAATCAAGAGAGGATATTTATCACTGTTACAAATGAGGACAGTACTCACAGTAATTTTTGGCAGTCGTTAATGGAAAATTCTATTTGCCCTTCACCCTGTGATGGGATTCTGAGAGACGCTGTAAGGGCAAGTGCAACTGGATTTGCATTGTTGCCCAAGGGTTAGAGTTCAAATTCTCCCTCTGAAATGTGTGTCCCTTTCCTCCACAACTCCCTTGTTCAGGTACAATGATTCAGTGCCTGACTAACCGTGCAGAGCTGGTGAAGTTCAACTAGCAAGCAGCACTTGCAAACATTACTGGTCAGTGGTGGTGTATCCGCTTCTGTTAGTGCGGGTGCTGTATATATATCCCACTGAGAGGGGATGCAGTGGCCCTTCCTTACTTTAACCTTTGGCAGCAGGGAACTGTGACCAGCCCTGCATCACCTCTGTATTTGCCCATCTGTTACACAACGCCATGTTCTTAGGATTTGTAGGCTTTGTATTGTTACTTAGAGAACTGATATATACATTTCAAAATTCTTTATTTGATACCATTTATAGTAAAGTTTCAGCAGAACCTAATTTCCCACTAATGTGTGACTGCCAATATTTGTTTCATGAACAATGGCCGCTTTATCAGGGCTTTGAATAATTCTGAGACTTCATTCGCAAATTAATTCATTTGCGGCCATATGTATGAAGCCAATTTGCGTTCGAAAACGCCGAAATTCGCAGAATTTGTGATTCCCTATTTTGTGATTCCCTATTTTGCGATTGCATTCAAGGAATCGCTAATTGCGATTCCTTAAATGCAATGTAAGAAGCACAAAAGAAAGTGCGATTTGGTCTTAGGAATCGCAATTTACCACCAACTTCAAGTTGGTGGTAAATTGCGATTTCACTTAAAAATGCAAATTTTTGCATTTTTAAAGTGCCATGTGGCGCACATACATGCCTTTAGGGCATGTATGTGTGCCACATGTGCACACATGCACATTTCAGGGGTGCAACAGGGTGTCCTTTTGACACCCTGGCACCCTTGAAATTGCATTCTCAATTTGCGATTCTCTAATTGGGAATCGCAATTTGAGAATGTCTTCCCATTCATTCCTATGGGCCTCCTAGCCCATAGGAATGAATGGGAAGGTATTCCTAATTTGCGAATCTCAAATTGCGATTCGCAAATAAGGAATATGTGGGATTCGCAAAATTATTTGCAAATCCCACATACATTGCATTTTGCGATTCTCAAATTGCTATTCGCAGAAAATCGCAATTTGAGAATCGCAAAACTGTATTTTGTTACATATGGCCCTTGGTCATGAAGTGTACTTTTTTATGTATCACTCTTGTTTTTGTGCATAAGATGAGAGAGCTAAGGTTCATATCCCACATTAAATTATCTATGGCCATAGTGTCATCTTATTGAAGAACGGGGCATAATGAGCTATGTCTGTTGATGATGTTCTAGTCAAGTGAGCCTTACCACGGTCTAGCTGATGGGTATCGTGCTTCACATTTGAGCGCCCTCAACCTCAGGTAAGTCGCAGCAGCGTCAAAAGTACTCACAAAGAGCATGCTGGGAGTTGCAGTGCTCACAATCCTGGAGATCTTGATTACTTGTGTCTTCATCTGGTCATTAAATAAAAAAACACCACACAAAAAAGCAGGTACACATCCTGAGTCACAGTGATGACAATCTTCTTTTGGCACATCAAGTTTCTTCTTAATCTGAGTTCATATGGCGGTCACAGATTCTCTAGTGCTGAATAATGTAACGAAACTCAGGTCCTGTCGAGTTCTATAACACCATCAGCCTGAAAAGTAGATGTCACCTCTACTGGAAAGGCAACTCTGGGTCCTCAGACCTCACTCTGAATATGATAGCGTCGGTCTTGCTTGGTGACTAGTGTCTTCCTTTTGCTAGGGCATTTCCAACATGCATCCTGGGGAGTCAGTTAGATTTCTCTCCCTCTAAGTAGGGTAGAGGTAGCCCCTCCAGGAAAACTAGTCACATTTCCCCAGGTCACTGGTCCCAAAACTGGCAAGGGCAGTTATTGTTCGGGACCCAACTCTGGGGTGGTAGTCTCTCCGACAGATAAATGGCCCGGGAAGGGGCAGGAGAAAACTCCCTATCTTCAGAGGGCCCCTCTTTCTCCTTTCTTGACAATCCTCAGTTTGACCTGTCATCATCAAGCTTGGTATTTTACCTTAACCCCAAAAGAAAATGCAGCATTTCCAGAGAAAAGGAGAGCTGGCAGTTGTCTCTGTCCTTCTCTAGTGAGTTATCCTGTATTAAATGGGTAGTGTTAGGAGTCCGACAAACCTGTCAGGGAATCTCTTACCTCCAGGTGATAGAAAACAGAGACTCACCCTTGAATCCCCTTAGCAGTGTGCTCACACAAAGGTAAGAATTTCACTATTATGTGATTATTAATTATGCAGTATTTGTCTACAAATTATGTGTATCAGAATAATCATAATTATTATAAACTCAGCAGAAAATATGCAAATCAAGGCAAATGTTAGATAAGTCCTGATCATAGTATATCCCACATTCATAACCTTTTAGTGTAGTCTAACGCCCAAAAATATCTACATTCTGTCTGACATCTAATTCCCATGGCTTTACTGATTTACCAAGCCTAAATCATTCAAAGCCATGTATGGTTTAATTGCATACCTTATGCTATCATTGAGTTAGCAGTTGGAATTCAGATCTTCAACATCTCTCCTCAGCAACCAGTCTGTGCGTTTGACTCCACTCCTGCACCAGTGCATGATATACCTTTATCACCAAAGATATCTTATGGAATGAAGAGGGGTCATTCATACTCGCCTTTTACTTTGTTAGAAGAATGTGCAAACAATGCCCCTTTCTACAGAAGCTAACACTACTTTTTCCTGCTCCATTTGAAGTCGTATTACTGCAAGGTAATTTTCCCTTGCAAGCACACATTTGTTAGCATTACCATTAAAACTGTTAGCCAACTTTCTAGGGTCTAGGCCTGTCACACGCATTCTCTAATATTAATTAGAGCCATGCTTACATGCATTCAGGCCTGTCTTGCATAGAATGGGCTTTATTAACTCAAGTAATCTCTGCCACACATGACAGACCAGTTACAAAGGATCCATGGAATGTTCTGGGGAGAAACTATTCGAATTGCATCTGTTGTCTGCCTCGTCCTCGAATCCTTCATCTTAAATGCCATTAATAAATGCCACATCTGCTCTCCACACATCAGAAGTGCTTCTTATAATCTAGCAAGTAACGTCAATACGACATCCTTGTACAACACGGATGGGTGAAAGACCCGGTTGCAGAGAATTGTTAGAACAATTTAAAACCACACAAGAGGTGAGTAAGTTGTTCTCCCTTGCAGGTGACAGGTAAAAGGCCTACCTTGCAATGGTTCCCACGTGCTGTCAGAGGAAACACTTGGTTTGGAGCGTATGGACACGGACGTGCTGACATCAAATGCCCACACTCTGTGAAGCCGCAAGGTAGTGGCCAGCGGCTCTGTAGCTCCTGGATCCCCGTTCTTGGCCCTTGGCCCCCGGGATGTGCTTTGGGCTTCCTGCCCTTTTGACTTTGGGTTCCTTTTGCTGTGTATGGTTCCTGGCCCTGGTTCTCGGCCCTGGGTCTTATGTTTGGATCCCAGCCCCGGGTGAGAGCAGTCACCGGCGTTAATAACACCGGCGGATAGTGCTGGGGTGCTAGCAAGGCTCTAGCACCAAGGGCTCCTCTGTGCTGGATAGGAAGCAGCTGGAGTTAGGCTGGTGCAGCTTGCATCCACAGGGGGTGGCTATGTTGCACTCCCTGTCATAAGTCATTTATGGGAACTCAGCTTCTTCCCTTCTCCAGCCAGGTGGACAATACTTGGTGGACTATAATCACAAGCAAGTGACAAATATGTAAGGAAAGTGGTGAGTGGCGTAATATTTGTGTAATTGCGTTCCCTCTTATATAATCTCCTCTGGAGGAGAAGTATCCAGGCAAAGTCCTACACGAGCACAGCTTTTACCATTCCCTTGGAAGCGGCCCAGATGCATGTGCTGCATGACTCTAGTGCTTGTGCCTAACTCACAGAAGGTACAGTTAGACTCTATATCCCCAGAAGTGGTATTGCTTTCTGCCCTTCCCTCCACCTAGCTGATGTGACAGGAGTGGAGGCTCCTGTAGAATTTCAGGGAAGACGGAGAGAGGTGGGTCGGTGGTAACTCACATGGGAAGAAGAAGTAGGGGACAGGAGTGGGACACCGTGTGGGGGCAGGTTGGCTGGTGGTCTGGGTGAAGCTAATGGACTACTTTGTGGCACTCCAGCGGCAACTCATAGCTGTGTTGCGGATCCTGAAAATTCTCTGCTGGTAAGTTCTAGACAGAAAGTGCTCCCTGGTAGACATGACAGTCATGAAACAGACATGACAGGCAGACAAGCCATGACAGTCAAGAAACTTTGCTCAAGGAGACTGGTCTTCTCAAGAGTTTGTAAAAAAACGAAAGCTAATCCTCTGAGAAATAAGACTGTGCAAGTGAATTCTTTGAAAGGCTTCAAGGCTGGCTCTAATAAGTTGTCCTCAGTCAAGGTATATCAAGAATTAAATTTAGAAGCAAGGGTAGAAGGTGAATCCTCCCATATGCTGTGTAAATCCACTGCAGCTAATAACTTGGTAGAGGATCCAGTCCTGGCATTTTCTCCAACTAGGGAAAAGGTACCTCTAAATAAGGACTTCACTCTCCCTGATATTGACATTGTGTTCAGCCAGGTACAATCACAGAGAGTAACTTCTGACCCTCCCCTTTCCCAGCATCCATTGGAAAGTATGGAGGGCCCTCCCCTGGGTCCCCCACCTAGGATGCAGCTTTTTAGCAGTACACCTTCTGAGAGCTTCTTAACCAACCTAAGAGTCTCCGGTTCTCTAGACTTGCTGTTGAGCCCACACTCTTCTTGTTGCCTCACGGGCAACTCTGTGCAGTTCTCGGATTAATTACTCTGCCTAGAAAGAGTACTGTCTTCAATTCTGGCTTTAATGGAGAAATCAGTAAACAACACTGACCATATTTTGGACTCTCTTTTGTCCCTATCCAAATTTCTGATTCTGGATAGGAGAGCCCTGGTGGAAAAGGCCACCTCTCTATTGGCAGCATCTTGCGAGTCCAAGAGTGTGCACCTGAGTGAGTCCCAGTCTGAGGCTCTGCCCCCAGCCTCTCTTTAAGATGGCCCCATTTGGTGGATACTGCAACCAATCACAATTTTAAGGAGATGGGTACACAGGCCGGTCGGCCGTTATGCAAGTCAAAAGACAAGAAGAGCCAGAGTTCAGCTGAGAATGATCAGATTTAGTCCCTGTAGAATCTCTTTGACCAAAGGAAAGTCTAGCTCTGCCTCTATCTTTGATCCCTCTGCCTGAAAGAAAATGAGAAAATAGAAAAAGAGACTCTTCCCTCTATTTCAAAGCAAAGAAGCTATAGTACCACTGCAACCCCTGGAGGAAGAAAGTAAGAAGAATAATGGTAAGAACTGGCAATAGCCCGCATGGAGGAGGAAACTGCACATAACTAGGAAAAGGCGGGTAAGGAGAATTTGCTTTGATCCAAATTCTGCTCAGGCTCCAACAATAATGGACACAGTGGAGGATGTTTACCCTGTGGAAATAGTAGGACTATCTCCTTCTCAACCAACTCTGGGGTTTTCTACTGTGCTATCATCAAACACATGTGTAGAAAAGACTTTGGGCGTATAAATCTTGTCCCTCCCAACAGTGGCCCCTTCTTGTTAGTTGAACCCCCCCATGCCAAGCTTTTTATCTCTAAAGTGGGGGTTAATACTGTTTAAAGTTCTCATGTGACCGGCATGTTGTGGATATTTTTGTCTGTAATCCACTGACTGTGCCCTTCACTGTTGATGTTATTGCCATCTTTGACCGGGAGATCTTTTTGAATAAGTCATTCATATTGGGCTGCTTTTTCAGATATTCCAGATCTACAGATAGTTCAAAGTAGTGATCTCTCTTTGGTCCAAATCCTCAAACATGAGGTAAATTATCGGGCTAGAGTGACCTTTACCTTCAAAGTGGTGTCTAATTTAGTAATCTTAAATAGCGATAAGCTGCGCTGTCTTGGTACTGATGTATTTCCCTTGCAGGGGGAGAAGGTTATTAAAACCTCCCTGTAATAAATCCTGGGTGAAGGCAACCATCTTTTAAACTCTCCCAGCCAAGGCTCCTCCCCAAATGAGAGAGAAAATAATTTGTGGGTCTCACATGGAAATGGGATTAGGAGGGTTCTACTGCTTCAGGAGAAAGAGGAGAAGCTAATTCAGGCCCGAAATGAAGATGCTGGGAGACACAGCTGGGTGGGGGGGCATGCTCAACTCCAATAGCTCTACAGGACTAAAATACTTCTCCTACTAATAACCTTAAGCTGATGTCTTGGAATGTAGAAGGAGTACTAACTGATAGTAATAAGATGGTATTTCTGAATAGTTTGGCGGCTGATGTAGTGTACATCCAAGAAACCTGGATTACAAATAATAATTGGTTTACTGAGGGATATTTTGTGTTAAGCTGCCCGGTAATCCCCGCTAAGAGTGGTCATGCATGAGGACGTATAGCAGTAGTGCTTAGTACAAACTTTAGTTGTACGTGCAATGTTTTTATTCATGGCTCAAAATTAATTCAGGTGGTAAACAATTATTTCAATGGGAAGCAAGAGAGTATTGAGTCGTTATTGATTGTAAATGTTTATATTCCACCTGGTTTTGCTCACTTTTATCTGCTTAAGGATATGTTTGATTTTATTTCTACTATTATGGTGAGAGAAGCATGTACATATGTAGTATTAGTTGGTGAGCTAAATGCCAAAGTTTCTAGTCATGCCTTCTGGCTATTTGCAAATGACTCTAAAGAGGAGGCATTAAAAATCCCCCCATCTATTTTTCCTCTTAATCGTATAGCAGATAAAAGAGGCTTGCATCTGTTAGAAGACTTAAGGAATATTGAATTCCTAATAGTAAACAGAAGAATAGGGAATGATACTCCAGCAAATGTTACTCATAAATTTTTTACTAGTGCCTCTATTGTCAATTATGTAATCGCTCCATTTTCTAAGTTCACTATGATCTCACATATGAAAGTCTTGGAAAACCTCCATAGTGATCATAAGGTGATCTCTTGTCTGACAGACATGAACTTAACGTACGTAGGAACTTAGAATTTTAAAGACGTATCTGTGGGGTTCAAGAGAACTACTGGTAAAATTTATTGGAATGCCAATGCATCTGCAAAATTAAAAGAATCATTGACAGCACTGTTAGGTGATCTGTAGCTTTTTTTCCCTGATCCATTAACTTAGCATGGAATTGGGCACAGCTAAAAGACGCAGCCTCTCGTAAGGATGCCAAAAAATATAGGGAAATTATTTCTGACAGCTTCGGCTCAAGAGTAAAGTAGTTTGGAGAGTGTATCTGGAAGATCTCTATTCTGACAATGTTGATTCAGTGTTTCCGCATTCTCCTTGTATTGAATTCCCTTCTTCTCCAGTATATGGTGCTCCCTCTATGAATGAGATTGTGGACATTATTAAGGGAATGAGATCTTCTGGGGCAATGGTCCTGGACAAAGTGCCCATTACTACAATTAAAAGGGAGCCCTTGGTGTGGGCTTCTTACCTTACTCAACTGTTTGCCCATTGTTATCAGCATGGTGTTACCCCTCCTTCTTTGTCTTGGAGCATCTTAATCCCATTGTATAAAAAAGAGTCCAAGACATCTGCCTGGCAACTATCGCTAAATAGCACTACTGGATGAGGTAGGGGAAATATTTGCCAAGAGTATCTTGGAGAACCTTATGGGGTGGGTTGAAGAGGAAAGAATTCTCCCGATTGAACAAGCAGGTTTTAATAAGAAACATTGTACAATTGATAACATATGTATGCTGAAACTCATAGCGGAAAAGTATACCTCAAGCCGAGGGCTCAATGTTTATGTGGTATTCATAGATTTTTCTACGCCCTTTGACAGGGTGGACTGTCCGACACTATGGAAAAACACTAAAGAAGTTAGAGATTCCTGATATTCTCCTGTCATTAATAATTGCCCTTTACTCCTCCACATGGTGCCAGCTGTTAATGAGGGGGGAAACTAGGACTATCCTCTACAATTTTAATAAAAATGGCCTGAAACAGGGTTGTCTGCTGGCCCCTTTACTTTTCTCATTGTATGTCTTCTACCTTCCTGACTGCCTTGCATCCTACAAGGGAGATGTGCCCATGATAGGTTTTCGTTCCTTCCCTTGCTTGATGTATGCAGATCACATTGTGATCATGGACCTAACACCCAAGGGCCTGAACAACAGGTTGCTGTCTTTACAAC
The DNA here is from genome assembly GCA_963921515.1 of Calotriton arnoldi. Taxonomy (NCBI): domain Eukaryota; kingdom Metazoa; phylum Chordata; class Amphibia; order Caudata; family Salamandridae; genus Calotriton; species Calotriton arnoldi. The sequence goes on along the minus strand of CAWUFW010015748.1, from coordinate 271,803 downwards.
AGTATTCCATCCTGTGCTATTTGAAGGTCAACGTGTCAAAAAAGCAAGGTCATGATTCTAAAAAGTAGAAAGTCTGGGAACACTAGCAAATTTGTTTGGGGCTTAAGTCAATGGAAGCTGGCGATTGTAAAGTTATACCTTTATTTAGAGAAAATTGTTGCAGGTAATACACTGGAAAAATCCCATTTTGAATTTTGTTCCACTAAGGCCTCCTCGCAAGCTAATGGTTTGCGTGTTGCGTTCATTTTATAATTCAATGAGGCGAAGGCATTTTACTCAGCTGATAACTGTTTTTCTGGTGAAAAACCCTCCGACCCTATTATATGCTATAGAATCTATTAACGTGTCTATTAATGTATTAATATGAGAATTCCTAGAGATTATAGAAGGGCAAATTTTACACACATTTTGCAATTTTAACTCTTCTGTGTTAACCCCTGCAATGAGGTTGGAATTTGGTTTGATGAGCTCCTATTTACAAGGACTGTCCAGTGTGATTCGGTGGGGCTATTGGCTGAAGAACAGAGATAAGGACTCCATGAGGGGTTTCATGAATAGTGAAGTATTTGGCTCAGAGCAGGGTAAATATTCCTTTTCTCAGGAATTTGCCTTAGCCCTGAGCTATTTTGACTTGCATAAAGTTCCATCTTCCCTCTCTCCTACACAATTTAAAAGCTATTTAAAGTTTGCGACCAGCTTTGCATTGTATGCTAAAGAAAAGGCTGGTGCCCATAACTTCATCTTGCCGCCCTAAGGTAACTCAGCAGTACCTGACCTGGAATTTGGAACATGGACTTCACAGATTTTGGACACTATTTCGAATGAATTTGCTCCTGCTAAATGAGCTAACTGCAAAGGTCCTCTTCTGGAAATTTGGGAAAAGAGTGTAATCTGTGTAATTTGGGGATTCAGGATCGCAATCATGTGCTCTTTGTTTGTCCCCCATTGTCTTTTCAGCGCCGCCTCCTCTTAAGGCCACTGTTTCTAAAGAATAATATTAAATCAGTGGAGATGGCACCTGAGTTTCTTCTCCACCCAAAAAATGAAGGAATTTGCACAAAAGTTTATACATTTTTTAAAGTTTTATGAATTTATATTGATTTGTGTTTAGGATTGCTGCTATAATGATACGATAATTTGCATAGATGTGTAAATATTTTAAGGCTACATTTAGTTATTTTTATTTGTGCCCAGGTTGCTGCTATATAAATGAGAGTAGTTTGAACAAATGTTTTTTAACATATATGTCTTCTTTTGCTATTTCTGTAATGCGTGTTCGTTTTGTATTTTGTATTTATTTTTTTTGTTTTGCTTTATGTGGCACTCTTTTGAGTTCCAAATCATAAATAAAGAATTGAATTGAATTGCCCACCCTGCATCTATAACCATTTTGCTACTACCAGTGTCAGTCCTCCATAGCCCAGTGAGGTGTCAATAGAGGTGACAAACGTTATACCCATCAAAAGGAAGGTGAACCTGATATGTTCCTTTGACCACAGAGCCACTATCTGGGTCTCACTCATTATCACAGGAAGGCCTCAGTGCAGGAGCATCATCATGTGTGCTGGAGTGGGGGGTCAAACCATTACAGATTTTTGTATTCGAAAATTTGAGGCAGGTGCTCAGGTTCTCGAGAGCAATGTAGGGGACCTTTCAATCTCCCATATTTGAAAGCTGTGAAGAAGTAGGTCTAGAGGTATGCAGCCGCGGTCCGTGCAGGTAACAGTGGTGGGTCGGTGGGGCCGCATGACTGGTGGGATTTTGAGGGACGATGCTGAGGGAAAATTAATTATTTATCTATTTTTCCCTCGGCATGGTCTCTCGAAATCCCCCCCACGCGGCCACACCGCCCCACCGCTGTTACCTGCATGGACCGCGGCTGGAGGTATGGATTATCGCTTATGCTCAGCAGGCATGGGGGCGTATACTCTAAACTGCTTGTGCTATGTATCTTTCAGAGAATGAAAGGCTGGTGCTGTTTACAGAGTCTTGGTTCAGTTTGGTGTGAGGTTTCACACGTGGAGAATGCAGTGCGTGATGGCTCCTTGACGATGAGCTACTTTTCCCAGCAGTCCCTGAACTCTCATGTTGTCTGAAAATGGCAGCGGTCATATTAAATTATCTGGTATAACTTTTACAGCATGCTTGCAAGGCAATCATGCTACAATGTTGCTGCAACCAGGACCTTGGTATTTAGATTGAGGATTTCCTTTTGCAAAGAAATGTTTCTTCCTTGAGAGTTGGTTGGACAACTTTTGGGAATATAGGGAAGTAATCTGAAAATTAAGTTGTGTTGAGAAACCTATGTTTAAACTAGTAGAACATGTAACTTTCAACATGGTTAAGGAATTCAGAAATGTTTGCAGGTAAGCTTAGGATTCGATGCTAAGAGGAACTGGATGAATTCCCCTGTCAAGATTAAGTTACACATGGTATGTACGTACAATTATGCATGAAGTATTAAGTATTTTTAGCAAGTAATAAACAAGTTGCCAGTGATAGGCACAACAGAATATTAATGTTTGATAACTCGTTTAGCAGTAGCACAAATTTGTCAATTAAGAACTAAGGGCCAGATGTACGACCATTGGCTTTTGACACTCGCAAATTGCGAAAAATTGCAAGTCGCAATTTGCAAGTCGCAAAAGCCAATGTACAACAGTGTCAGAGACACTGTTAGCGATTCCCAATGAGGCTCATGAATATTAATGAGCCACTCGCAATTTGCGATCCCATTGGTAATGGCTGGCCCTCCCAGGGATGGTGGCCTGCTGTGCTCAGCAGACCTCCATGTCTGGGACTGCTTTTAAATAAAGCAGGTTTTTTTTTTTTTTAAATGCAGCCCGTTTTCCTTAAAGGAAAACGGGATGCATTTGAAAAAAGAAACGTTTTCGTTTCATTTTTTAAGGGCAGGCAGTGGTCCCTGGAACCACTGCCTGCCCTTAAAAAATATTTTCCTAAGCATTCCCAAAGGGAAAGGGGTCCCTTGGGGACCCCTTCCCGTTTGCGAATGCTTTACCACCTACTTGATGTAGGTGGTAAATTGCGACTGTTTTGCAACCGCAATTGCGGTCGTAAAACAGTCATACATAGGGCTCAGACTTGCTATTAGGAAGGGACGCCCTTGAAACACCCCTTCCTAATAGCGAATCGCAAATCCTAATTAGCGAGTCGCAAATAAATTGCGACTCGCTAATTAGGGTTTGTACATGGCCCTTAGGTATTTTTGCATGTGCAAACACGTCGCAAACCCGTTTGCGCATGCAAAAATACGTCGTACATCTGGCCCCAAGCTTATCTTCAACAGAGTGTGCATAGTTACAAAGCTTGAAGCAAATATCTTACTAAGAAAGGAGGAGTGTTGATGAACATATACATAAGATTTTCATCTGTTTTTAAGCTTTTTGACAGATTGCCCAGCCCACACTATGATCTAACATTAGTGATGGATTCTAACACAACTCTGTCTGAGTTATTCGATGTTGTAACTACGTTACAGCTGGGCATCAAGTCGGTGAAATCTAAGATAAGGCCTTATAATCAGAAATAATCATAGTCAAACAAGAAATTGGTGCCAAGCAATAAGAGTTTAAATCTCACTTGTATATATATATCTGCTAGCAACACCCACCATATGTCAAAAAAGTTTAAAGGGGATCCAAAGACATTTACAACATTTAGATACATTTCCATGTAAAGCAGTGGCATTTTCAGATGAATAAACTAAAGCAGCATTTGTTTTGTCATATTTAAGCGGGCATGTTGCAAATTGTAGTAGAAAGAAATGATCCATTGTAGCATAATTTCTCTGCCTTCTGCAGTAAAATGAAGAAGTTCTTTGTAAGAAAGCTAAATACTCTCACTTCCATGAGGTGAAGAAGATATTCCAAAAAAATTGTTCATACTTAATTCAAAAAGTCTACCTTTGAAGAAATCTATGTTCTTTTCTAAATAAAATGTGAGTCTGAAGGACTTACTGGTGCACACCATACCACAGAAAACTACTCAGGGTGAAACAAACTCTCTTTGGTATTTGCACTAGAGTGCGGACATTTCCATTTGGGCAATGCTCAGTCTGCCGGTTCACATCACCCGCAAAAACACCATACCTAGACCTACATAGGCCATGGGAACTAAGAAATAATATCAACTGTAACTCTACCACTATTATATATCTTATCACGTGTCCTTCTGACCACAAATAAAATAGGATGAACTCCAGCTAAATAAAGATGAGGATAGCTGAGCACTACAGTAATATCAGGTGCCACTTCAACACAACTATGATGACTGCCCATTTTCTGACTGTGGCGCACTCTGAAGATGACCTGATGTGGGTCTCGTTGAAAACGTATAACAACACATGAACATGACTAAAAGACTACTTGAATGAGAACAGAGATGGGTTTTGAGACTTAAAACAAACATCAGTGCCCCAAATGATGATATTCTTTGGAGTCAACTCAATTTCTAATAAATTTTATTTTTATTTTTAAACTGTAACTGTTACAGGAAACCTATGTTAATTAAAAGCCTCTCTGATTTCTCTGACATAGGATTATTATACCATACCACAGATGGGTCCTCCCTCTGATACATCGTGAGTACAATGGTATCCCCTCTTTCTGTCACCATTATGACTATTTCACCGTGCTCCCATATATGAATATTAGGCAAACAAACGGGTTAACTTTATGACAAGTTCATATGTAATATGCAGGGCAAGCAGCATCTGCACATATCTTCTAGGTTCTAGATAGATTACATTTTGAAACATAAATACATGTGTAGGAAGGTACCATGTACACCATACCACCATATAAAAAGTTGTAACTTCCGTAGCACTCGTCTTCCACAACAGATCCCATAATACTGTTGGGATCAACCCTCTTGCAGTCTATAATTGAGTAAGGAAACTACCATTATCATCATTCCATGGGCACACGCACTGAATGTGAGGTTCAGCCTCAGATGCCATGCACACAGCCAGACAAGTGTGTGTTTGGAACCCTCAAGGATGCAGTCTCCTTCAAATACAGCAGTCCAGGTGAGAATGAAATATGAAGCCAGGATCACTGAGGGTAAGATTAGGTGAAAGCATCCCATGACACTCTTGACAGCGTGATTATCAGGCCTCAATGATCATGATTTGACTACTGGGAATACATGACGGGCAACTTCTGTGACATAACCTCTTAACCTCTAACCTGTGTTTACCTCTCACTCGGTACAGGGTGTGACTATAGGAGCGTGTCCCCAAGCTTTCCTATGAGTCATAATTAGATAACAACAAGGGTGAGAGACTGATTTATTTCTTTTAACTATTTCTCTAATCACCTCCACTTTGCAGTGTTGTGTACTTCACATTTTATTGCATGGTATATGTATTGTTTGTACCCCATGTGTATTTTTGAGTAGACTGATGCATACACATTTCACCTGCCATACATTACAAAAACCCTGTGCATTTTGCATGCTGTGTGCAGTACTATATGTCGGTCTGTGTCATGAAAGAATATATGGACTAGTTTTTATACAAATATATTGGTATGTGTGTATTGTTAAAGGCACTACCAGGGGTTATATAGTCAGGCAAAGTAAGCTTTCATGTTTTTTCTTTGTATATACTTGTCTATACTTGTCCCCCATAACAATTACCAGACTTGTAGGGATAGGACTTGACACACACAAACGTTTAGAGTATAGTATTAGTCCTGATGAAAGCCTATGACCCTTAGTCGCCAGTGAACAGGCTGAAACATGTTGACTCCATATTGGATGTATGGACAATAATATCCATAAACATCCATATATACTAACTGTTAACACACCAAGAGCACCCAAAATAAAGGGAAACTGGGATGACCCATAGGTATATTTTTCAACACCATCAGGAAATATCATAAGTGCTCCCTGAGATATTGTTGATTCTATCCTGGTTTCCAAGGACCTGGATGACACCCAATAATGAAGCATGCCCCTAATGGAGCGGGTGTGTATTTTAGAAACATAAGTATATTCTTCTACGGGTACCTTTTTTCTGTATGTAGGATCGTTAGTTTGGGTGATAGGATACCTTTCTGTGCTAGGGATATAGAAAGAGAGACAGTATCAACAATTCCCTTAAATCTCTCTCCCCCTCACTCAAGAAAATACAATCTGGGGCAATAGGAGATTGACTGCTTAGTTAATATTCATTAGTCAGGCAGTTCTGTGACGCACTCTGGGTAGTAATTTTGTGAAGCAAAAATTCCATTTGCAAAAAAGTCCTTGAGCAATTTGCGACCACTGTTACTAATGGAATGTTACTACATCTGGCCCATCATTAAAAAATACATTTACTACATATCCAATAAAATCAAAAATATTACTGAATGTTGGATTTTTAAAATTATTGTTTAAAAATTATTCATATTTAAAATAATTAATTATTAAATATACAAATAATTTGATGGGTAAATGTGGTGTAACATTTTATTTTATCAGTTCCTGGTTAAAATTAAATATTTTAAATTAAGGTACATTCATATTTTTCATTGAAATATTTTAACAATTTTAAAGAACAATATAATAAACTTTAAAAAACTCCTACTTTTCCACACGGAATGGAGATTTCCAATTACATGTGCAAAGTTTCTAGTAGTAATATTACACTCACTAACCCTGTTGTAGAAGGCTCCACCCTGATTTGAGATGATGGAGACATGCAACTCTACACTCTACATCTAGATGTTAATCTACATTTGGAAAGTGTAAATACCAAAACATTGTACAGGGAACACCTAGATGTAGTACCTATACACATGAGTAGAGCATATTTTGTCTTCAGGACCAGTGTGTTTTCATATGTATTTGATTTTGTTAGTTTGTCTTGAGTACCATCAGGAAAAGATGTGTTTTGATCTAATAGATGTCCCTCATTTCAAAGTGGTTTTGGGTATGCCTTAATTGACTTTACATAACACCAGTATTTACTATGAAGCTAGAATAGTACAATTAAAACCTGAGAAGGTTAAGGCTGGACTTTTACTAATTCACCTTTTTAGGTGTCATGGAGCTTTTGCTATATCCCCAGTTAGTGTTTGAGCAAATTATCTGCCTTCTTGCTTAGAAGTGTTTAGTAATGTCTTTGATAAGGTGAAAGCAAACATGCTACCTCCACATAGAAGTAATGATTGAAAGAATGATTTAAAGCCAGGCAGACTAACACCTTCTCGTCAATTATATGCGCTCACTGATTGACTGATGGATGCTCAAGCCTCCACAGTCACTTGCCTATGATCCAGAATTTTTCCTGACCCAAACACCTCTTGGCTGGTCAGACTTTTTGTTCTAGTGTTGTTATTTTGCAGCATCCTAATGTAGAACTTTCCTCATTGTTAAAACGTATTCTTCCTATCATGTCATCGTGGACGGACAGATTAATTGAAAGCTTATTTTAAAATAAAAAAACATTCTGGCAGTAGAGTTAAATTACCCAGTCACTGATAAGGAATTCCTGGCCATTAAGAGTTCTTTTGAGGGGTGGCGACATTACTTGTTGGGAGCCAAAAACCCTATTGAAGTGCATTCTAATTTACACTGTAAGTCTTTCATCCTTCCTTGGGAATTTTTAGCCCTTTCGGACCGCTTGCTCTCTGTTACTCCAATCCCTTAGCCCCTGTTGATTCACATTGAGTCACCATCAGAATTAGGGACATAGCCCATTTTAAAATCTGTCATGACTCTGGCTACACACCTATTCCTCTATGTGTTCCCATTACAACAGGTGTTCCAATATCGGTCCCAGAAATTCTGACAATACATGTTTGTCCTGTCCTATGGTCATTTCTTATTGCTCTCGCTGCTCTTTGTTGTAATATTTTGCATTGTGATGTGCTAATAACAAGTCAATAAAGATAGTTTAAAAAACACTTATTTCAGAAATCTCCAGAACTTAAATTAGCCAGAGCACTCACTTACAAGTTAGATAGAATATGTTCATTTCTGACTATACTTTTCTGATAAATTATAAACCTGCTCCAAATAATGTTAAAGCTGATGCTCTACTATGACAAAATCAATTTGAATGTGAGAGCCAGAATGATCCACCGTTAATTTTGTCCCCAGAGATTTTGAAGACAACTCAATTGCCCTAAATAATGTGGAATCATTTTTGTCAAGGATAGGTACAGAATGTAGGTAAGGAGGCACAAGACCATAGGCATGAAAGAGATGGATTGATATGGATTGCTGTGTCAAGGAAAAACTATATATTTCAAGTCTGTTAACTTAAGGCAACTGTCTATGAATTAACTTCATAATTTTGAAGGTGGCTGTACAGTTAAAACAGTAGTAGTAGTCACAAAGCATTATAGTGGTCAAGTGTGCTTGCTTATGTCAAGAGTTATGTACAAACTAGTATTATTTTTGCTCAGATTAATAGTCCTCAAACTAAACCGATAGTCTTATTGAGACCTTTACCTGTTCCACCTGGAATGGATGTAAATCACATTTCACACACAAGTGGCAATTTTGATTGAGGTGGCTTGGACATTCCTGACTATAACTTGCTCCTGCTTGACTGTTAACCAGAGCATCAAATTCCAGTTTCACCATTTTCTTCCACTTCTGCCTTTTTCTTTTTGCTTTAATGACTTTCTATCCTGTTTCTTTGTCCCCATGGTTTTAGTTTTCATTTGTGTTTTGCCTGTCTGTTTTTTGCTATCTTGCTCATTCAAATTTACATTCATATTTATATGTTCCCAAATTGCAACTCTTCTTCTTTTTGTTTGAATTTTCAGTTTCCATGGTTTACTGTGATGAGACGCTGACTACTAATTAAAATACAGGTATACATCTTTTAGTTTTTGGTATACCCATGGCCCTAGGTAGCAACAGTGGTTTTGAGCCTAAATCTCAATTTTGTGACACTATGGCTTTTGATTGTAATGACATGTTTCACAAAGTTGTGATCAGAGAACTGAAAATTACCAGGAAACGGAAACAGAAATTATTTCACAGCAAGATAACAAAAGAACAAAAACAAGCTATGAGATCTTTACAGAGGATGATTATGTGTTGAATAAACCATCTGACCAAGGGCGTAATGTATTCGGGCCACGTGGCATGTATATATTTTAAGCAGTGAGATAAACCAATGATGAAGAATGATATACAGAGATTGTCAAAAGTGACTATGAAAACATGCAGAAAACATCCAATGAAATGTTATTTGTATGGAGGGTTAACAGCTTACTCAAATTAGAAGAGGATTTTCCCATCACGCCATGCTTGTATTTACTGCCTAGGACACACTAAAAGTTAAAGTACCACCAGGAAGACCAATTTTTTCCATCTGAGGCAGTCTTACTGAAAAATTGTCAACATATGTAGACCATTTTCTGATACCATTGGTACAAAATCTTCCATAGTACTTGAATGATACCAAAGGCTTTATATCAAAAATAGATGTTTTTGAATGCAATTATGAATATGTTATTGTTACATTATATGTGACATCATTGTATACAATAATAAAATATGATGATAGAATTAGAGCATTCCAATGTTTTTTTACAGATGTTTGAACATACATGCATTTTGTTAACAATGATTGAGTTCTGTTTGAATAACAACTTCTTTATGTTTCAAGACAAAATGTACAAACAAGAGGCACTGCTGTGGTTACCTGCTTTGTCCTCTAGCTTTGCAAATTTACACATGGTCTGGTAGGAGAAGCAAGTACTTTGGAGCTCTGAACTGAATGAGCTCACACAGCATATAATCATCTGGCTGTGCTATATTGATCATCTGTCCTTCATGTGGCATGACAATTATGAGAAAGTTTTATGATGTATCAATATTATCAACCAGAGTAGGTTAAATTTGCAGGACTCTTACACCATCAGTAACAAAAAAACTATATTTAGATTTACAATTAAAGATAAAGAAAGAAGAGATAACAACAGACTTGTTTCAAAAACCTACCCTGGGAACAGCATCATGTGTGAATTGAGTCCCCATCCAGATACATTAAAATTGGGAACTCTTGAGGAACAGAAGACACTGTACCACCCAGGCTTCCTATGAGGCAGGGAAACATATCATGTGTCAGAGTCTTGGAAAGGGGGTACTCTAAACAAGTGACCAATAGAGCAATTCAGAAAGCTTATCAGAAGACCCCATATGTATTACTACTTAACAGATTTCCTAGGAAGCCCAGAGATCAACAATACCAGGTAGGATTAATCTCTGTATACACTACACATGCACAAAAAGTGAAGCTTACCCTTAGTAAACATTGGGGTATTTTGAAAAATATTATTGTTGGTGCAAAATTATAAGAACATCCATTGATAATTTTTAGAAAGCCCAAATCATTTTGCTATTCATTAATTCACAATCACCTAGGAAAGCCCTGATCGCTTGTTGGCTTAAACCAGATAATGATTGTAAGCAGTGTGCTAAGTGCATTGATCTTAAAAAATAGTGAGGATGTAAGAATCTATAAGATTCTTCACTTACATATGACACATAAAATATATAGTTCATTCATGTGCACCACAGATTGTGCACTCTACATCACCCAATGCCGATGTCCCAAATAGTATATTGCAATTACTTACTTTGGAGCCAGGAAATGTATTTGAGAATACCTAAAAGCAATAAGATCTAATGATGTTACATGGCACACGGGCACATATAACAGCAATCTAAAATTCTTAATTTGTTTGTGAGTGATAACTTTAGAGAAAAACATCAATCAAGGATATAGCATACATATGTTATGGAGGTTGATTTCAGAATACATAAATAAACATGACTTTTCTATCTCCGAGGCCTAAATATAACAGAATAGTATTGGTACATTTGTAAAATCTATGCCTTGCATTTAATAGTAACTGGTATTAATGAACTGATTTTATTCTTTCGATCCATGCACTTTAATTTAAGCATTAGCCACTTTAGTGGGTTTAAGTCATTTCTTATACATGTTTGTTATAGGCTTATGGACCAGTCAATATTTGAACGAATATTTGCCCACATGGGCCGGATAATGTACTATAGAGACTTGAAAACACTTTCTACCTGTAAATGCTAATCAGACTGAGGATAATTACCAGCTAAAAAACAAAGTAGTACATTGGTTGGCAAAATCAACAGATCAATATAGCTGTGAAACCCTATTTAGAAACATTATTACTGTGCAACAGGTTTATTGGATAGGATTTAACCCAAAAGAGGGACCAGGGGACTGTGTCAATATAAATTTTAGGAATTAATTTATTGCTGGGTCTCTGCTAAAAAAGCTATCATTAGTCAGCTCTCTCTCCAGGAGTATTATGGCAGTGCCCTTGGGTTATTTTGTATAAACCAGCTGGCACAATGACATTTAAATTCCCTTTTGTGCGGCCCCTGTTTATAGACCATATGAGATAACGACATATAATTGCCTCATGCCTCTCAAACAAGTTGATGGGCTGTTTTACTTAGGGACACCATCGGATTATGGTCTGCAAACTGAGCGACTTGTGGGGCATGAACACTACATATGATATTGAAGGGTGGCCACCTTTTGGGGAGGTGTATGTTGATGTGGGCATGACTATATGGTACCCAAAATGTCTGAATAACATTGCTAGACATGGCATCCTTGGCGTGGTTTCCCTGTCTTTTTGCCTCTAACTCCTGCATTTTTGATGTTATGCTGGACTTCGTTTTTGCTGGTTTATGTACTCTGGGCACTTTATTACTGCTTATCTATGCTAAAGTGCAAGTGTTCCCTGTGTAAATTGGAATTCTGATGTACTGGTAAGTCCCTAGTAAAGTGCACCTGGTGGCCCCAGGGCCTGTAAATCAAATGCTACTAGTGGGCATGCAGCACTGGTTGTGCCACCCACGTGAGTAGCCCTGTAAACTTGCCATTGCAGTGTCTGTGAGTGCAGTTTTAAACTGCCATGTCGACCTGGCAAGTGTACCCACTTGCCAGGTCCTAACTTTACCTTTTACTACATGTAAGGCACCCCTAAGGTAGGCCCAAGAAGGTACCTCCATGGGCATGGTGCAGTGTATGTGAAAAGGAGGACATTTACTGGTGTGTTTTACTTGTCCTAACAGTGAAATAATGCCAATTTAGTTTTTCACTATTGCAAGGACTAGCTCTCCCATAGGCTATCATTGGAGCTGCCTCGTAACATTTTACAAGTGTAACTTTCAATTGGGAACAGCTATAGATTTGGAGTGTGGGCTCTCTGAGCTCAGAATTAAAAACATGTTTGAGGAAAGATGGTTTTTAAATTGTGTGTTTGAAAATGCCACTTTTAGAAAGTGGACATTTTCTTGTTTAACCATTGTGTGTGTCTGCCTGACTGTGGAATTAATGTCTGGTTAAGCTTGACAGCAGTCTGTTTGTGCATTCACTCTAGACAGTCACACAAAGGGAGTTAAGTTGTGCCCTACATATCCTGATGGCCCATCTCCAGGCTGATGGGCCTTCCTAAGCTAGAGGGGTGGGAGGAGTTGTCACATACAACTGAATAGGGCTGTGCCTGGCCTCTCACAATGCTGTCTCCACCCCCCCCCCCCTGGAGTTTGTCTGGAGCCAAGACCAGGAAGGATAAGAACTTGTGCAATTCAAAAACAAATCCTTTGAAGAATGCCTACTTTAAAAGGCAAAAAGGGGTATAAGTACAGGACCTTTAAACCCAGACTTTTAGAACACTTCTAGAACAAGAGGAGGCTCAGTCAAAGAGAAGAGCTGTAAGGAGGAGTACTACCCCTTTTCTTTGAGTTGCTTCTCTGGGTTGGTCTGCAGTTGCTGCTTCTGCTTTGGAGAAGAAAAGGACTGACTGTGTATTATGCTTGTGAAGTTTCTCCAAGGGATTGTGTGTGCTTGCCTCCTTCCTCCTTTTAAGAAATCTCAGGGCCATTAAAGACTTCACTTGCAGCATCCCTGAACTCCACTGCTGGGAGTTCTGACCTGCCAAGTGGTGCAAATTCCAGTTCTGGGCCCTTGGAGGTTGTTCCTGCTGCAAAAAGCCTTAAAAGACTTCAAAACTGATGCTTCGCACTTTCAGCGCTTGGTTTTCTGACACAGCACTGCCATGCGGCAAAGGTTTCTATGCACCACTGTCGTGCAGCCGAAGAAATCGAAGCAGCGCCTGCCTGCATTCAGCTCACTGTGTCTCCGAAGTCCGAGACACCGGCACTGACTCCGCCGCAGGCCCTGTTTTGCGGCTGAAAGAATCAACACATCGTGGGACCACAGCTGAAGAAATTGATGCAGCAAATGTTTGCCACCTCTGCATCGACCTCCAGTGCACCCAGATTTCCACCGCATCACCCACAGACCGGAACCATCTTGAATTTCGATGCATTGCTTCCCCTTACAGTATTGATTTGACGCAACTCTTCTCCTGCGTGCAGCAGAACTGATGCATCCTCTCTTTAGGGATTGAGGAATTGAAGCATCACTGTGTTTTCCAACGCTTCCCTATGCTCCTGCTGTTTTTCTTTGTGGATTATGACGCATCTCAGGTACTTTGTGTAAAGTCACCGCATCCATGGAATTCAATGGACAGAATTGCTTGAAACTTTTTGAAAAGTCATATTTTGAGTTCTGTATGCTGGAATTTTCTTGTTTTGGTCTTGTTTGGTTTAGATAAAGATTGCTTCTTTTTCTAAACTGGTGTGGTGTCTATTTGTAGTGTCTTCACTATGTTACTATGTGTGTTATGTACAAATACTTTACACATTGCCTCTGATACAGGCCTGACTGCTTGTGCCAAACTACCAGGGGGTTATCTTGGGTGTGTAACTCCCTTATACTGGCAAGAAGGAAGGGGCTCTTCTTGGACAGGGTGTATACCACTGCCAACTAGAGACCCCCATTTCTAACAAACATTGGGGTTTTTCTCAAGAACATGCGATAATCATCGCCAAAATAGGTTAACGCAATTTTTCATATCGCCGTCTATCGCGGGAAAATAACGCTGTGTTAACGTCTTATTCCCAACACAGCGGTAACATGCGATAGTTTCCCGATAACGCGTCAAATGTCTGCGATAAAATTACCGGGACGGCGATAAAAGTCTAAAGCTGAACGTGAAAAAAGTGACGATGGGCCCAACCGCGAAAACAAAATCAGCGATAAGCTGCGCCAGGCCTGCAATTCACACACGTCAGGCGGGAAAAATCACTATAAAAGCAGAAAAAAAAAACACAAACAAAACCAAAACAACTGCGAAGCACAATGGAGGTAGCCGGAGCAAGTACAGAGGACAACCAGAACCCCACAAGCCCCACGGAGGACCAGCCTGGGACCTCGGGGTCAGGGAAGGGCAAGGAGAAGAAGAAGAGGAAGACGCGGTTCAGTCCGCAGGAAAACAGGATCCTGATAACGGAGGTGATAGAACACCATCAACAACTGTTCATCACCTCCACTGTGTCATTGGCAACAAAAAATGGAATATGGCAGTACATCCTGGACAAGGTAAATGCAGTCGGAGTGCTGAGGAGGACAATGGAAGAGCTCAAGAGGCTCTGGAATGATGTGAAGCGCAAAACCAAGCAGAAACTCAGCAACAACCAGAAGGCAGCAATGCAGACTGGAGGTGGGAGTCCAGCGCCACAGGAGGAGCTGGATGAGATGGAGGAAATGGTGTCCACAGTCATCAGTGTGGAGACGGTGGCAGGAGTTGGGGGACCGGACACTGCTCAACATGACCTGACACAACGGCAACAGGGTGAGTAACGACCAGGGACTGGGGGGACGGGGGAGATGCGCACAATGGCACACATGCACAATTAAGTATAGCACAGTGCACACCCACAATGACTCTGGATCATGTCCCTGATCCCCTTGGCACACTGCAGCACACCTAGAAACAGCAAGTAGGCCCCCGTCGACTATGTGCCCAGAGGGGGCCCTTCCCACACATCACCAATCTCACAACCAACCCATGCACATGTGCCAAACCCAGCAAAGCGGCGTGTCTGTGAGCCACACTGATAATGCAAGTGACACTGCATGACGAATAGCATGGCTGCAGTCAATATATCATGACATGTTGCACGCCACGACACTGAGGTGGCTGAGTGTGGACCACATCCATAAAGGAGCAGGTCACACTCTGACACATCCAGGTGCACATACAACACCTGACGTCAACAACACATCTGCGGAGAAACCATGCCCCAGAGTCCCAACTCCCACCAAGAGCCCAATTTACCCAAGTATGCAACATCTCAGCACTGTATAAGCACAGAAGTCAAAGGCACACCTCCTGAAAGGGATAAGGGGCAGCAAAATCAGAGCTGCAGGGGCTACTCTCCCAAAATGCAGCACACACACATAACATTCAGAGTACATCAACATTGACAACAATGTGGTACAAACTGCATCACGTTCACAACAGAACAGAGGACACAACTGGTGCCGCTTGTGTGTAGAAACTGGCCAATCACATTTGGCATAGCAGGGAAATGTGAGATGATAATGTGCAAGTACAAACACACCTCCCAAACAGTCACAATGTACATTGTCATGCAGTCTGTATGTAAACTAGTACAATGCGTCAACATACATGTGAACACAATGTTAAACTGCATCTCCCCTACACATTGCAGAGGGAGAATCAACACCTCCTGCAGAGCAGACCCAACAACCCAGCACTGATAATGAAGAGGACCTCCCCAACATCGACACCGACGCCCTCCAAGAGCCCATGGACAGCTTTGGCACCTCACCTCCAGGAGCAGGGCAGCCCAGCTGCATCGAGGAGACCTCACCCCCTGCACACACCACACAGCAGGAAGCACCCACCACCACGGCTGTCTCCCAGGACCCCCACGAACAACACATGGCCTTCCAACGCCGTGTGTTAGGGTGCCAGGAGAAGATGGCTGATCAGGTGCGGGTTGGGTTCAACCTAATGGCAGCCAAACTAGATGCCATACGTGGGTGTCTAAGTCCCATCAGGGACCACTTACAGTCCCTAACGAACACCCACAGTCCGCTCCATGCCCTCCAAAGATCCATGGCTGACATCACTGGAGTCCTGACTCTGAGACAAGAACAACTGTCTAGTCAGAGTGGCTCCAGCGATGTCAGCCGGGAGTTGGGACACATGCAGAGGATCATAGAGAACATGGAGTGGATGCAGGCAGAAAGAATGGCTGCCACAGCTGCACACCAGCGAGATGTCGCTGGGTTCTTCCATGCCCTGCAGACCCTCATCATGGCATTGCTGCCACAAGGCCTTGCGCGGATGAATGCTGCTGCTACTACTCCATCCACATCTCCGCCCCCTGAAGTGTCAGTGCCTGACAGTGCGGCAGACAATCCACCTCCGGCCCCTGATGTGTCAGTGCCACACAGTGCTGCAGACAAAACCCCACCACCCACATGTGAGGCACATGAGACATCAGAGGACGAAGATGCGGATGATTCTGCCTTAGTGGTAAGAAGGAAGCGGTAGCATTCATCTCCGCCATATGGCCTGTTTCTGCTTGGTTCTGCCCTCTGCATCATCACCTTCCACTGTCCCCCGATACACTCTGCGACACTCACCTTGGACCTCGACATGGACTGCCATATTCTGTTTGGTTACCAATGACACAGCAATCAGACTGCGGACTGAACTCTTCCTCTACCGATGAACTTGTCAATCCCTAAAGGACTCTGGCTGGCCCTCCACGTGGCAACAATGTAAAGTGGGATTTGCATGGCCCTGTACTGCTCCAGCTTCAACACTCCACCGAATGTGAATAAAACATTCTAATTCACACAGATGTGTCATGTCTATGTTCAATCAAGTATGGAAGTATGGATGAATGTAGGGGCAGTGATTCCCCCCTCACGTCCATGTTGCTAATGTTGTGGGACTTGAGTCACAGGGTGCAACTCTCTGCATCATGGTGGTACATATTTGACCCCAAAAGACGCCCTGTTGTCTTTTCTTGGTCACAAATAACAGCCTTTATGTCATGAATTTGGACACATGTGATACGCTGCTGAGTGGGATTACGTACTATCTTTGACACCCTGAAATGGCATTTTGAATACGTGACACCCTAAACAGCCTCTCTGTACAGAGGTGACACACCCACCATCAAATTGCCATTTGTGAGATTGTTAGCACTAAATGTTGCACTTACACTTGTCAGAGTGATGTACTTATGCAGAGGAGTGACATGCACACAGGGAATGTGTGTTGGAATGAATGTATTTGCACATGCTGTGCCTGTGGTCATTTCGTCCTGTCCCATGATTGCTACGGACCGTCACAATGTGACGTGCTCATGTGAAGAAATCGTTAATGATTGTGATCCTTCGGGCTAATCCTGCTGCAGCTGCACTGGGGGGTGGTCCACCTGCCTCATCTTCATCATCATCGTCTGGTGCATCTGGCACTTGAGGCATTGGTGCGTACACATATGTTGTGCAACACACAACATGCAATGATCATCTTGCACACTATTTCCGGGCTGTGCAGGAGTCTTCCACCTGTGATGTCCAGGCACCTGAAACGTGACTTTAACACGCCAAATGAACGCTCCACAAGGCCCCTGGTGCATTTGTGGGCTGCATTGTACTGCCTCTGGGCTTGGGTGTTCGTGTCTCAGAGGGGTGTCATCATCCACAGGCAGAATGCATATCCTTGATCCCCTGTGACAGAGGAGAGAGATATGTGTCAATCGGTGGTTCTGCATTCTGTGTTGGCAGGCTTATTAGTTTAGTGGTGTGTGATGTGTGCGACTTTGGGATTCATGTTTGACATGTATTGCTTGTGGCATATGAGCGGCATCCATGTGTATTACGTTGCCTCACAGCTGCTCCTCACTCCCCCGAGCATATTTACTTGTGTGCGCTGCGCAGTTGCATCACTTGCACTCCTAAGACACACCATTGTCATGACTGTCTGCGCATGTCCACAAGCCTGACAACAACACTGTAATATTGGCCGTTGAAGGTGGTCGGCCACGTGTGTGTAGGCCTATGGTCAGGATATGGCGGACACAGAGACACACGCAGTATTTACTTTGGTGGCCATCCCGGAAGTGAACCACGCCCAGAGTCCCGGGCTATTTATTCCCACTCCTATGCTGGACTGGCGTACGCCGGCCCAGCCCACTCCGCTTACACTTACAGGGGGGACGACATAGCTACATGTTCAAGGTCTTCCCCACTGCCTGAGGTGACATGGTTGCGTCCACTGTCCACAACACTATAAACACCAGCAGTATGTGCCCACATGGACATGTCTGTGCTCTGCATACTGAAGTCTGTCCAGCACATCACTGCCACACTTGGCATTGTGTACATTGTTATTCATGGGTCACTTCGCACAGACTTGGTTCCCACCTCTCCCCAGATTCTGCAATTGTGTGGCAGAGGTGCCATGACGAGGATGGTTTGTCTACATGGCTGGCCACGGTTACCACAGTTACTTGTGTTGTCGTGTCTGGTAGGTGGGCATGTTGTTTGGCATGTTGTATGTGATTTTGTAACGTGTGCATTCCCACAGTTGTGAGTTGCATGATTGTGGAGTTGAGGTGTGTGGTGTGCTCATTTGGTACTTGCCAAAGAGCAGTGCATTTCCATAGGTGCCATCCTGGAAGTGCTGGTTGATGATGGACTGTCGGAAGATGTAGGAATCATGCACACTGCCTGGGTAGTTGGCGACGACGTTGGTGAAGAGTCCCCGGTGGTCCACTATTGCCTGCACATTGATGGAATGCGTGTGCTTTCTGTTGCGGTAATTGTGTGCAGTGTCTGCAGGGGGCACAAGTAGGACATGTGTGCAGTCAATTGCCCCCAACACGTGCGGGAAGCCAGCTATGGCGTAGAAGCCTTGCTTGGTCTCCAGATGTTCCTGCGCAGTGTGGGGAAAGTGAAGGTGCTGGGGTACCAAGCTGATGATGGCATCCAAGACAGGTGTGAGGAACTTTGATAGGGCTGGCTGTGAGACTCCTCCGACTCTGGCAGTTGTAGGTTGGAAGGTAGCAGAGGCCAACAGGTGCAGCACAGCCAGCAGCTTTGTCTGCGGAGGGATGTTGGTTGTCTGCTGTGTTGGTACCGTCAGCCTGTGGGCAATGTGGGTCAGGATGCAGAGGATGGTTGTCCTTTTGAGCCTGTAGTGGGCAATGACATCCTCTGGCGTTAAGTCTGTGAGGCTGGTGCGTTTTCGGAAGGTCCGCTGTCTTGTTCTGCACTGTCTCTGTGGTAGTCCGGGGGGGGTGGTCCGGGGGGTGGGCCTGGGGGTGGTGGCGGTGTGTGTTGTGGCCCTCTTGGGTCTCCGAGCTGCATGATCAGTAGCTCCATGACATTTGTTGGTCTTCAGATGTGGCTCTGGACTGGGCTCCCTTTCATACTGCAGGTTGTCGTCATGCTTAACACCAGTAAAAGGCAGGTGTTAAATCCCTGCTGCTAACGTGCCTTATCACCTGTTTTTGTTGGTTGTCTGCTGTGTTGGTACCGTCAGCCTGTGGGCAATGTGTGTCAGGATGCAGAGGATGGTTGTCCTTTTGAGCCTGTAGTGGGCAATGACATCCTCTGGCGTTAAGTCTGTGAGGCTGGTGCGTTTTCGGAAGGTCCGCTGTCTTGTTCTGCACTGTCTCTGTGGTAGTCCGGGGGGGGTGGTCCGGGGGGTGGGCCTGGGGGTGGTGGCGGTGTGTGTTGTGGCCCTCTTGGGTCTCCGAGCTGCATGATCAGTAGCTCCATGACATTTGTTGGTCTTCAGATGTGGCTCTGGACTGGGCTCCCTTTCATACTGCAGGTTGTCGTCATGCTTAACACCAGTAAAAGGCAGGTGTTAAATCCCTGCTGCTAACGTGCCTTATCACCTGTTTTTGGATCGCATCGCAGATCTGGCTGGTCATTGAGAATATCGCGAAGTGGTGTTTTCGTGTGTTTTTGCACTGGAACGCCTACTCTCCATATCATTAGCGTTAGTTGTCGCTCTCATCCGTGGCGATGTTTTTTGCTGGCAAATTGGCGATATCGGCAGTTTGCACCAGCTTGAGAATAGGGCGGAAAATCTATCGCCACTTTTGCGGTGCTAAAGTGCCGATAAATCGGCGATGAGTCCTTGAGAATATGCCCCATAATTTTGCTATAGTATGAAATGAAAGACCTAGAAAGATATGATTTCATTGATGTTGTATAAAATATTAATTTGCACCTATGTAGTGTTGTAAGTGCTTATACATATATTAGTATATCCATACTGTTCACCAAGCTCACTGGGGCTCTATACGATAGACATGAATATCATCTCTATGTATTTCTGAACATTATTTGCATAGCACATTAAGAGAAATTAATTCAAGAATGTTTTTGTGTTTATGCACATTGCAGAAATAATGTAAAATTGTAGCAAGCAATAATATGGGGCCCAAAACTTTTTTTTTAAAGGTACTGTGGACCCGCAGAGGATCCACAGATCCGCAATCCTGATTAAAAAAAGTCAGGCTCCCGCCTTTTTTTTAAATAAGCCCCCGCGTTGTGGGCTAGGGCCCTAGGGGTCGGCAATGTTATTTTTTGGGGAAGGTGAGCTTGCGCCCCTCTCCTGGAGCTTTTAGGAGGCCTTGGGGATCCCCTCCTCTTAGGCCATTTTAATATTTAGGGGGCAACATGAGGACCCCTCCTCAAGCCTTTACGATGCCCCGAGGACCCATCCGCTTGGGCTGTTTTTATAATTAGGAAGGAAGGTGGGGCCCACTCTCTGAGCCTGTAGGAGGCCCCAGGGGACCCCATTCCTGAGGGGGCAACTGCTGAGCTGTACACACTCAATGAAGAATTGTAGAACAATATCACTGTAATCATGCAGCTTCTATGGATAACCATACTTTGTGGACATCAGAAAATCAGACGATGCTGATCTTGGAAAGGGGGACAAGTAGTGACTGCCACCATTCACTGTCACCTTCGTTCAGTATCCTACACATGTATATCCTCGTGCATCAAGTAAATGGAATAGCACATAGGCTTTCATGACCTCAGTGTAGCTAACATTTTGTTGGATGAAGAAATATTTGGTTGGTCTTTGTGTACTTTAAAATAAGGTACAAGCTAAACAGATACACTTGATTGCAAAATGTTCTTCTATTCATTTTAAATTCCATCTAGATTTGCATGGTTCCAGTGGGTGATTACGTTTTTTTTTTAATGTAATGGGGTTTTGTGAAGGCAATTATTTTAACAAATTCCAGTCCAACCTGTAGAAAAAAGTAATATTCACTTCTGATAAGGGCAAACTGAATTCTTCTTGTCGTGTTTCAAAGGATTTTAGCTCTCTTTGTTGCAGTAAATGGTCTAGAGTGAGAAGGTCAATCCTCTGCCACAGCACCCACTGTTTGGGTCGGACCCCTTATGCATATGCCAGTGCTGCTCCAGATGGGTTGGACACCATGCAATTTGGCATTAGTCTGTAGTAGTCAAATTAACGAATGTATTGTGGGATTTAATGTCAATAAGAAAGGTGTCTTATGCCTATATAACAAATGGGGACTTGGGTCATGGTGAGTAAGGCTGAGTTTGATAAGGACCCAGGGCTGTGATCCTCCATCTTTGGCCACTGGTATATCAGTTGGGAAAGGTGAAGAGCTGTCTAGTAATGCTCGCAGAATGGGAGTGTAACACCCCCATGTCCTCTATGTGCAAGTTAGCTTCAAATTCTCAATTCAGGTTTCATGTTGCCCCAAACAAATTCCTTTGCCAATAGATCGCTAAAGAGTGATCCTAACTAATAAGGGTATCATACCCTAGCATGCCAAGTATGTATACAAAGTGAGGGACCACCACCACCCTTACAGCGTATATCCTATCCCAAAGCGACAAATGCAGGTGGGGCCACTTCATATAATCTATGACGGTTTTGGCTATACATGGCTCCGAATTATCAGATGCAGTTCTCTCCAGACCTGTGTTGATATAAATCCCTAAGTATTTAAGGTGGTCGGATTTTCATTGGTGGCTTTCATAGTGTCCTGGTACATAGGTAGTGGCTCACTTTTGTCCCGGTTAATTCTATAGTCTGAGAGCTGATAATTGACCTAAGGATCGGGAGAGAACTATTTAAATCAGTAAGCTTGAGTAATATGCCATCTGCATATAGTTGTAATTTTTTTACGAGTCCTACTGTGGTGTGGATCCCGCCTGTCTGAGCAGATTGATGAATAGTACTAGGGATAAGTCAATCATATCATTCTGGGAATCTATAGCAAAGTTAGATGGGCCAGAGTTCTTATGTTATTGTGTGACAATCTCCCTGGCACAAAGCCCACCTGCATATGGTGGAACAACATAGGAATTACTTTCTTAAGCTGACAGGCCAATATCCCTGCCAGTATTTTAATATCCACATCGAGAAGGGATATTGGATGATAACTACCACACTGCAGAAGTCCTTCCCAGGCTTTGGTAGGACAACAGTCCGTGTTTTATTGGTGATAGAGGATAAGCTGCCGGTCTGCTCTGCCTCTTGAAACGAGTCATAGAACGATTCTGTCACCTCAGGTTTTGTCCATTATAAACTTCCCCTAGGAAGCCATCTTCCCAGGAGGCATTTTATAGCAGTTTAGGGATGGCCTGTGCAATTTTGCCTTAAGTGATGTCTCCTTCTAGGAGCGCACTACCTTTGGCATTGAGACACAGGAGTTTGAGACTTTAAAAAAAAACTCTCTTCCTGGCTCTCATCTCTCACCAGTTCAGATCTATAGATTTTCTTGTAATATTTTGCAAATATTAACGCTATCTCCTGTGTACTTTGTATGAATTGGCCTGTGTCATCACGTATCACAGAGTTGGCCACCATCACCTCCCTCTGTCTTAGCAGGGCTGTCAAAATGGGGCCTGCTCTTTACCTATATTTATAATGCTGTGCTTTTAATCTGTGTAGCACATATTCAGTTTTGGTAGCATACAGGGTGTTCAGGTCCATTTTTGCTTTTTCCAGCTTATGCCTGGTTGCCCCTAGAACTTGGGCTGAATTCACCAATCCCTTATTATCTTATAAATATTCAGCCATATGGGATTTCAGTTGTGTTTTTTCAGCGGGATCTTTTATTGGGCAATATTGAGATGCCATGTTTTCTTAAGTGCTTGATAAGATTCTAATCTGCAACCAAGCGAAAGGGTGCATGTAGGAAAGTAGGATCTGCTTCTTATGGTTACCTCCACTTTTTGCTAAATGTGATACTGTTTTTGACTAGTCTGACTGGGATCCTGCTAATCAGGACCCCAGTCTATCTGCTTTCTCCCTAAACTGTTATGTTATGTACTTAGGTATACTTCAGATTGGATACTGGGGTACCCTTGTCAGTCCCCAGTATATGGTACCCATGTACCCAGGGCATAGGTACCCCAGAGGCCTCCCATGGGCTGAAGCATGTATTATGCCACCCATGAGATGCCATGCAAAATGGAACTACAGGCCTGCCATTGCAGCCGGTGTAAGTTGGTGCATGCACCACTTACTTAGGATATAGGTTAACTATATCTAAGGGTCACTACACTTAAAACCTATAAGTCACCCTTTTGCAGGCCTTAACAGTCCTGAAGGCAGGGTGCTTGGTTCTAAGTGAGAGGGTGCCACTGCATGAGCAGGACACCCCTGCAGCCTACGGAGTCCATTCTTCCGGGTTGTTAGTGCAGCAGCCATTTACGACACATAGAGTGGCATTATGCAACCGCGTAATGACCAACTCTAAAACGGCTGAAAGTAACCCTATCGTGTTTGGTGTCAAACATTGTGGAATCATACCCCATCTCCTGGTCCCTGTGGCTGCAGAATCAAGAACTCCCTCAATGCACCTGAAGCACCCGACATCGGTGGGTATTCGACTACCAAGCCCGTGGTCACTCCTGAGTGACATTGACTCTGTCCCCTCTGCTTTCAGGTACTCTTCAACAAGAATCCACCTTTGGATTCCAACAGACACTTTTCTTCCTTCCAGCAGCAGCTCTTCTTCGAAGTCCTCCATTGGGTTCGACAGCGGTTTCCGAACCCACTTCAGACCTATGCACCCGGCTTACCTGGGATAGGTAACTCTGGTACTACAGTATCCATGGGTGGGGTGGCTCTTCAACTTCCTAACTT
Source organism: Calotriton arnoldi (assembly GCA_963921515.1). Classification (NCBI taxonomy): domain Eukaryota; kingdom Metazoa; phylum Chordata; class Amphibia; order Caudata; family Salamandridae; genus Calotriton; species Calotriton arnoldi. The sequence goes on along the minus strand of CAWUFW010015748.1, from coordinate 247,720 downwards.
CCACTGGGTTTCTTCGAAGTCCACTGGGAAGGGTCCTTAAACTTTAAAACTTCAACCGTGACTTCACTATAGAATTGTACAGAGCATGCGGTCGTGTTCCCACACTGCACCCGTCCTCCGTGGGGTCCCTACTTACTCAACTTGGGTGGTTCCTTGGGGTCCCAGCGATTCTACATCCTCTAGACACTGTCTTGACTTGAGTCGTGGTTCTTATACCACTATGTTAGTATATGGTTTGGTCTCCCCCTGGAGCCCACTGTGTATTAGTGATATTTACTTTAGTTTCTGTGCTACAGTATTGTGTGCTTTGTGAATATCTGCATGTAGCAGACACTGTGTCGTACTGGAGAGTGTTATTATTTATAGATTCATATTTTTATAACTACTCTGTGGTTCTCCTTTCATTTAACCAATACTATAAGGTTGCATTCTGGTAAAACAAGGTGCTTAACATTCCTTCAAGACTAAGCCTGAAGACTGCTCTCCACAGCTACCACTTGGATAGCTTTCTAAGGTTATCTTTGTCCTCTGAAATCACCATAAGGGTTGTTTGGACTGGTGCAATGTGCCCACTTTAATTAGTGGACAGCATATACCAGGCCAACTTCTCACATTGGGGTGCAGCGGTTGGGATTCAAGCCTGCATTGTTTTACCAGATAAATCTTTGTAATGATTAACTGAAAACCACTAAGTACTAGATACATATAATACTAGCTTAGAATAAGTAAGTTATACTGAACTTAGGGTTGGGTAAGTCAAGGGTCTAGAACACCCTTTCTCCAACCTCGGAGAGTTTAGTTCCCACTAGGTAAGGTAGGTACAACACCTCACCACGCTTAGTATGTCTACTAAAGGAGATGACAGTGGCTTTCTGCTTTCTAGATACAGAGAGCTTTCATTCCAAGAATTGAAAGCCCTGTGTGCCTCTAGAAAGTTGAAGACAGGGAGAAGTGCCAACCCTCAACGTCTGATAGAGATGTTGCTGTTAGATGACCTAAGGAAGACTCCTGGGTCAGATGAACATGACAGAGTGGGTGGGACAGGGACTGAGGACAGGTCAGGAGGTGATACCTTTTATGACCTAGAATCTAACCCTGACCAGGAAGAACCTGATGGTTCTCACCTGGATAACTCAGATCTTCAAGAGGAGGATGGAGGAGGCCATGAAGGCCCTCTCTTTACTCCTCCTGGAAGAGTGCAGAGTTTACCAAGGAGATCTAGAAGATCTAGATCTCCCTCTGCAGAGTCTCATCACTCAGGGCAGTCTGTAGTGACCTCTGCATCTAGCAAGAGGGACAACTCTTTTGATAGGGAGTACCAACTTCATGATCTTGAGAAAGCTAGGCTTAGGCTCAGGCAAGAACAGTTGGCCCTTGATAAGGAGTCCCTAGAAGTCCAGAGAGCTAGAAAAAAGTTGGGACAAGAGTCCCATGGTGGCAACAACAGTGTCCCTAGAGTTAAGGAACATTCCTTTGATAATAGGAACCTGAGCAAGATTGTCCCTCACTACCATGTTGGGGATGACATCCATAAGTGGATAACTGCTTTAGAGAGGGCCTGTAAAGTTCTGAGGGTCCCTAAAAAGCAGTGGGGAGCTATCTTGTGGCTCTCCTTTGCTGACAAAGGTAGAGATAAGCTCCTCCCTGTTAGAGAAGAGGATGCTGACAACTACTCAATCTTGAAGAGTGCTCTCATTGATGGGTTTGGCTTAACCACTGAACAGTATAGGATTAAGTTCTGAGACACCCAGAAGACACAGAATCAGGATTGGGTAGACTTTGTGGATAGTGCCATTTAGGCTCTGGAAGGCTGGTTGCTTGGCAGCAAAGTGAATGATTTCAAGGGATTGTACAATTTGATTATGAGGGAGCAGATCCTTAATAATTGCCAAAATCAGTTATTGCATCAGTACCTGGTTGACTCTGATCTGACTTCTCCCCAAGAATTGGGAAAGAAGGCAGATAAGTGGGTCAGAACCAGGGTGAAGCAGAAAAACCAGAACAATGGTGCTGACCAAAAGAAGCAAGATTCTAAAACTCCAGATAAGGGTGGGGACAAGGGTAAATATCAAAAACAGTCTTCATCAGGGCCCCAAAAACCTGCATCTGCGGGGGAGTCACAATCTAACAAAGGTAAAGGCAAAAGGAAACCTTGGTGTTATCTCTGTAAACAGAAAACACATTGGACAAGAGATGCTGATTGTCCAAAAGCCAAGGAAAATCCTCCTACCACCACTGCCCCTAAGGCAACTACTACCTAGCACCAGTATATGTGGTGGTACGGGGAATAAGGGATTAGTAGGGTTAACCCTGAACTCTGAGATGGGTTCTGGCCTAGTCGGAACTCCAGCTCAGGCTGTGCTTGTCTGTGATGGTGGCATGGATCTTGCCACCTTATTTGTCAGTCCCAGTAACCTGGGAAAATACAGACAATAGCCTTTAATTAATGGTAAGGAGGCCATGGCATACAGGGACACAGGTGCAAGTGTCACTATGGTGACAGAGAATCTTGTGGACCCTGACCAAATCATACTTGGAGAAATGTACCAAGTGACCAATGCTAACAATGTCAGGACTGACCATTCGTTGGCAGTTGTTAATTTTAGCTGGGGAGGGGTAACTGGCCCTAAGAAAGTTGTGGTTAGTTCAGACCTTCCAGTGTAGTGTTTGTTGGGTAATGATTTGGAAACTTCAGCTTGGGCTGAGGTAGAGTTAAGGACTCATGCAGCAATGCTGGGCATCACTGCAGATGTGTTTGCTGTGACCAGGTCACAGGCCAAACTGGTTAACACTGAACAGACCCTGGATCCTGAAATAATGGACCAAGGGCCTTCCAAGTAAAGGAGCAGGAGGGGTAAGGCTGTGTCTTCCCCCCAGACTCAGAGTGAAGATCAGTCTCTTGAGGGAGATGATCTTAGTCCCTGTGAAGGAGCTGCCCCAGATGAACTTGAGCCTGATCAGGTTGAGTTCTTGGGGACAGGGGGCCCTTCCAGGGCAGACTTGAGTTTGGAGCAGCAAACCTGCCCCTCTCTTGAACTCCTCAGACAGCAAGCTGCTGCTGAGGCTGCTGGGAGTGTCAGTGGATCCACAGGATCTATTGGGTTGAGGGACTCCTGTACTCAGAGGATAGAGACCCCAAGCCTGGTGCCACCATGAGGTTGGTCATACCTCTGAAGTTTTGGGGATTCCTACTCACCTTGGCACATGACATTACCTTAGCAGGACACCTAGGCCAAAGCAAGACTTGGGACAGGCTTGTCCCTCACTTTCACTGGCCTCACATGTCAGAGGACACAAAGGAGTTTTGTCACTCCTGTACCACCTGTCAAGCCAGTGGTAAGTCAGGTGGTACCACAAAGGCCCCCCTCATACCACTACCTGTGGTGGGGTTCCCTTTGAGAGGGTTGGGATTGATATCATTGGTCCCATGAACCCTCCTACAGCATCTGGACACAGTTACATAATAGTGGTGGTGGACCATGCCACTAGGTATCCAGAGGCCATACCCCTTAGAATTACCACAGCTCCTGTGGTGGCCAGGGCACTCCTGGGAATCTTTTCCAGAGTGGGTTTCCCTAAGGAGGTCTTAACTGACAGAGGTAAAAACTGTATGTCAAGTTATATCACTGCAATGTGAAAGGAGTGTGGAGTGAACTATAAGTTCACCACACCCTATCACCCACAATGCAATGGGTTAGTTGAAAGGCTCAAGAAAACCCTCAAGGGCATGATCATGGGCCTCCCAGAAAAGCTTAGGTGAAAATGGGATACCCTGTTGCCCTGCCTTCTTTTTGCCTACAGAGAGGTCCCACAGAAGGGGGTTGGCTACAGCCCTTTTGAACTTCTGTTTGGGCATCCAGTTAGGGGTCCCTTGTGTTTGGTGAAGGAGGGATGGGAGTTACCGCTCAAACCTCCTAAGCAAGACATAGTGGGCTATGTAATTGGTCTCCGCTCCAGGATGGCTAAATACACGAAGAAGGCCAGCAAAAACCTTGAGGCCAGTCAAGAATTGGAAAAAGCTTGGCATGACCAAAAGGCTGTCCTAACCGTTTATCAGCCAGGGCAGAAGGTTTGGGTGTTGGAGTCTGTGGCCTCAGCAGCTCTCCAAGACAAATGGAGTGGACCCCATACTATTTTTGAGCAGAAGGGAGAGGTCACCTACTTGGTGGACCTTGGTACTCCCAGGAGCCCCCAAGGGGTGCTCCATGTGAACAGGCTCAAGCCATACATAGACAGGGCTGACATGGGCTTGCTCATGGCAACTGATGAAGGACAGGAAGAAGAGAGTGACCCTCTCCCTGATCTCCTCTCTCAGAACCCTGATGATGGGTCAGTTGATGGTGTAGCTTTGGCAGGCAGCCTTACTGACCAACAGCAGATTGATTGCTGGAAGGTCCTCAATCAATATAGGCACATGTTCTCTCTGACTCCTAGTCAGACCACCTGGTGTACCCATGAAGTGGATGCAGGTGAGAGTCTACCTGTTAAAAATAAGATTTACAGGCAGCCTGACTATGTCAGAGATTGCATCAGGACTAAGGTCCAAAAGATGCTAGAGTTGGGAGTTATTGAGCCCTCAGATAGCCCTTGGGCTAGTCCAGTGGTCTTGGTACCAAAACTTCACACCCAGGGTGGTAAAAGAGAGATGAGGTTTTGTGTTGACTACAGGGGACTCAATGCAGTCACTAGGACTGATGCTCATCCAATTCCAAGGGCAGATGAGCTTATTGATACTTTGGCCTCAGCCAAGTTCTTGAGCAAATTTGACCTCACTGCTGGCTATTGGCAAATCAGACTAGCTGAGGATGCCAAACCAAAAAGAGCATTTTCAACCCCTAGTGGGCATTATCAATTTATTGTAATGCCCTTTGGTTTGAAGAATGTACCTGCCACATTCCAAAGGCTGGTGAATAAAGTCCTTACAGGCCTGGAAGCCTATGGTGCAGCATATCTTGATGATATAGCTGTCTTTAGCTCCACCTGGGATGATCACCTGGTCCACCTGAAGAATGTTTTTAGAGGCTCTGCAGAAATCAGGCCTCAATATCAAGGCTACTAAGTGCCAGATAAGGCAGAGCAAGGTTGTGTACCTGGGCCACCTTGTGGGTGGATGCCAGGTTCAACCATTACAGAGCAAAATCCAGACCATCATGGACTGGGTTGCTCCAACTACCCAGACTCAGGTCAGAGCTTTCTTGGGCCTGGCTGGGTACTACAGAAGATTTGTGAAATGATATGGGTCCATAGTGACTCCCTTGAATGAGCTTACATCAAAAAGAATGCCCAAGAAGGTTCAGTGGACAGTTAGCTGTCAGAAGGCATTTGATGATCTCAAGCAGGCCATGTGCACTGCTCCCATTCTGCAGAGTCCTGACTACTCCAAGCAATTTATTGTCCAAACAGATGCATCTGAGTTGGGGTAGGGGCTGTGTTGTCACAACTTAATACAGAGGGTCAGGATCAATCAGTAGCTTTTATCAGCAGAAGGTTGACCCCCAGAGAGAAACGTTGGTCAGCTATAGAGAGGGAAACCTTTGCTGTGGTCTGGGCCCTGAAGAAGTTGAGGCCATACCTGTTTGACACTCACTTCATTGTTCAGACAGACCATAAGCCCCTCCTATGGCTAAAACAGTTGAAGGGGGAAAACCCCAAACTTTTGAGGTGGTCCATTTCCCTACAGGGGATGGACTATACAGTGGAACATATACCTGGGAGTAACCATGCCAATGCAGGTGGACTCTCCAGATATTTCTACTTAGATAATGAAGACTCAGCTGGGCAAGGTAAGTCTCATCTCCTTACGTTTGGGGGGGGGGTTGTGTAGGAAAGTAGGATCTGCTTCTTATGGTTACCCCCACTTTTTGCTGAATGTAATACTGTTTTGACTAGTCTGACTGGGATCCTGCTAATCAGGACCCCAGTCTATCGGCTTTCTCCCTAAACTGTTATGTTATGTACTCAGGTACACTCCAATTGGATACTGGGGTACCCTTGTCAGTCCCTAGTATATGGTACACATGTACCCGGGGCATAGGTACCCCAGAGGCCTCCCATTTGCTGAAGCATGTCTTATGCCACCCATGAGAGGCCATACAAAATGGAACTACAGGTCTGCCATTGCAGCCTATGTAAGTTGGTGCAGGCACCACTTACTTCAGATATAGGTTTACTATATCTAAGGGTCACTGCACTTAAAACCTATAAGTCACCCCTATAGCAGGCTTTAACAATCCTGAAGGCAGGGTGCTTGGTTCTAAGTGAGAGGGTGCCACTGCATGAGCAGGACACCCCTGCAGCCTACGGAGTCCATTCTCCTGGGTTGTCAGTGAAGCAGCCATTTACGACATATAGAGTGGCATTATGTGGCCGCGTGATGACCAACTCTAAAACAGCTGAAACAAACCCTACCGTGTTTGATGTCAAACATGTTGGAATCATACCCCCACACCGCTAACCGGTGTGGGAGGTATGATTCCACCCATCAGAAGCGAGCTTTGTTGGGTCCCTGGTGTTCCCGATACCAGCCTTCTAGTCCCGGGCAACACAAAATGGTTGCTGCCGACCAGAGACACATTTCTGCCCTCCTGATGCTGAGCCAAGCTCGAGCAGAGGAAGGTAGAACAATAGGCATCCTGTCACGGGGGGTGGTAGAAAGAATTTAGTGTATTAGGGCTGGGTGGGTGTGCTTGCCAGCGACCGAAAGTCTGCATGAGGGGCACATTTGGTGTCCCTGTGCATAGTCCAGTGCAAGCCAGTCCTGGGAGCCGTTGGCTTCTGCTCTGGTGCGAAACTGGACAAAGGACATGGGAGTAACCTCCCCACTGTCCGGACCCTCCCCTGGGAGGGTCCCCGGAATCTGTCCAACCCTCTCCTGTGGGTACAAAAGGGCTTACCTGGCTATAGGACCCTAGATTCGATGTGGGCAAGATTCTGAACAAGAAACCACTGAACTTCGACTGTCTGGACACTCTGCACTTCGCTGGACTTCGTTTGGGCCCGACTTTGTCTCCCTTTCAGTCTGAAGCATCGTCTGTGCCCATGCCCCATACAGGCTCGGTGCAGGACCTGTGGAGCATCAAGGACAACTGAAGGTATCTCCCTTGGAGTGAAGGAGTCACTCCCCTGCACCTAGAGGCACCACATCACGACTGACCGGTCTGCTGCTCCTGAGCACCTACGGACTCCAAAGGCTCCAGCAATACAGCAGGTGGGTTTCTACCTCCCTCAAGGTCCGAGATGCCCTCTTACCAAGTTTGAGGCCAGAATCCCTCGTGGGGGCTGCAATACCCATACCCCTGTGCAGCACGTTTATTTGCAAGTACATATGCTTGATGACATTTCCCTAGCAAGTGAATTGGGCTCCAAGTAGCCCTAACCTGTGGCACCATTTCCTACCAAGAACTCTGTCCTCCTTGCACCGAGTGCTCCGTAGGATGCTGTTTGGTGAAATTGCTTGAGGTCCTCTTGCGACTCCTGTGCCTCCGGCCTGTGGGTACAATTAAGGGTCAACTTTGCTTTTCTTAGACTCCCCTGGTTGATCTAGGCTTGCCCTGACTCCCCTGTCTGTGTTGAGTCTCCTGGACCTTGCTGGTCCGAACCGTAACCTTCTTTGACCTTCTGCATGGGTTGCCGTTGCCAAGGCTTGTTGGTGCTACCCGCCGGACACCAACCACTCAGCATTTGACATCCTTTGTTGGACAGTTCACATCTGGCTCCTGTCATCCTGGACATCTCCTGGTCCCCGTGGCTGCAGAGTCAAGAACTCCCTCAACGCACCTGAAGCACCCGACATCGGTGGGCATTCGACTACCGAGCCCCAGGTCACGCCTGAGTGACTCAGACTCTGTCCCCTCTGCTTTCAGGTACTCTTCGACAAGAATCCACCTTTGGATTCCAACGGACACTTTTCTTCCTTCCAGCAGCGTCTCTTCTTCGAAGTCCTCCTTTGGGTTAGACAGCTGTTTCCGACGCCACTTCAGACCTTTGCACCCGGCTTCCCTGGGATAGGTAACTCTGGTGCTACAGTATCCATGGGTGGGGTGGCTCTCCAACCTCCTAACTTCCATAGGGTTTCTTCGAAGTCCACTGGGAAGGGTCCTTAAACTTTAAAACTTCAACCGCGACTTCCCTATAGAATTGCACAGAGCACGCAGTCGTGTTCCCACACTGCACCCGTACTCCGTGGGGTCCCTACTTACTCACCTTGGGTGGTTCCTTGGGGTCCCAGCGATTCTACATCCTCTAGACACTGTCTTGACTCGAGGTTCTTATACCACTATTTTAGTATATGGTTTGTTCTCCCCCTGGAGCCCACTGTGTATTAGTGCTATTTGCTATTGTTTCTGTGCTACAGTATTGTGTGCTTTGTGAATATCTGCGTGTAGCAGACACTGTGTCGTACTAGAGAGTGTTATATTAATAAATACATATTTTTATAACTACTGTGTGGTTCTCCGTTCTCCGTTCATTTAACCAATACTAGAAGGTTGCATTTTGGTAAAACAAGCAGATTAACATTCCTTCAAGACTAAGGGGTCGATTCCGATTCGGGCCGGAAATTTCTCCGACCGAGCCGGACCTGTGCAGTCCGACCGAACGAGTACGATGCGTCCGTATGTTATCGGACTCGAGTCGGTCGGACTCCCATTGAAGTCAATGGGAGCCGGTCGTACAACGCGTACGCGGGCTCCCATTGACTCAATGGGTGCGAGTCGGACAAGGCGCCCCCTACAGCGGGTACGCGGCGAGCGGTCGCGCCGTACACGCACAGGTAGGGGGACCCATGGGTCCCCCTGTGTGCGACTCGCGTGGCTACGCGTACAGGGGATCCGACACGGACCCCCAAAGTACGGCTCCGACAGCTCTTACGAGCCGGAGTGCGCGGCTCGGTCGGACTGCTCGCGGCGCGCATCGTACTCACCCGGCCGGGAAGCGTCTCCATTGTGCGGTGCGAGTCGAGTCCGAGCGAGTCAGTCGGAGCGGTTCGAGCCGGGAGCGAGTCGGTCGGAGCGGTCGGGATGCCCGGACGAGTCGGTCGGCGATTTCGCATCGTACTCGCTCGGCCGGACCCGCGTACGGTTCGGTCTGGAAACAGGGCTCCGAATCGGATCCGGTAAAGCCGAATCCGATTCGGAGCCCTACCGGCCGAGATCGGAATCGGCCCCTAAGCCTGAAGGCTGCTCTCCACAGCTACCACTGGGATAGCTTTCTAAGGTTATCTTTGACCTCTTAACCCCTTCGGTGCTTATGACGAGCTGGACTCGTCATGGCACACAGTGCTCGTGTGCTCATGGCGAGTCCAGCTCGTCATAAGACCAACCACGGGGAAGCGCTGGCGCTCCCCCATGGGAATCCGATCGTCGGGTTTTTGGGGGAAGGCAGGGGAAGGACTTCCCTGCCTCCCCGCCCCCGCCCTCCCATCAATGACGTCAGCGCGCGAGGCGCGCTGACATCATTGAGGGTTTCCTTTCTTCCCCGACGCGCTGGAAGCCATTTGCTTCCAGCGCGTCGGGAAATAAGGTGAGTTTTGGCTCGGGGAGGGGGTTTGATTCGAAAAGAGACATCGAGGGAAAGGAAAGGGTTTTCCTTTCCCCGATGCCTCTTTTGTGCATTCCTGCTGCACGATCATGTGATCGTGCAGCAGGAATGCCAACGAGGGAGGGAGGGCACAATTCTCCAGCACAATTCGTGAGCGTGGAGATGTGCCTTCTCTCCATTTACACCCTGAAAAGTTAGCTGTAATACTTGATGGAGGTCTTTGCATCCTTGAATTTCTCGAGCGCAATGCTCGTGTAGTTCCTGTGACCAGGAGGTTCCTTCTCCTCGTCTGCCGCTGCGATCCTGCTCTGACCCTTTATAAACAAGAGGCATGTGAACGGGCCTAGAAGCCCCGCTCGTTTGGCCCCGCCACACATACACTAGCGGTATGCAACGTCTGCCCGCCCTTTCCCCACTATGATGGACAGCTTACTCAAAGGACCCCGGCGCTTTCGGCGCGGTGGCAAAGTTACAGACACACAGGTCACTGGAGACAATTGTTCTGGTCCTTTACGCAGCTGTAGTGTAGGAAAGGCACTATACATTTACCCAACGAGGTAGCACTTACTGATTAGCCAGTAGAAAGTACTCCAGTTGAGTAGAGGTATTGCACAAAACGGTGGCATCTTCGTGGATAAATATGCAGGGCAGATGTGCCTTCTCTCCATTTCCAACATGAAAAGTTAGCTGTAATCCTTGATGGAGGTCTTTGCATCCTTCATTTTCTCGAGCGCAATTCTCGTGTAGAATTCGTGAGCGTGGAGATGTGCCTTCTCTCCATTTACACCCTGAAAAGTTAGCTGTAATCCTTGATGGAGGTCTTTGCATCCTTGAATTTCTCGAGCGCAATGCTCGTGTAGTTCCTGTGACCAGGAGGTTCCTTCTCCTCGTCTGCCGCTGAGATCCTGCTCTGACCCTTTATAAACAAGAGGCATGTGAACGGGCCTAGAAGCCCCGCTCGTTTGGCCCCGCCACACATACACTAGCGGTATGCAACGTATGCCCGCCCTTTCCCCACTATGATGGACAGCTTACTCAAAGGACCCCGGCGCTGTCGGCGCGGTGGCAAAGTTACAGACACACAGGTCACTGGAGACAATTCTTCTGGTCCTTTACGCAGCTGTAGTGTAGGAAAGGCACTATACATTTACCCAACGAGGTAGCACTTACTGATTAGCCAGTAGAAAGTACTCCAGTTGAGTAGAGGTATTGCACAAAACGGTGGCATCTTCGTGGATAAATATGCAGGGCAGATGTGCCTTCTCTCCATTTCCAACGTGAAAAGTTAGCTGTAATCCTTGATGGAGGTCTTTGCATCCTTCATTTTCTCGAGCGCAATTCTCGTGTAGAATTCGTGAGCGTGGAGATGTGCCTTCTCTCCATTTACACCCTGAAAAGTTAGCTGTAATCCTTGATGGAGGTCTTTGCATCCTTGAATTTCTCGAGCGCAATGCTCGTGTAGTTCCTGTGACCAGGAGGTTCCTTCTCCTCGTCTGCCGCTGAGATCCTGCTCTGACCCTTTATAAACAAGAGGCATGTGAACGGGCCTAGAAGCCCCGCTCGTTTGGCCCCGCCACACTTACACTAGCGGTATGCAACGTATGCCCGCTCTTTCCCCACTATGATGGACAGCTTACTCAAAGGACCCCGGCGCTTTCGGCGCGGTGGCAAAGTTACAGACACACAGGTCACTGGAGACAATTCTTCTGGTCCTTTACGCAGCTGTAGTGTAGGAAAGGCACTATACATTTACCCAACGAGGTAGCACTTACTGATTAGCCAGTAGAAAGTACTCCAGTTGAGTAGAGGTATTGCACAAAACGGTGGCATCTTCGTGGATAAATATGCAGGGCAGATGTGCCTTCTCTCCATTTTCAACGTGAAAAGTTAGCTGTAATCCTTGATGGAGGTCTTTGCATCCTTCATTTTCTAGAGCGCAATTCTCGTGTAGAATTCGTGAGCGTGGAGATGTGCCTTCTCTCCATTTACACCCTGAAAAGTTAGCTGTAATCCTTGATGGAGGTCTTTGCATCCTTGAATTTCTCGAGCGCAATGCTCGTGTAGTTCCTGTGACCAGGAGGTTCCTTCTCCTCGTCTGCCGCTGAGATCCTGCTCTGACCCTTTATAAACAAGAGGCATGTGAACGGGCCTAGAAGCCCCGCTCGTTTGGCCCCGCCACACATACACTAGCGGTATGCAATGTATGCCCGCCCTTTCCCCACTATGATGGACAGCTTACTCAAAGGACCCCGGCGCTTTCGGCGCGGTGGCAAAGTTACAGACACACAGGTCACTGGAGACAATTCTTCTGGTCCTTTACGCAGCTGTAGTGTAGGAAAGGCACTATACATTTACCCAACGAGGTAGCACTTACTGATTAGCCAGTAGAAAGTACTCCAGTTGAGTAGAGGTATTGCACAAAACGGTGGCATCTTCGTGGATAAATATGCAGGGCAGATGTGCCTTCTCTCCATTTCCAACGTGAAAAGTTAGCTGTAATCCTTGATGGAGGTCTTTGCATCCTTCATTTTCTCGAGCGCAATTCTCGTGTAGAATTCGTGAGCGTGGAGATGTGCCTTCTCTCCATTTACACCCTGAAAAGTTAGCTGTAATCCTTGATGGAGGTCTTTGCATCCTTGAATTTCTCGAGCGCAATGCTCGTGTAGTTCCTGTGACCAGGAGGTTCCTTCTCCTCGTCTGCCGCTGAGATCCTGCTCTGACCCTTTATAAACAAGAGGCATGTGAACGGGCCTAGAAGCCCCGCTCGTTTGGCCCCGCCACACATACACTAGCGGTATGCAACGTATGCCCGCCCTTTCCCCACTATGATGGACAGCTTACTCAAAGGACCCCGGCGCTTTCGGCGCGGTGGCAAAGTTACAGACACACAGGTCACTGGAGACAATTCTTCTGGTCCTTTACGCAGCTGTAGTGTAGGAAAGGCACTATACATTTACCCAACGAGGTAGCACTTACTGATTAGCCAGTAGAAAGTACTCCAGTTGAGTAGAGGTATTGCACAAAACGGTGGCATCTTCGTGGATAAATATGCAGGGCAGATGTGCCTTCTCTCCATTTTCAACGTGAAAAGTTAGCTGTAATCCTTGATGGAGGTCTTTGCATCCTTCATTTTCTCGAGCGCAATTCTCGTGTAGAATTCGTGAGCGTGGAGATGTGCCTTCTCTCCATTTACACCCTGAAAAGTTAGCTGTAATCCTTGATGGAGGTCTTTGCATCCTTGAATTTCTCGAGCGCAATGCTCGTGTAGTTCCTGTGACCAGGAGGTTCCTTCTCCTCGTCTGCCGCTGAGATCCTGCTCTGACCCTTTATCCCCTTCGGTGCTTATGACGAGCTGGACTCGTCATGGCACACAGTGCTCGTGTGCTCATGCGAGTCCAGCTCGTCATAAGACCACCCACGGGGAAGCGCTGGCGCTCCCCGTGGGAATCCGATCGTTAGGTTTTTTTTTTGGGGAGGCAGGGGAAGGGCTTCCCCTGCCTCCCCCGCCCCATCAATGACGTCAGCGCGCGAGGTGCGCTGACATCATTGAGGGTTTCCCTTTCTTCCCGACGCGCTGGAAGCCATTTGCTTCCAGCGCGTCGTGAAATCAGGTGAGGTTTGGCTCGGGGAGGGGGTTTGTATCAAAAGAGGCATCGAGGGAAAGGAAAGGGTTTTCCTTTCCCCGATGCCTCTTTGTGCATTCCTGCTGCACGATCATGTGATCGTGCAGCAGGAATGCCCACTAGGCACCAGGGTTTTTTAATTTTTGTGTTGGGGAGTGGCCAAAAGGGCAAGGGTTGCTCCCTTTTACGGGTGTGAATATTTTATTTATACTGTTAGGCCCACCTACCCCTTAGCTTGGCTGGTGGATTGTGTGTGGACTGGTGCATTATTTGCATATGTGATTGTAATGTTTTTTTCTCCTTTTTATTCTAGTGTAAAGCTTTTGATTCCTGTTTGCGGTTTCGGCAGTTGTGGTTCTGCAGTTTTGCGTAATTGCATTTATTTGGTAAGAAAAATATTTTTGTTGTGTGTACTCCAAATGAGTATTATTGTCATGCATGAATGAATTTTTTGTAAGTGGTGCCATAATGGCAGCATATTTGTTAGTGTTCAGAGCATGAAATTCTTTGCGATGTTTTGCATTGTCTTATGTGTAATTTTTTTCTTCTTCTTTTTAGTGGGATATTGTTGATCCTTACTGTGTCTGTGCAGAGTAGGTGGTGGTGAGTCTAGCTGCTTCTGTCACGTGAGTGGTATAGTGTTGGAGTATATAGGTCTTTGTGATAAAGCTACATTTTGTTTATTTCTTTTTTTTACAAAGGGTTTGTTGTTGTTGACTTGTTTGACAAGTAACCTTTATTAGTAAGCATTATGGCTAGCCGTAGAATTACTGCTCAGCAGGTGGTTGGTTTGCTTCTTGAATCTTCCTCTGAGCAGGATTATGAGACTGACAGTGCGTCTGAGGGAGAGGAGGGAGGGGAAGATTCAGGCAGTGAGTTTTCTCTCCACATGGAATCATCGGATGATGAAGGTACTCTCAGTGCAGATGAAGTGCCTGATTTAGAGGAGGATACTACTGTGCCGATGGTGCAAGAGGCATCTGGATTGCAGCCTGGGGCTGCTAGGCTTCCTACTGGAAGTGCTGGACTCTGGGTTGATCCAAACATGGTGCAGCCGGTGTTGCCTGCCTTTAGTGGTTATGCAGGGTGTAGAGTGGATTGTGAACATTATTTGCCTATACAGTATTTTCAGTTGTTTATGGATGATGTATTTTTGGGTGAGATTGTTGAGCAGACTAATTTGTATGCTGAACAGTTTTGAGGGACAACAGTGCCAGACTTAGGCCCCATTCTAGAGCTACCCGGTGGAGTCCCACAAATCTGGAAGAGATGAAGAAGTTTTTGGGTTTGACTTTTTGATGGGTTTGATAAGGAAGCCGTCCATGGGTTCATATTGGTCTACCAGTCCCTTGATGGCAACGGCCATATTTCCTGCAGTTATGACTCGTGATCGGTATTTACTTTTGCTTCGGATGCTGCATTTTGTTGATAATGGTTTGGCGTTGCCACGAGATCACCCTGAATGTGACCGTCTTTTTAAGATTCGGCCTGTTCTTGATCACTTTGTAGATCGATTTTCAGAGATCTATACTCCAGGGAAAGAAATATCTATTGATGAGTCTTTGGTGCTGATTCAAGGGCCGTTTGGTTTTTAGGCAGTACATTCCTAGCAAGAGGGCACGCTATGGAATTAAGCTGTATATGTTGTCTGAGAGTAGGACAGGATATGTTTTTAATTTGCGTGTGTACACTGGTAGGGATTCCACTATTGACCCCCTGGTTGTCCGTCCACTTTAGTAGGAGTTTCAGAGAAAATTGTGTGGGAACTTGCTAGAGGACTGTTTAACAGAGGCCACCATTTGTACCTTGATAACTTCTACACTGCTGTGCAATTGTTTAAGGAATTGTTCAAAGTGGACACTTTTGCTTGTGGCACAATCCGCTCTAACCGTAAAGGTTATCCAAAAGAGCTTGTTTGCAAAAAACTTCAGAGGGGACAGTGCAGTGCCTTGCGTAGTGAGGAACTGCTAGCTGTGAAATTTGTGGACAGGAGGGATGTGTACATGCTGACTACCATCCATGATGAGAGTACTTCACCTGTGGCTGTTTGGGGTCAGATTGCTGAAGTGCGCAAACCTGTGTGCATTTTAGACTACAATAAGCACATGGGTGGTGTTGATAGAGTAGATCAGAGGTTGGAACCTTACACTGCTATTCGTAAGTCTTACATTTGGTATAAGAAGTTGGCCATCCATCTCTTCAATTTAGCAACTTTCAATGCTTTTGTTGTGTTCAAGGAGTGTTCTCCTGCGTCAAAGTTGACTTTTGTTCAGTTTCAGGAGTCTGTCATAGGCAGCCTTGTTGTTGTGGAACAGGCAAGTGTTCCTAGAGTTGGAGTGGTGGAGGATGTGGCTCGATTGAAAGATCGCCACTTTCCTGATCACATTCCTCCTACACTCTCAAAAGACTTTCCCACTAGGAGATGTAGAGTCTGTTGGCGAAGAGGTACGCGGAAGGAGACTCGTATGTACTGCCCTGAGTGTCCTTCTAACCCTGGGCTGTGTGTGCCTGCTTGTTATAGAGCGTACCACAAGCAAAAGAATTATTGGGAGCAACCATGAGTGGTAAAGTGAACTGCCTGGTCTGTAATGTTTAAGAATTGTTGTTCTGTTTCAAGGTTGGCATTAGTGCAATGTATTTAGTTTCTGATTTTGTGTTAGTAGATTTGTATCTATTTGCAATTTGTTTGTGTTTTCTTTTTTGTATAAAAAAATCCTAAATGTGATGGTGGTGTGTGTAGGCTGGTGCTTGGCTGGCGGTGTGCGTGGACTGGCGCTCGGCTGGCAGTGTGTGAGTAGTGACTTGCTGCTGGTCACTACACACACTGCTAGCCGAGCGACACTCCACGCAATCCATCAGCTTGTGTGGTTGCTGTGTTAGGAATGTGGGCGTGTGAAAGTGATGGGCCCTTGAATGGCGCTGTCTGCTGGTGTGAGTGTTGTAATGTGATGGGCCCGCGGCTGGTGGTGTGAATGGTTTTGTATTTGTCACACGTATGAAAGGTGTATGAATGGCCTGTAAAGAGGTTGGTGCCTTGTCGTGGCTTTACAGCTCACGAGCTGTGAGTCAATGGTTCAGTTTCTCGTCCTTTCAATTATTAACAGTGCATTTCATTTTTGTGAAATCACTTGTTAATACAATTGTATATACTGAACCATCACTCACCCTCGTGCCAAATCCAACCAGTATGTGTGTGTGTGCTTGAGGAATAGATGGCTGTGCAGTAATCTTTGTCTTTTTAGTCTGTCTGCCAAGGTGTACATTCCGTCTAAGAATAACCTACCAACTGTAGATATTGTCGTAAACGAAACACCCAAGGGCCCAAAACATTTTTTGATAGGCAATGTTGATGTTGCCTCAAAACGTTTTGTGTCCTTGCATGTCGCGGGTACTTGGGCCTCCCACACAAGTGAAGCACCATTTTTATCGGGAGACCTGGGGGAACGCTGGGTGGTAGGAAATTTGTGTGAGGCCAGTGATGCCACACTTTCCCACACAAAAATGTGTGAAAAAAGTGATTTTTTCAGCTAAAATTGAGGTTTACAGGGGATTCTGGGTAAGGAAACGTTGGGGGATCCACGCAAGCCATACCTCCCTGGAAGCCCCCGGGTGTCTACTTTTCAGAAATGTGTGGGTTTGGTAGGTTTACCTAGATGGCCGCCGAGCACGGGGCCAAAAACCCAGGTGACCCCCTTGCAAAACCAGGTGGTTTTGAGATAGGCAATTTTGAGGTCGCCTCACTACATTGTGGGCCCTTGCCTGTCGCGGGTACTTGGGCCTCCCACACAAGTGAGGCACCATTTTTATCGGGAGACCTGGGGGAACGCTGGGTGGTAGGAAATTTGTGTGAGGCCAGTGATGCCACACTTTCCCACACAAAAATGTGTGAAAAAAGTGATTTTTTCAGCTAAAATTGAGGTTTGCAGGGGATTCTGGGTAAGGAAACGTTGGGGGATCCACGCAAGCCATACCTCCCTGGAAGCCCCCGGGTGTCTACTTTTCAGAAATGTGTGGGTTTGGTAGGTTTCCCTAGATGGCCGCTGAGCACGGGGCCAAAACCCAGGTGACCCCCTTGCAAAACCAGGTGGTTTTGTGAAAGGCCATTTTGAGGTCGCCTCACTACGTTGTGGGCCCTTGCCTGTCGCGGGTACTTGGGCCTCCCACACAAGTGAGGCACCATTTTTATCGGGAGACCTGGGGGAACGCTGGGTGGTAGGAAATTTGTGTGAGGCCAGTGATGCCACACTTTCCCACACAAAAATGTGTGAAAAAAGTGATTTTTTCAGCTAAAATTGAGGTTTGCAGGGGATTCTGGGTAAGGAAACGTTGGGGGATCCACGCAAGCCATACCTCCCTGGAAGCCCCCGGGTGTCTACTTTTCAGAAATGTGTGGGTTTGGTAGGTTTCCCTAGATGGCCGCCGAGCACAGGGCCAAAACCCAGGTGACCCCCTTGCAAAACCAGGTGGTTTTGAGATAGGCAATTTTGAGGTCGCCTCACTACGTTGTGGGCCCTTGCCTGTCACGGGTACTTGGGCCTCCCACACAAGTGAGGCACCATTTTTATCGGGAGACCTGGGGGAACTCTGGGTGGTAGGAAATTTGTGTGAGGCCAGTGATGCCACACTTTCCCACACAAAAATGTGTGAAAAAAGTGATTTTTTCAGCTAAAATTGAGGTTTGCAGGGGATTCTGGGTAAGGAAACATTGGGGGATCCACGCAAGACATACCTCCCTGGAAGCCCCCGGGTGTCTACTTTTCAGAAATGTGTGGGTTTGATAGGCTTCCCTAGATGGCCGCTGAGCACAGGGCCAAAAACCCAGGTGACCCCCCTTGCAAAACCAGGTGGTTTTGTGAAAGGCCATTTTGAGGTCGCCTCACTACGTTGTGGGCCCTTGCCTGTCGCGGGTACTTGGGCCTCCCACACAAGTGAGGCACCATTTTTATCGGGAGACCTGGGGGAACGCTGGGTGGTAGGAAATTTGTGTGAGGCCAGTGATGCCACACTTTCCCACACACAAATGTGTGAAAAAAGTGATTTTTCAGCTAAAATTGAGGTTTGCAAGGGATTCTGGGTAAGGAAACGTTGGGGGATCCACGCAAGCCATACCTCCCTGGAAGCCCCCGGGTGTCTACTTTTCAGAAATGTGTGGGTTTGGTAGGTTTCCCTAGATGGCCGCCGAGCACAGGGCCAAAAACCCAGGTGACCCCCCTTGCAAAACCAGGTGGTTTTGAGATAGGCAATTTTGAGGTCGCCTCACTACGTTGTGGGCCCTTGCCTGTCACGGGTACTTGGGCCTCCCACACAAGTGAGGCACCATTTTTATCGGGAGACCTGGGGGAACGCTGGGTGGTAGGAAATTTGTGTGAGGCCAGTGATGCCACACTTTCCCACACAAAAATGTGTGAAAAAGTGATTTTTCAGCTAAAATTGAGGTTTGCAGGGGATTCTGGGTAAGGAAACGTTGGGGGATCCACGCAAGCCATACCTCCCTGGAAGCCCCCGGGTGTCTACTTTTCACAAATGTGTGTGTTTGGTAGGTTTCCCTTGGTGCCGGCAGAGCTAGGGTTCACAAACTACAGCTAGGCACTTTGCCAAAAAAGGGTCATTTTTCACTGCGAAATTGAGGTGTGACCACGTTGCGTTTTGTGCCGTTTCCTGTCGCAGGCACTAGGCCGACCCACACAAGTGAGGTACCATTTTTCTCGTAAGACTTTGGGGAACGCGGGGTGCGTGGAAATTTGTGGATCCACGCAGATTCCAGAACTTTCCACCACAGAAATGTGGGGAAAATGTGTTTTTTTTTACAATTTTTTATGTTTGCAAGGGATTCTGGGTAACAGAACCTGGTGGGAGGCAGTCAAGTCACCCCATCCTGGATTCCCCTGGGTGTCTAGTTTTCAAAAATGTATAGGTTTGCTAGGTTTCCCTAGGTGCCGGCAGAGGTAGGGTTCAAAAACTACAGCTAGGCACTTTGCCAAAAAGGGTCATTTTTCACTGCGAAATTGAGGTGTGACCACGTTGCGTTTTGTGCCGTTTCCTGTCGCAGGCACTAGGCCGACCCACACAAGTGAGGTACCATTTTTCTCGTAAGACTTTGGGGAACGCGGGGTGGGTGGAAATTTGTGGATCCACGCAGATTCCAGAACTTTCCACCACAGAAATGTGGGGAAAATGTGGTTTTTTTGACAATTTTTTATGTTTGCAAGGGATTCTGGGTAACAGAACCTGGTGGGAGGCAGTCAAGTCACCCCATCCTGGATTCCCCTGGGTGTCTAGTTTTCAAAAATGTATAGGTTTGCTAGGTTTCCCTAGGTGCCGGCAGAGCTAGGGTTCAAAAACTACACCTAGGCACTTTGCAAAAAAGGGTAATTTTTCATTGTGAAAATGTGGTACGTCCACGTTGCATTTTGAGCCATTTCCTGTTGTGGGCACAAGGGCTACCCACACAAGTGAGGTACCATTTTTATCGGGAGACTTAGGGTAACACAGAATTGTAGAGCAACTGTTATTACCTATTGACTTTCGATGCATTTCTGCCTTCCAAATGAAAGACAATGTGTAAAAAATAAGTCATTTTGAAAAATGACCTATAATTCTCATGCTAGTATGGGTACTCCCAATTTCGGAAATGTGCAAATATCTACTGTTTCTAAAATCTACATTTTGTTCCCATTTCAGAAATACATAGGTGTCTTTCATAACAATTTTTCCATGTATACATTTTCCCAAAATAATTGCTATATACCCGGTACTTAAAAAAATCATTACAAGATGTTGCTCAATTATTGGCTCTGGGTTCGTCGGGTTCTTTGTGAACCTACAAGTCCTATATATCCCCACAACCAGAAAGGTCCAGCGGATATAACGGTATATTGCCTTCAAATAGCTGTCATAATTAGAAGAAGTTACAGGTGAAAACTTTGACACAAATGGCTGTTTTTTTCAACTAATTTTCAATTTTTCCTTTATTTAACTGTTAGTTTCTATAAGGAACACTTTAAGGATCTACACAAATGACCCCTTGCTGAATTCAGAATTTTGTCTACTTTTCATAAATGTATGGCTTTCCAGGATCCATTATTGGTTTCATACCCATTTCTACCATTAACTGGAAGGAGGTTGAAAGCACAAAAATAGCAAAAATAGGCTATGTCCCAGAAAAATGCCAAAACTGTGTAAAAAAGTTGGTTTTCTGACAAAAGTCTGCTTGTCCCTGAAAGCTGGGAAGATGGTGATTTCATCCCCACAACCCCTTTTTGATGCCATTTGCAGGGAAAAATCAAGACGCTTTCATCTGTAGCCCTTTTTTTGCATTTTTCCAAAAAAAACAAAATTTAGCTGTATTTTGACTAATTTCTGGGTCCCCTCCAGGGGAATCCACAAACCCTGGGTACCTTTACAATCCCCATGATGTTAGAAAAAAGGACGCAAATTTGGCATGGATACCTTATGTGGTCAAAAAGTTACAGGGGCCTAAGCGCGCACTACCCCAAATAGCCAAAAAAAGGCTTAGCACAGGAGGGGAAAAGGCCTAGCAGCGAAGGGGTTAAAGTAATATGGACAACAACACTATTTCAGTCTGTTGTCCATCTCCATCAAATTGTTGCATTGCATTGTCACTTTAAAAGAGCCGATAATTCAGCCCAGCGTTGTCATGTGATCAAGAGCCAGCAGGCTCGAAAAACGCATCATGGCAGACCGAGTTCACGGATAAATAAATACTTTTTGCACAAAACTGTGGTCCACACTCGCTTTTCCTTAAGGACTTGAGGACTGTTGGGGTGAGAAGTTGAATATATATATATATCCACAAGAAAGCTGGCGTTTAGTGAACGCCCATCCAAGGCGGGTCGGAGCTCGTTACGAGCAGGCGCCCCCGCTCCTCTGATGATCCGACCGCGGTGGGCGGAATTGCTGCTGAAAGACCCAAAAATGCTGATCGACCAGCGGAATGACCGCAAGTGAAATTATGATACGACGGCGGAGCCAGCGGAACGATCAGTTGTTCCCAACCGCCGCGATCGCGCGAAATGAAGAATGGGAGAGCCGGCGGAAGGACCATTGCATTCAGACCGCGCCGGTTGAGCGGAAAGAGGAATGGCGCTTGAAAGCAACCACACAACAAGGCTACCAAGTGTGGCTGATTTCTGGTGCAGCCTCCAAAAACATCTGACACACCCCAATGACACATCCCCATGGCAAGAAAAAAATACAAATCCCAGGTCAACCCAGATAACCCACCTGACATGAATACTTCATTTTGACCCACCCACATAGCTGAGTATAAAACCAACCCCTTCCCTGCCCAGAATCCTTTGCACAACTCCAGAACTGAAGGGCCCAACACCACAGCACAAAGGAGAGGCAAATCAGCACACATCACACCATCACAACCACCCACACACCACACACATCTCCACCACCACCTTCACACCTGCACTTTTCATCCATTTGCACATCACACACCATGGCACAGAAAATGCCAAAATTCACTGACACTGAGTTGTCAGTCATGGTAAATGAGATAATTAGAGTAGAACCACATTTGTTTGGAAGCATGGTCCAACAGACACCAGTAGCCAGAAAAATCAAATGTGGGCAAGGATAGTCAGCAAAGTCAATGCAGTAGGGACCACCCCGCGCACCCTGCGTGACATCAGCTTGCTCCATGGTTTTCCAGCACTGTGCACTCCACTTTGGGCTAGTCCATTTATTGTCATACATTGCTGCTGACCTATGGTATGTGTATGTGGCAGAGTTTCAGTGTGTGATCTGTGTGAGGGACTTGACATGCAGTGTGTATAGTTCAGTGGTTGTTCATATGCAGAGTGAGTCTTCATTTCTTAATTTACTCAGTTTGATTCACATGAGTGGAAGGCAGGTGTGAGTAGGAGGGTTGTCCAGCCCCTGACCTTATGTGCAGGGTGTTCATCTTCACCCCCATCTTCCCAGTCAATCTACCTTGCCCTTTAAAGTGTGAGGTGCGAGGTCAAGCCACACCTGGCTGCTAAATAGTGCATTGAGGGGGGGGCACAAGAGGGGCACACAGCATGGGCAGACCTGGATGTGGGAAGCATGCTGTGGGCTGTGACCAACTGATGCGGGCCACCATGTGGATAGGGTGAAGGTAGAAGTGCTGTAACTTCACCTTTTGGGATCTTTACCTGAGGAAGGAGGACAAGAGGGCTAAGGCTTGATGAGAGATGCCAAGACCCTGAAGTTCATTCAGCAGCAGTACAGGTGAGATGGTATCAAATGCTGCTGATAGATTCAGGAGTATCAGCGCCACCCCTTGTCCTTCATCCAATAGCTGCCTTATGCAATCAGTGGCTGAGATTAATGTGGTTTTTGTCCCATGATGTTTCCTAAAGCCAAACTGGGAGCCATTAAACCAGTGCTGCTGTTCTGCAGTTTCCATCAAATGGATATTAAGATGCATCTCCAAAATCTTGGCTGGAACAGGAAGCAAGGAGATCGGACGATAGTTTTTACGGCCTGTGATATCCAGATTCGGTTTCTTTAGAAGAGGCCTAATAATAGCATGCTTCCAGCTCCGGGGGTAAGACTGTCCTCCGATGCACCAAGAGAGCTGTGCCTGCTGTCCTCATGTTACAAGAAACCCACTTGCTGAGCTCCAAATATCCTTTCCTAGGGTATTATGGCTATGATATGGTCTTCCGCACAGGATTCACTAAAGGCTCTAGAGGGGTAGTCATACTGCTACACAGGAGCTTTCTACTCGTGGTCTCTGTGGCTACCTTTGACCCCCCTTGGTATGTATGTTTGAACAGAAGGACTCCTTGAAGGGAAAAACTATAATTTCCTCAGTGTATATATCCCGCCTCAACAGACTAAACACTCACTGAGCTTGACGCGTCATGCTGAAATTCGCACAAGGCTTCACTGTTGTGGAAGAGGATATCATGCTACACATAACCCAGGCTTAGACACCTCAACTGTTCCCATGGCTGAATGAATCAGGAAAATTAAACTCTAGATGGATTGGATTAGTTCACTTGGATTTTGTGACGTCTATAGCGTGCAGCACTCACAAGACAGGGAATACATGCAAACGTCAGCTGTACACAAAATGATGTCCCGCATAGACCTGCTCCTCCTCCCTGTGTCAGAAATTCTCCATATGATCCAATAACTTAATCTCCCAAGGGCAATCTCTGACCACTCACCGATCACTGTCCATCTGGGACTGTCTATAATGGACTGATGGCTTCCTTAATGCATGGGGCCTGATAGATGACAGCTGCATTGAATATTTGTCAGGAGAATTCCAATCCTATTTTGACATAACCAAGATTCAGCTGAATCAGCTAGAACTCTTTGGGAAGCAGGGAAGGCTGCCATCAGGATGCCATACAAACAATTTTAAAGTTTATATCCTAGATATAGAATGCCTTACTTGACCTTGATAGGATTACTCTGCAACAGATTTCCCTTGACAAGGCATGCCAATGTTTGAGATCCTCAACGAGAAGGGTATATGTAAACAGAGACAAAACCTGAAAGTTACTCTACTGGCTGGCAACCAGAGAGATGACCTCCAGGGTGATCCTGGAGATTTCTAGACAATACCGATCAAAGGCGAAGCCAAGTGTCAGAAATTGCAGCAACATGTGTTAATATTTTATGTTTTACACCCAACATCACAGTTCTCTACAGGGACAAACTAAAGCAATACAACCCCCATCACTTGCAGCACCCCATAGGAAAGAACAAGACTTACCCCTCATGATAGAGGAAATAGGGGAACCCCTACAAGTCCTGAACTCAGGCAACACACCATGGCCTGATGGCGTACCTCTTGAGTATTACTGCAATTTCATTGAAATTCAGACTCCCTGACTCTTAGACTTATATTAGAAGGAGGAGACAAAAGTCTGCTTTCATCCTGAAGTAGACCTCACTAACACTGTTGTGTTTCATAAGACTGGTCCATCCAGGAAAAATGCCTGTAGACCCACATCACTAATAAATACAGAAGCTAAGATTTTCGCCAACCCCCTTGTGAATAGACTTCAGAGTATTAACTTCACTGGTCCACCTGAATCAATGTGGCTTAATATCTGACCACTGCAAAAGAAACAATTGATGGACGGAATGCTGGACAATGCAAACATTCACCCCCAGTCACAAGGATCTGGGTTAAATCCATCATTCTTTTGCTCACCACACCACCCCAGTTTGGACCCAGCTATATGCAAATCAGTCTTGACCCTGTTCCTTGTGGGAACAGTCCAGCCCGAACTGCCAAGCCAGGTCCTCCCTGGACCGGAAACAAGCATCAATATCTGACCACAGCACTTGGCACTGTATACTCCATGTATACATGGCGTTGGCCCAACATAACCAAATAATAGACCCATGTACACTTTTGCTTGTCTATTTCAAAAAAGCATTCAACTCGGTTGACTTTTCCTTCATAGACAAGGTTCTCGAGCGCAATGGATTGGACCCCATTTAAGGAAATTGGAAATTGGTCAAAATATTCTACTCTGAACCTTCCTCACAAGTCTAAATTAACCGAGTGGTCTATGACCCATTCCCAGTCTGTAGAGGGAGCAGACAAGGGTGTCTACTACCCCCGTCCTTTTCACCTTTGCAATAGAACCCCTGTCCAGCTGATTTGATGTGATTCTCAAATGTGCGAGGTATAGGTAGTTGGATGGCACCGATGATAGACTAGCACTGATGATTTGTTGTTTTTCTAAGCTAACCCTTACCTGTAAGGGCTTCGTATTTTACAAATCCTGGATGTATACGAAGAAGCCTTTGGGCTTTGAGTAAACTGGTCCAAATACTTATTGATCCCACTCAAGGTCGATCGGGATAGTATCACTTGGCAGAATGCCCTTCCCTTAGAGCTCTTTAGCTTCTAATACCTTGGTATTTATATTGCATTGGAGTTTGGCCTCACATGGAGCCTTAACCTCTCCCTCCTGCTAACAAAAATAAAAAGACCTCCAGAGATGGTTCAAACTCCCACTCCATATTCTAGTCATGGTGTCTCTATTTAAAATGATAATCCAGGTTTTCTCTAATCCTTGCAGAATATCCCTCTGCTTAAAACAAATAGCTGCTTCAAAAAGGTCATGTCTATAATTTTCTTCTTCCTTTGGGTGACCCGCCCTCCTCGCATGGCATTCGACAAATGCTGACAATCGGTGTATGATGGGGGAATAGGGATAGCGGATTTACGCTTATAATATTGGGCATGACACTTTTTTGTTATCAATGTTTGGCTGAGCGGAGGATGGGATGAGCGGCTTACAAAACAGAATTTTCTTTCTTAAGTCTAGATAATATACATGTTATGCTTTAAGGAATGCCCATTCCTCAACATCTCCCTGAGGATACTATGGTTGTGATCCTGAACTGGCACAACCCTATGCAGGGTAGTTGGCTGAGACACATGGTAAAATTAACTGGCTTTAGCAGATAAGACATGATTAGCATTACAAACCTAGGAGACGTATGGCTAGGATCGTGTATGAGGTAATTCAAAGAGCTTCAAACCCACTTTGCACTGGCCAATACTCAATTTTATAAATATCTATAGCTGCATAATTCAGGTTCTGGCCACCAAACTGAATACAATCTGCTTAATACGTAGATCCAGATGGGACGACTGGGCAGAGGAGGGATTTCACCAGGGCCGGACTGGCCGTAGCGGGCACCGGGCGTTTCCCCAGTGGGCCGCCAGGGTGGGGGCCGGTTTTGGGCCACTGGGGGACCGTTTTTGTTACAGGGCCGTTTTTGCAGCATAGCTGCAATATTGGCCCCTGTAACAAAATCGGCCGAAACCAGCCCTGGCAAAGTGCTCGGCCGCACCCCCAACCCCCGGGGGGGGGGGGGACCAGCCGAGCACTTTGCCAGGGCCGGTTTTGGTTCCCAGTCCGGCCCTGGATTTCACAGATCCTCTGCACTCTTGTCATTAATGCCCCAACTGATTTGTGGCCCTTAAACAAAAGTGGGAAGATTGCATTGGGCCCCACGATGACACAGACTTGCAGGAATTGCAGATGGCTCTTTGAGAAATTGCCATCTCAACCCGACTTATGTTCATTCAACTTAAATACCTACACATGTCATACTATAAACCCCGCCAGCTGTGGCCCGCATACCGGGCTCCCGCCCCTACCTGCTTTCGATGGCCCAGTCCAGGGCCGGACTGGCCGTAGCAGGCACCGGGCGTTTCCCCGGTGGGCCACCAGGGTGGGGGCCGGTTTTGGGCCCATGGGGGGCCGTTTTTGTTACAGGGCCGTTTTTGCAGCATAGCTGCAATATCGGCCCCTGTAACAAAATCGGCCGAAACCGGCCCTGGCAAAGTGCTTGGCCGCACCCCCAACCCCCGGGGGGAGGCCCAGCCGAGCACTTTGCCAGGGCCAGTTTTGATTCCCTGTCCGGCTCTGGCCCAGTCTAGACCTTGACTTTTATTGCTTAATCTGGAACTGTCCTAAACTAGCCCAATATTGGCCCGAATTCTAGATCGACCGATCTTACTATCACCAAGAGTGGCTCTATTGGAGATCCTTGATGACTTGGGAGGGGCCTGTGGAGAGCACATGTTTATAGGAATGGCTACCTTAATAGCCAAAAGAGATATCGCACGGTGCATGATTGATGTTTAAAGCAGGAGGAACCCATTTGCATAGCTAGAGGCTGCCCCCGTAAACCTTCTAATATTTGGGCAAATGGTGGGGTTATTATGGACTCATAAACAAACAATGTGATGTATGCTAACGGTTAATCAAGGCAACAAAAATATAATGGAGGTGAGATGCTTATTGTCTTGTTTATTTGTTGATGGATATAATTTAATAAAATCACTAAAGTTGATTTATAAAAAAAAATATATTTTTCCGTTATTAGCACCACATTTGTGTGACTTCCACTTAATGTAGTTAGTTTATCTGAACTTTTATAATGTTAATACTAGTTTCTTGTATGTGGATCCATTCAGAAGTCATAATTGTGAATATTCACTGCTGTGATGTCACATGGAAACAGTTAATTCACTGGTCAACCTCGGAACTCCTCTGTTTCTCCACAAACCTGTTCGAAGTGCAGGAATGATAGATGGCAGTTTGTAAGCTTGGTCTCTCAGGTCTACACACAGCCAAGGGAGCTGTGGAATAGTGGTGGAACCAAGTTGCAGCTCGTGCTAGAAGTGGCGGTCAGAGAACAGCTTTCAGCCCTGCACTTGCTCTCTGCTCTAACATTGATTGTGGGGCCTGCAGCTTCAGTTGTGGTGCAGGAGTAAAGATGCAGACAGTAGTAGGGAAGGCTGGCACTGGCAGGACACCAGGTATTAATTTTTATTAATTGTTTTGGGACATGGAGGATGTTACCAAGGTTGGGGAAGAGGGGTCAGGACTTCGGCATATATTTCTGGCATAATTATTATATATTTTGGCAAAGTATTGAAATATTTGGGTAGAGAAGGGATTCAATAGAGGAAGGTGGGGAGAGTGCATAACAGACAAGTAAGTTTTGTATACATAGTGATGAGGGGAGGTTTCTACGAAGACATTTAGGGGAAGGTAGCAGGACTAAAGATATGCTTTCTATTTCTTTCTTTGTTTGAGGCAGTGTTGGTCAGAGAGTGGCATGGGAGAATGTCAGGACAACAGAGGGGAAAGGGAGGTGATCCCATGATGTGTTGGCCTTCTCATGACTCCTCTATCATTGCCAAGCTGATTGATGCAATCAGGTACACATGGGGAGACGATCTGAATGACCCTAAACAACCGAAAATTGTTAGAAATGGAGGTCTCTTGTTGGCAGAGGTAGGTACCTTTGTCCAAATAGGGACCCTTGCTTCTAGTCAGGGTAAGGGGGATACACTTCTAAAATAAGCCCTGCTCACCCCCTTGGTTGTTTGGCACGAGCAGACCCGCTTATCTCAGAGGCAGTGCGTAAAGCATTTGTGAACACATAGAGTAATACAGTGAAAACACTACAAATGGACACCACCGAAACAAGACCAAACAACAAAAATCCACAATACAGTAATAAAAATATGACTTTCAGATGGTCGAAATAGTTCAGTTCAAAGCAAATTGCAGATACAACACTTTTCACACAAAGTACCTTGGATGCGTCACGCAAACAAACAAAACGGGCCACAGGGAAGGTGATGCATCAGTTCCTTACACTCAGGGAAGGTGATGCGTCAGTTCCTTGCTCCGGGGGAGGTGATGCGTCGGTTCCTTACTGCAGCGCAGGGGAGGTGATGCATTGCTTCCTTCCTGGAGAGGAGGTGATGCGTCGTTTTCTTACTGCATTGGGAGGTGATGCGTGGGTTTCTTACTGTATCCCCCAACGCTGCGACAAACTTGGCGCCTCAATGCGATGCGACGATCTGGAACGATGATGAACTCTTGCAGCCGCACAGCAGGCCTTGCGTCAAAAATGATGTGATGATCTCGGACTTCGGAGATCGGTGCACTCGATGCAGCGTGCGGCGATTTCTCGCACCGCTGCAGGCGCGGCGACCATTTCTTCGGCGATCGCCGGAAACAGGTGCGGATGCATCTTGCTTCTTTGAAGTTGCGTTAATTTTCCAGCTCTCAGCAGAAAACAGTTCTCTAGAGGCCTAAAACAACAGCAGGCACCTCTTTGCAGGTTAGAATTCCCAGCAAGGAAATTCAGGGGAGCTGGTGGTGAAGTCATTGTGTCCCTGAGACTTCAGAACAGGAGGCAAGCTCAGTTTCAAGCCCTTGGAGATCTTTTCCTCAAGCAGGTGACAAAGCAAACAGCAAAGTCCTTTTCTTCTTTCCTTGGCAGCAAGTAGCCACTGGAGGCCAACCCCAGACAGCAAACAGCACAGGGGAAGTGTTCCTCCTCAGCTTCTCTGGCTCTTCTCCTTGGCAAAGGTTCCTCTTGATTTCCCAGAAGTGATCTGAAAGTCTGGGGTCTTTTTATGCACAAAAAACATTTGTTCTCCGAAGACAGAGAGTGCCTGTACCCAGCCAAAACCAGTTCTGTCCTGACTGGTGCAGCTTAATGGCAGGAGGTGGAGACAGCATTGTTGAAGACAGACCAGGCCATGCAGGTGAAAGGAAATCTCCTACGTTATGTTATGTTATGTTAATTAATTTTATAATGCGCGTAGCTACCCAAAAAGGGTTTCCCAGCGCAGACCGAGAGGAACCACAACAAATAGAAAAGAGTAAGTACTATTGGTTAAACAGCCAAGCTTTAACTAATTTACGAAATTTTAAGTGAAGTGTTTCTTTGCGGATCACTATGGGAAGAGAGTTCCACAAGAGAGGACCAAGATAGGAAAAAGAGCGGCCCCCATTCTTGTGAGTTTGATCCTGGGAACCATGAATATTTCCTGAGTCGTAGAGCGTAACAGTCGAGAGGGCTGATATTGGCGGACCAGTTTTTGCAGGTATTGAGGGGCAGTACCCATCTTAATCTTAAACATATAGTCCAGGGCTTTAAACTTAGTCCGACTTTCCACTTTAAGCCAATGTAAATCTCTCAAAGCATTGGAGATTGAGGTCATTCTTGGGATTTTATAAAGCAGCCTAGCAGCAGAGTTCTGCACCACTTGGAGCTTACGTAACACATCTTTGTTTGCTCCCAAAAGAAGAATATTCCCATAGTCCAGTCTAGATGTAACAAGTGCCTGGACTACCGTCCTTTGGGTAGCATTAGGGAGCATCCAGATGATTTTCTTCAACCATTTTAAAATGGTGAAGCAGGTGGCTGCAGTTTTTACCGCATGTTGTTTCATGGATAATTTATTATCCATAATGAATCCCAGATTACGGGCTTGAGCGGTGGGTGAGGGGAAGGGTCCCATTTCACTGGGCCAATGTTGGGGGCCCCAAAGGTCCCCATTTTTCCCAAAAATGAGGACCTCCGTTTTTCACCATTGAGCTTGAGTAGATTGGTTTGCATCCAAGATGCAATGTTGCTCAAGCCCATTTGGAGAGTTGAGGGGCCTTGCAGATTTCCCGCAGATAGGGAAAAATTATTTGGGTGTCATCAGCGTAAGAAAAAGAGACAAACCAGCCTCCTCTGCAATCACAGCCAAAGGTTGTAGATAGATATTGAACAGAAGGGGACTTAAAATTGATCCCTGAGGTACCCCATAAGGAGAAAAAAGAATTTTAGAAGAAGCTCTCGATGAAAAAACTTGAAAGGTCCGTTTGGATAAAAATGAAATCAACCAGCCAAGTGCTGTCCCGGTAATACCAAGAGACTGCAAGGATTTGATTACCCCTACTCTAAATGCAGCCCAGGTCTATTCAGCCCAGTCCTGACTCATCAGGCTCTCTGGAGCCACTGCTCTTCCCCAGCATCCAAAAGCCAGACATGCAATACACAAACCCGGCAAAGGCATACTGGATGGCTAAGCAAGAAAATACCTACTTTCTAAAAGTGGTATTTTCAAACACAGAATGTAACAATCACTCTCACTAAAAGATGCATTTTAACATTCTGAGTTCCGGCATTCTAAACTTTATTTTCCTACCTTGTTCCCAGGGGTAGTTATGTTTATAATATGTTATAAGCAAACTCGCCATTCTGTCCTATGGGAACAGGTAGCCTTGCAATAGTGAAAAACAAAATTGGCAGTAATTCACTAAAAAGACATGCCACACACATCAGGTCATGTTCTAACTTTCACATACACTGCACCCTGCCCACAGGGGTACTTTGGGCCTACCTTAGGGGTGACTGACATGTAAGAAAAGGGAAGGGTAGGGCCTGGCAAGTGGGTGCACTTGCCAAGTCGACATGACAGTACCAGACTGCACACAGCGTCTGCAATGGCAGGCCAGAGTTACATTTACAGGCTGCTTGTGTGGGTGGCACAATCAGTGCTGCAAGTCCACTATCAGCATTTGATTTAAAGGCCCCGGGCACACACAGTGCACTGTACTAGGGACTGACTAGTAAATCATATCAGCCAATCATGGAAACACCAATCCATAACTACAATTTACAAAGGGAGCACTTGCACTTTGGCACTGAACAGCAGTGGCAAAGTGCCCAAAGCATCTAGACCAGCAAAACGGAGTCCAACACACAGCAAAAACACAGGAGGCAAAAGCAAAAAATGCAGGGGAAACCCACGCCAATGATGCCAGGTCTAACAGGGGGGGTGGCACAGCACCAGTTATTGCTGTTTTTTAAAATGTTGAGAAAGGGTGGGTGTTATCAATGGTTTGGGCGAGGTGCAGGATGCTTGGTACTTATATTTAAAACATTTTTGGGGAGGGTAGAGATTAAACAGTGGGTGGGGGAGGTGGAAGGAAATAACAAGTGTGGAGGTGTATGTCAAGACAAATAGGTGTGCTAAGGGAGGTCAGCACATTTTGTCCCCTTATGACTCGACTACTTCTACAGACATATTTAGATGCCCGCTCGGAGTTTGAATGGTCATACACATCATAAAATTGTAGATGAGTGGCAATCACTAGCAAGTAGTTGCCAGCTTTGTTCTACAAGTAACTTCAGAGACAACTCAAGCTTTGCCATTGTTGCTTATATTTTTAAACGTTTATTTGTATTTCAACAGTGCAAAAATACAGTGAAATATACATTCAGTCCTTTATCATTATTATATCACAGACATGGCCATATAGCAGAGTTCCTTTAAATTTATAGCACATTTTGTATACAAAGGGAGCTAGAACATTAGATTTCCACTTAAACACAGGGGTCTACCAGAAAGCATTTTTCAGTCTGACATGCAACAGCATGGAACAAACCCAACAGATAAGTCACACACTATAGGAAGAGTCAGATTGCAGTCCACCATGAGCCTATGGAATAATCCAGGCTCAATGAATATGTGTGCAAAGGACCCCATTTGTTGTTTAGTGTGACAGAAATCATAAGCATCATCCCAGGTACGACTTTAACATCCTTGCCGTAAATAAGATCACTCAGCCAATACTGTTTCATAGACCCTGACGCTTGTCCTTATGCATCGCTACCCACCTCTTCAATAAGAGAAGAGCAATAGCTAGCAATTTAACGATCATCACTGCTACTTTCCTTAGAAGTGCAAAAGGTGCATATGGTTCAATTTTTCACTCCCATCATTCATAATGATTAAAGCATCAAAGATTTCTACCCAGTATATAATTATTATTATATTTTAGATGGATGCTTAAAATCAGTGTTTTGAGTATGGCAGCACTTCTACTCATTATCACCCCTCAGCTCACATTCCTTAAGACTGTTGGTTGTGTGATAACCTAATAGGAATTTGTAGAGAAGCAACCTATGCCTATTACTGATGGATACCTCTTCCATCTGAGTGCCATAATATTTCCACTGGGTGCCTGTAAGGGGCAGGTCTAGGGCTATGTGCCAAGTTGTTCTTACCATACTGGTTACCCAGTTTCTTGATTTGAATTGCATTGAACAACAATCAGTTAGCATGGACCGGAGTGGGATAGCATATCTGCAACAAGGCTGACAGCAGCTGTGGTCACTTTGGTAGGCCAGACACCCAGTTTACAGAGTAGCCCATATTCTACAGAATAGAAATGCAATGGATTCTGCATTACTTGCTGTAATAATTTCAGTTATTGGTTCTGTGTGTGAAAACCCTATTCAACCAAGAACCACAGCCCTTGTCAAGATGAACCACAAAAGTTACTAACTTAGCCTGTGTTTAAGCCTCTGGTAGCATGGCGCAAAAGCAGTGAGGCTTACCTTAAAAGCAATGTGTTCAGTATGTATGCAGTATGCAGCACACAAACTGTATTAAATGAAAACACAACATAGGAAAAATCTCAAACTAATTTAGAAAAATAGAGAATGTTTGTAATGAATAAAATGCCACCAAAACCAATTGAATCGGTGGCTTGACCGCCGGAGAAGATGGCGGCGTTTGATTAGGGCTCCGCGGGGCGGT
Organism: Calotriton arnoldi; assembly: GCA_963921515.1. NCBI lineage: Eukaryota > Metazoa > Chordata > Amphibia > Caudata > Salamandridae > Calotriton > Calotriton arnoldi. The sequence continues at coordinate 214,651 of CAWUFW010015748.1, read as the reverse complement.
ACGAGCGATTCTCACGGCGTTACCGCTATTCCTTTGATTGGAGGACTTCTTGCGGTTACAGATGCTGCCCTGAACGTCGGGACGCCTTTGATAGGTGCCGCTGCATGCTCGGCTCACAGCACTCCGTCAATGAAGCCTCTGCCTCGGAACGGCTGCAGCCGCGGCCGCCATTTTAAGTAAAGATGCATTCCTGAGGTAAACAGCATATCCATATAACACAACGGCCTTCTGTTTTCTGGGCCTCCTTTAATATTTTCTCTGCTTCTCTTGCCACTAATGGATGGGGTGAGTTATTTTTTTTTCTTTTTTGAGCACCTTTTATAGTGCTGTTTAACTCCATTTGAAATTGATCTTTGTTGCTTCAGGAAGCTGCCACATGTGACCACCATTTTAGACGTATTTCCTCCTCATATTACTACAGCTATATAAAAGGCATGTAAGGATGGCTGCTTCTATACTTTGACTTTGTATATCAACATGTTGGCTATTCCTTTCAATTAAGCTGCGTCTCTTTGTCTCTCTACACCAGCCTTGTGACACGAAGACTGAACAGGTTACCTATATACATAAATAGCCACTGACGTGTGTTTGTCACATATTCCCACAGGGTCCATTGTCTGCGTCATTCATCTATCTTCAAGGTTGTGAGCTGGTGTACTTGCTTATTACTGAGCCTACCTTAGAGATTCTGCGGCAACTTCTTTTTATGGGAAGACTGAGGAGAGTGAGTACTTCCTTGGCTCGCCCCACACAGGTCTTCATCAAAAATTCTACAATTTTTTCAAAATACTCTAAGATGGAGGATTCTCTGAAATCTGTATCGAGGGGCTCCTCCTCTTCGATACCTACTCCTGTCGCTACAGGGAAGGTCTCCACGAAGCGTCAAAAAAAAAGACCCACCATCACCACAGAAACCATCCTCTCCTATTTCATTAGATATGTTATTGGAGGAAATTCGTTCCTTGCGACCATTCATGGAGGAAACTAATACCAAATTGCAATTTCTTACAGATAATTGGTCGACGATGGATGAAAGACTATCTGTGGTAGAACGTAATGTGTCCTCACTCGGTCTCACTGAAGGCAAGGTTAATACTCTTCAATCACAAGTCACTCTGCTACAGAAACAGGTGGAGTACCTTGAAAATTGAAATAGGCATAATAATTTACGCATTTATGGACTGGCGGAGGGCACGGAAGGCAGCGATCCTCTTGCTTTTTTCAAATCTTTCATTCCAAAGATTCTGAATATGCCAACAGAAACCTCTCTTAATATCCAACGTGCTCATCGCCTTGGTCATCAGCAAGCCTTCTCTACCAACTCAAGACGTCCCAGAGGTGTTATCCTATATTTTTTAGAGTATACTGATTTACTCAAGGTTCTTTCAGCAGCCAGGGAAATCAAGCACATTGTATGGTCTGGCAGCACTATATACTTTTCTCAAGATTACGCTAAAAGCACAGCCGACAGACGTAGGGAGTTTCTCAACTTGAGGCCTGATCTCAGATCCCTTGGAGCTCGCTATGGTCTTTTCCACCCCTGTCTATTTAAAGTTACCTACAAGAACAAAACCACGACTTATGAGGATCCGATCAGATTGAAAAGTTTTATCAATTCCTGCAAGATAGAAACAATGGATTTTTCGGGATCGTCTTCTTCTCAGACTGTATAGATCTGTAGGAATGTTTAGACCTTTTCTACTTATTTCTTGAATTTAACAAATATCTTCTTACTCCCAAAAACAATGTTGGCTTACATAGACATGTTTTATTAGATTCATTACTATTTATAGCATTGTTATTTCTACTGACTAATCATTTTTTTCTTCCCTCACAGGTTTCGTTCATATTTGTTCCTGTTTGTCCTCATTCTTGTTCTGAAAGTCGTGGTCCTTCCTCATCCTCCCCTGCGTCATGCTTGGGCGACCCATCTTCCCACGTGGCCTTTCCCCCCCATCCCCAACAGGATTCTTAGGTATGTTCCTAGCCTTTGTCCTTTTTCCTTTGTTTGTTATCACCCTTCCCCCCTTTTCACTCTTGTTCCTCCTTAAAATATTCTTAAATATATTGTCTTCGTTTTATTATGTTTTGTGTTTGCACTTGAATTATTCTCTGTTAGGATTTGCATATATTTATATCAAATATGCATATGACTTAGTTGATGTTACTGTTGTTCTATGTTATTGGATGGCTTGCCTGGATCGCTATCTTCTTTTTCCATTCACATCATTGCCTTCATGTCTTTGAAAATTGTGTCATGGAATGTTAGAGGTTTGAATTCTCCTATTAAGAGACCACGTGTTTTAATGCATTTATCCAAGTTAGAAGCTGACATTGCTCTTATACAAGAGACTCATTTAGCGGCAGCTGAGTCTTCAAAATTAAAAAGAAATTGGGTGGGAGAGGTTTTCTTTTCCCCAGGAGATGGTAAACGTAATGGTGTGTGACACTCTGCCATAAATCGATTTCTGTTAAACTAATTTCTCAATCATCTGACGACGAGGGAAGATGGCTATATACTAGATTGCAAATTGGGAATGCTCGGGTTTCTTTGCTTAATATATATGCTCCCACTAATGGTGACCATTCCTTTTGGTCCTCTTTATCCCAACAAATTTCGTCTTGCAATGACGATAATTTTATCCTCGCCAGAGATTGTAATCAAATTGTTGATCCTTTCATAGATCATAATTCATTAGCCTCCTTTAAATCACACAAATCCCATAAAGTTTTTCTTGATGTCATAAAACAATATAAGTTTATTGACGCTTGGAGGATCTGTAACCCTGTTACAAGGGAATATACTTTTTATTCTCCGTCTCACCAATCACAATCTCGAGTAGACCACTTTTTTGTGTCTCATAATATAGCTCAGTCCTTGAGAGATGCAGATATTGGGACAATTTTAATATCTGATCACGCTCCTATTTCCATCAAATTGGACATTTTATCAAAATCTACTACACCCAGGAGATGGCGTTTTAATAACTCTCTCCTTCTAGACCATACTTTTAATTCCTCTTTTACTTATGTTTTTTAATGAATATTTTTCTTTAAATCAGACTGACACTTTACCCTTTTCTGTTATTTGGGATGCATTTAAAGCAGCTGCCAGAGATTTTATCATGGGTTTTGTGTCTAAAAAATGCAGAATTTCACGTGAAATTACTAAGACCCTCTTGGCAAAAATAAAGAAACTGGAGCATTCATATTATTCCTCGAAATCCAAAGAATGTTTATCTCAGCTCATTGAGGCCAAACTCCAATTTAATAATGATTCGACTGACAATGCTTCACTCTACCTGTGGAAGTCAAGTGCAAAATTCTATGGTGGCCAAAACAGAGCCGGTAAACTCTTGGCAAATTATCTAAAGGTTAAAAATAACAAGCTTGACATTGAATCAATTTTTGATAAACAGGGCACATTAAGATTTAAAGATTCTGAGATATTGAATGAATTTCTCCTTTTTTACAAGGATTTGTACACGCCAGAATCCATACCCTCAAAGTTTGATATTTCACAGTTCCTCTCAGACATTAATCGTTCCTTTGATCCCCAAATAGATTATACTCCTCTAGAATCTGACATTTCACATCAAGAGCTCCTCAGTGCGCTACAGTCTCTCAAGAAAGACAAGGCTCCAGGACCTGATGGGTTTACAGTAGAATTTTTTACACACTTTTCTCCATTGCTCCTTCCCAAGTTACATACCCTTTTAAACTCTTTTCTGCAGATGGGCAAATCCTCTGGTTCTTTTTCAGAAGCATTAATTTGTTTAATTCCCAAAGACAGAAAGGACTTGAAACGTAAAAATTATAGACCCATTTCTTTGGTTAACATTGACCACAAAATGTTCTCCAAAACCTTAGCAATGCGTTTGGAATCCTTCCTTTCTTCCTTCCCCTTTATTTAAAAAATAGTTCAATTCACTTATTCAATTTATGAGATTCGTAGAATATATTAATTGGCAGAATCCAGGAAAGTGGATGTCTGGACAACCTTTTGCCTCACAGGCCAGGCGTTTTTTAAATTCAAGCCTTTGTATGTGGAGTCTGCAGTCCCCAAAGAGTGAGACAACCCCAAATATCTACGATTGACTCTATGGATATGGAGGGAGAAACAACCGTCCGTGTCGATATTCTGTTGACCACTTGACTGCGAATCTCATAAATTGAATAAGTGAATTGAACTTTTTTTTTAAAAAAGGGGACCATCAACAGTCCAAGTCTGCAAAGAAATAGTGGATTATACAGCTATTTACGGTGTAACACACTGAAAAGGAGACCCATAATTTAATAATACGGGTTTTTAAAGAAATACAGAGTATACAGGAGCAGCAACAGTGTCCTCAAGGTCGTTAAAGACGACACGTGGGAAATTGATTCCCCCTGATAGACAAATATGATAATCTAGAGGCTACAGAGTCACGACCAAAGATTTTTAAATTGCTCTATTGGCCTGAAGAAGGTGACAAAATACTTTATCCCCGAAACGCCGCGTCGACAGTTTGTTTTTCTTTTTTGTAATATTTGTAAATTGACAAATGTTTTTTTATTATGTAAAAACAGTGTGCTCTAGCTAATCACTTACAGTAAATTTTGTGGTATCATTGTTAAAACTTTTTAATAAACTCATTTTTATAAGCATTCCTTTTTAATATTGTTTGATTTTATATATTTACATTTGCTTCTCTTCACACATGATTTTGTACTTTAGCAACTTGGAAATTTATTGTTGTCCTTATACATTTAGATCACGGATTTATTTTATCTGATTTACTAGTCTTAGGGTCTTCTCTTCAAACTTGGGAAAAGGGAACGTTTGCTCTTATGTTAAGATATACCCATCCCTTTTTCGAGGATCAGGGTACCTCCCTTATATTGTGACAAGATTGTAGATTTGTTAATAGATGTTGCCTTCCAACAAATTACTAAAAATTGGAAAGATCTATCCAAGTTGTCCTTTCAAGCTTGGTGGTATGCAGTGTGTTATAATCATAGATTGGATACGGCCTTTGTCTATCCTATTCACCTAGCTACAAAACGCTTAGTTTTGTGGGCACCAGTCACAGGATTTATTGAAGCGAGTGCTAGACAATCTTTTTCTAGGTCTCCCATCCAGCAGGAAGTTGCTCAACCTCTGTGACATTCCTCAATGTACTATAACATTATTATACATTGTTTTAATCCCATTTCTGTATAGTTTTCAACAAAGCTACAATGTCTTATGAATAATGTGATTATTTTTCTCTGTATGTTAGGCACTCCATTCCAGTCCTGTGTTTTTGATATTTTTACTTAAATAAGGTTTCATCTAATGTTTTAACTGCTCTCTTATATGATTATATTGTGCTTATGACATTATTGTATGTTTCATTATATGTTTTCTTAATAAACTCTTTTTTTAATTTAAAACCAATTGAATCCAATCAGTAGAACCAGTGTTATGAATGTCAAAATATTTTAGTGCAAAATGCTCCTAAACAAAATCAAAGTGCCAACTGTGGGTTTCTACTCGTGCGAGACCGTGGCAAAGTCAAAAGTTAAGGCCAACCATGATGGAGGTCATGCATGATACTTGAGGTGGATTGGACCCAGTCTTGGCCTACCTTCAGACGTAAACATTTTTTTAAAGAAAATTTCTCAAAAAGGTAGAGTTCAGCGTGGCAAAGTAACAAAGGGTGTCCGAGGAGGAGGAACTGTCTTAGGGGAGCTACTGGATGGAATTGCAGTTAAGATTTTTACCTTCAGACTTTTTCACTTTTTTGGAAGCCAAAAACCTCCAGTGGGTGAAGCTGTAGGCTGTAGTCTGTAACCGCTGACGGATCCACGAGTCTGGATACCTTCACTGAGAGGTACTGACTGATAAGACAGAGATCTTGAAGGGGGTCAGACAGGGGTGCGTTCTTGCACCAGCACTGTTTAGCTTATTCATCAATGGCACAGTGAAGAGAATGATGGAATGCAAACATGACGCCCCGAGAGTGGTGGGAAAATCAATCCCAATATTAATGTTTGCTGAGGACACCCTGCTGATCTCCCGAACCCCTATTGGCCTTCAATCTGAATTAAATGCTTTTGTTACTTTTTGCGTGTAGAGGGGCCTTGAGCTTAACTCATCAAAATCAAAAGTTATGATGATCAATCCACACAAAGGGTGCAGAGGCAGTGTGACTGTCGAGGGGCTCCCACTAGAGGTAGTTCACCACTTTGATTATCTTGGGGTGAAGCTAAGTGACACCCAAGCAAGGGGCCCACAAATAGAAAAAAGTAAAACCACCCGTCATCAGAAAGCCTCTGCCATAGCGAGATGGTATAAAGTAGCATCTAGTGGAGTTGTCCCTCCGGTCATCACCATATATAAATCCTCAGCAGTAGCGCCAGCAATATATGGTGCAGAGATCTGGGGCTACGCCGATGCTGAGAGTCTTACAAAAATAGAAAATAGGTTCATTAAAACACTTTTTTAAGCTTCCCTTAAGCTCCCCTACCACACCGCTAAGCTTAGACCTGGCTCTCAATCCAATACACTTAACAGTGGTTTTAAAACCCCTCCTATACTGGGCCAGATTATGGACCACTAATGAATTGGAAGCCTATAGAGAGTGCGAGAAAGATCTTTTGGTTCTTGATAGAAACCTTAGAACACCATGGTTGAAACACATTAAAGAACTAACGCACAGAATAGGAATGAGTGAGCTATGGACCTCCCCGGAGACAATAGCAAAAGGGGATGCTCTAAAAATAAAAAAGTCTTACTGGGAGGCAGTCCTACTTCAAACGCGGGAAATGCACCAGACTGACTCTCTCACTGGAAAATTCCTGCATCACAAAAGCGCGCCCAGACTCGAACCTTATTTGAACAGAATGCACCCATACCAGCTAAAATGTCTGTATGTTCAATATAGGTGCGGGGTTCTGCCCTTGAGATCGCACACCATCAAATGGACTAATGCTACTTGCCAGGCCGATTGTTGCCCAAATTGTCCGAGCTTAGTGGAAACGGAGTCCCACTTCATGCTATTCTGCCCCTTATATAGGAAAGTGCGGAAAATATGGTTGGTGACTGTATGTAACCACATGGGTATGAGACACTACTGGGAAGCGGAGTGACTCTTTAAAAGTGATACAAGTGAACCCTTAGCCTTCGCGGTCTCTAAGTACTTGTATATCGCTTGGGCATTAAGAAAGAAGGCTATCTGTAAATCTGAACCCCCGATAGAGATCTGCATTATCTCCCCTTCCTATCATCAAGTGTTTATGAATTGTTGCACATATTTATTCTGCCAACCCTTTCCTTTTGTACAGTCACCATGATTGCTATTTTGTACATTCTCCCCGTTATGACTATTTGAACATTTCATGAACGGTTGGACTACTTACCACCAAAATGCACAATTGGCTATCTTGTTAGGTCCACAATCAGTTCTCAGGACTGACGTCCCATTTTTAGCACTTTTATTTTGATGCAATGTTTTTAATCGCTCTCATAGTAATCCATCTGTACCTTGATGTCTTATGTTTTTATATTGTATAACTTTTAAAGTATCTGAAATGTATCTCGTTGTATTGATCTGATGTGTTTTATGTGCTGTGCCCGAAATAAACGATCAGTTACTTACCGCTAAGCAGAATTTTCTGCTGTGGAAAAGAAGGTAGTGGGAGCTACTTAGAAGCCAGGCTTACCGGCTGGCAGGTAATTCCTGGACTTCTGTAGGTTCTCAGGGCACCTTTGGTGACATTTTTTTAAAGTCCCAAATGCTATGGTTAGGCAAGAGCAGCATTTCTAACAGCACTTCCAAGGGTCCAGGACCTGGGAGGAACCACTTGGGGGTTAGAACCCATTCTAGCATAAGCCAGGTTTAGGGTGTAGCCTGTAGCTCACACAGGAGGCCAGCCATCTAGCCCTTGGAGTCACTTCTGGTGGTCCTGGGTTCAAGGAGAAGATCTTCTCCTTCAAGCAGCAAAGGCAGGTCTTTAGGCAGTAGGGGCCAGGCTATTCGTCTGAAGTCCTTCTGAAGTATTCCACTTGTCCAGGAGAGTACTGAATGGTTGTTCTGATGGTCCGTTATTTATGCCTTGTGCCACCCTTTGAAGTAGGGGGTGATCCTGGGCTACCCCCTTATCTGGTTCTGGAAAGTTCATCCCTTGCCCTGCCAAGGCTCCAAGAAATCTGGGGTAGCAAAAGACTGGTGCTGGGTTCCTTTGTGTGTGCTGGAGGCAAGCCCTCTGAAGAGTAAGTGGAGCAGGCAACAGCTCGGCCCCCAGTCATTCTGCCCACATGGTCTACCCTACTGACTCCCCATTTTCTCGCTGTCTGGCAATAATACACAAACCCCAACTACAGAGCCGTTCACAGTCGTGTGACCCAAGACTCTGGTAGCAGGAACCATAGGATTAGGACAAGAAACTGCTAACTTTCTAAAATTGGCATTTTCAGAATTATGACTTAAAACCCACTTTACCATTAAAGAGTATTTTAATTTACAAATCATTTGAGTCCAAACATTATATGTCTACCTGCTCCCAATCAATGTAAGCACTTATTAAATGTACTAAGATAGCTCAATGTTATCCTAGGGAGAGATAGGCCTTACAGTAGTAAGAAACACATTTAGGAGTTTTTCCATACCAGGACATATAAAACTTAAACTCACATGTCCTACTTTAAAAATACAATGCACCCTGCCCTATTGACCTATAAGGCTACCCTAGGGGTTACTTATATGTATTAAAAGGAAAGGTTTAGGCCTGGTAATAGCTTTATTTTTATAGGTTTAAAACTGCACAAAAGGCTGCAGTGGCAGGCCTGAGATCATTTTTAAATTGCTATTTCCGTGGGTGGTACTGGTGCTGCAGGCCCATTAGTAGAATTAAATTTACAGGCCATGCATACCATATAGCACCATATATTAGGGACTTATAAGTAATTCAATGTGCAAATTAGGTGTAGGCCAATTTTGCCATTTTTTTAGGGAGAGAGCGCACACACTTTAGCACTGATTAGCAGTGGTAAAGTGCACAGAGCCCTAATGCCAAAAATATGAAATTCAGAAAACATGAGGAAGAAGGCAAAAAGTTTGGGGGTGACCCTGCAAAGAGGGTCATGTCCAACACTTACAAAATCTTATTAAGGTATAATTTGACCATTTGGTAAAATATCATCCAGGGAATTCAGACCTAGCTTTTGTAGGTGCAAAGTTGTTATGGGGTCCAATGTAGAAAGTATTAAAGGATTGTACCACAATGGTAAACTTGGCGTGTAAAGAGTTAGATTCTCTGCCAGCTTGTTTACTCTGCGCTAAACCCTGTTTGTGCAAGCCACAGAGTCAACTGACGTCCCAAGTCCACTTATTTGCTTACTTATCATGGTTGCTTAGAGTTGCGGATGGACGATATGGCAGTCTCAACAATATTTGGGGATATGGTTGATGGTGAAAACAAGAATGGGAAAGATGAGCTTGGGTAACATAAAAATACCGTTTGAATTTTGGAAGCTTGATATCACCCTATTTATATGCATGAATCAAGATATCCTATTTTATACAAATATGTTTGCCCCTTAATTCAGTCTCTCCTTAAATGATTTAAGAGATAAGAAGAAAGCTCACTTAGCTGGGAGTGAAATATTTAAGAATAAATATAGCAGTTTTGGCAGTATAATCATTTTCATGCTATGCGGCCTGCCAGTTACAGTGGATGCAAAATGTAATTGTTCACCTCAACTGTAATCTTCTCCATAATTCGTTTTAATTATGTCATCTGTGGTATTGAATATTTGTGTTTCAAATATCTTTTTGAAAGATTGCAAGTAAATTCAAACAATACATAGACTGGTATCTCAAAAATCAGATACACAAGTTTACTCGAACATGAAAAGTCTGAATAGCCTCTGAATAGCCTCATAAAATGGCAGATGGTCCATGTTCCAACTAACAACATATAACAACAAATGGGGGGATGTCATCTCATCTCCCTCCCAACACCCAGAGGAGTACAGATCCCAAGAATGGGGGTGGGAAGAGGAGGGACTAAGCATTGATCTATGGTTAGGAAGGAGGAGAGGAGCACATCCCATGTCTTGACGGGTGTAATGTCCTGCAGTGGTATGCCCCTGCAGCAGCATCGGGGAGGGATTACTTAAGGGACTTCTTGTCAATGGTGACTTGAGATTCAGTCCATTTCAATGAAAGAGGTGTAGTGCTCTTAGCCTAGGAGGAGTAAAACAGAGACATTCTAGTTTGGATAAGTAATCAAATCAATTAGGGGTTGCCACTGGTAAGTACATTTCTTTCAGGAGTGGTAAAGTTTGTGTGTGATTTTTCCATAGTGATCATCTGCCATAGCCTTGTAAACCATGAAGATATCAGGGGGAGGGATCAGGTGTATTCAACCATCTTCCAATAAATGCAATGAGCAGTTTAGTGGCGCTGAACCAGTGCTAAGAGCGCCTGTGTCATGCCTTCCATCAGTGGCGGCTCCTCCGTTACGCGGAGGAGCATCTACCCACTGCTCAATAGGGAAAATAAAATGATAATAAGGTATCGTTATTATCATTTTGGTTTTCCTATTAGAGTCAGTGGCTTTCGGGCTGGTGGGGCTAGGCATAGCAGGGAGAGGAGTGGTTTGCACTCCTTAAGTGCGCACTTGGCCGGCCCTCTTGGGCCATTAAACAGTCATGCACACTTTGCATGTTCCCCACCAGGCTGCATTACACGGCCTGGTGAGGAACATGCAAAGCCTCCCAGTCCCTGTCTGGGTGCCGAACTACTGCGCTCATACCAATCACAATGCTGCATTGGAGCATTGTGATTGGCTCAGGGGAGCCTGGGAGCTTCCTGCTGCTTCCTGTTGCCAACTGGAGCCAGGAAGAAGAGGACAGAGAAGAGATGCGACAGAGGTAACAAGGTAAGTAGCATTCTTTTTTTTCATCTTTTTTTGTTCCCCTCCCTGCTCCCTCTTTTGCCCCCGCTTAATCCTAAATAGTTCTGGTAGCAGCGACCGCTGCCTTCCATGTTGTCTGGGTTTTCCCCTGAATCAGCATCTGCTGGGATGGGGTAGCACAGTGTGACTTTAATATGCCCGACATTTCTTTCCAGTGTGTTTAAATCAATGCACCAAATATGAAAAAATGTGCCTGTTGCCTGGTTACAGCACCAGTATTTCGAGGGGAATACATGTGGGACAATGTAAGCAGTGTTAGATAACACTGAAATATTACCTTGTAAGCCGATTCTCTATGTGGAATGCACCTCCAGAGACATTCCCATAGTTTTCCGGGATAGACTGCCCTGTGTCGCTTTCCCAGTATAATTGAAACTGATTTTTACAGTGAGGCTTAGATCCTTTGATCGTTTTGTAGGTCCTAGAAATGAGCCCTTTTGGGTCCTCAAAAGAATGGACCAAAGTTTTTAATGGTTATGTTGCTCAAAATATTTTATGGTGGTACCCTGAAAGAGGTTGCTCAAGGTCCTTAAATCTCCCCGGGTCTGCTCGGTAAATGTTTTGGGGTTCAGAGCCAGAGTAAAGTCCAGATTACACACCCGGGAGGTGTTAGGCGAGGTCTCTTCCTACTGGCCATCTTATCTCATTTGTCTGACAAAGTTTTTGTCGGTGTTGTTAAACATTCACTCTTTGGATGGCTATATCTAGGGGGCCAAACTAGTTATTTCTGCAGCGACCTACATGCACAGCATGGTCCATTTGTAGTTAGGACTTTATACTCTCCCAGACCCTCTACTATGAGACGTAATTTAGGTGTGCCACCCAGTAATATCTCACCAAGCTGCATTAAGCCAAGCCTCCCAGCGCCCTTGGCAGCATGAAGAGTTTATTGGAGATGAGAGGCTTCATCCCCCCATATACAAATGAGTAATTTATTTTGAAGATTTCTAATGTCCATCTTGGGAATTGAGGTGGGCAGGGCTTGGAACAAATAGAGCGTCCTGGGGAGCACATTCATTTTGAACATATTAACAAGCCTCAGTTAGGAGATATGGAGAGGTTGTCCCCTCCTGAGATCTTCGATGATACTGTGGCGATATACTGGCCAATTGACCAATGCCCATTCATCAAGTTGGCTATTTATGCTAAGGCTAAAGTAGCATATTGATTGAAAGGCCCAATGAAAGGGAGCCAGAGTGCCGAGTTGAGGAATGGAGTGACCCAGGATAGTGAGTTTAGGGACCTGTGATTTATCTTTGTTGGCTTTAAAGCCTGATAACTATCCAGACATGACCAATAGTTTAATCACTTCTGGCAGGGATTTGGTTGGATTAGTCAGAGTAAGTAGGAGGTCATCTGCAAACAAATTCCCTTGTGGGTGCAACCCCCAAATAGGATCCCAGAGATTCCCAGTGATTTCTTGATTTATATAGCTAGGGGCTCTACCACCTGGACGAACAAGAAGTGGGACAGAGGACACCCCTACTTAGAGCCCCTTTGACCTTGATGGGGGCCGTGCATTGGCTGTTGAATGAAGGCAGTAGGAGAAGAGTAAACGGCCATAACTTTATCAATCAACTTTCACCCTATTGCGATCTTACTCAGGTCAGCCTTTAGGAAAGCCCAGGTGACATGATTGAATGCCTTCTCTGATCCCATTGAAAGGAGTATCGAAGGTATACTGAATCTATGTGCTGTTACGACCAAATGGGCCAAGCCTCTAATGTTGTCTGACCCTTGACGGTTGCAAATTAAAATAAAATGATCAGGATTGATCGGGCCCAGGGGAAGAGGTTTCATTCTTTGCACTATAGCTTTGGTGAAGAGTTCGGCATATGTAATCAACAAGGAATAGGACGGTAAGATGCAGAGTTAGCCAGATCTTTTCCCGGTTTAGGAATCACAATGATTTTGTGTTCATGCATGGTTGGGGTGAGGCTGGTGGTCTCATTGCAAGAGTAAAATAGCATTTAAAGCTGTTCCAGAAATAGCTGTAAAAAGGCTCTGTAAAACGCTACATGGAGGCAGTGAGGCCCCAGGGACTTCCCCACTGGCATTGCTTTGAGGCAGGCTTCTCCAACCAGTAGCCAACCAGTAGCTCTTGAGCTACTGGTAGCTCTCCAGCTACCTGTGAGTAGCTCTCCTGGGTGCAGGCCAGCATACCAAATTAAAAACTTTTGTTTGGTTGAATTAATATGTGTAAACCAAAATTGAAAAGTGTTTATTTGAGGCGAAAATGTATGTATTTTCAGAACCCATAATTTCACAAATATATTTAAAGCTGATATTGGAATGATAAATCATGCAGCTTTGGCAGACATATTACTTACATTATTCACTTTGTGCTGGGGCCATTTCAGCTGTGTCTGTTATGTATTACCCTTGTAGAGGTATTCCAAACTGACTAAGCCTTTTACTGCCATATTACTGCTGGCAAATCTATGCTGAAGTGATCATGGCTGGTGATCTTGCATATGGTGGCTACTAGTGTACTTTTGTCTTAAGTATACAAAACTAATAATTTGGTATCTCGGGATGATTTTCGTGGAACAGAATTAGCTCTCATTGGTGAAAAGGTTGGAGACCCCTGAAGGGCTCCTATGATTTTGTCAGATTCAATTGAAGGCTTCAGGAGATCTTTATGGACAGAGAGAATAGGTGCCCAATTGCTTTTTCCCAAATAAGCCTGGCTATTGATTATGTATTCAGCTCCCTGTTTCTAGGGCACTGATAAAACTCACTAAACACCTGTTGTTTCTCTACCTCTTTGATTGTCCATGTGTCGGTATAGGTTTTGAGCTGAGCGATGTATGTCATAGCCCTATGGAGCTGAATTTTAGGTGGTATTATTGTACCTACTTTGTCTCCTTTGCAATAAAAGCGCCTTTCAAATGAATCTGCAAGCATTAAGCACGATTCACCATTTGGCATTTGAGTTGGCCTCATAGGAAGGATAGCGTCCTTTGGTTTTGCATAGACTATGATTGTTTGTCCAGATTTTCCAGTGTCCATATTTCAGTTGTAGGGTGTGCTTAAGAAAATGTGCTTCTCTGGCCCAATGATTATTAGCACAATGATGGATCCCCAGATTGTGGCCTTGACTGAGTTCCAGAGAGCATGGGGCTGTGAATTACATAACAAGTACTCCTTTATGGTGGTATCTCTATATACAGGATCTCTTAAGATATGAGGTTTAAGTGGCCAATCTGAGGGCCTATGAGAAGGTTGAGGACCTTTGTTCCAGACCAATTTGATGAGGGTGTGATCTAAAATTGAGATGCCTGAGTTGGAGGCCGAGCTCAGAAACTGGAGGAGGACATGTGTTAGAAAAAAAATATATATATAAAAGAAGAAGGTATGTTCCTGTAGGGGAAGAAAAGAGAAAAGACAAGGTGGGTGATTGATAGGGGATCCTAATGATTATTTCTTAGTGCCCTCACACATCCAAACGGATGTCATGCTTCATCACAGGGTGTGCTCCTCGTAGGCCCGGTGTTGCAATGACCTACGGGCCCTGTGAGAGGGCCCTTTAGTGTAGATCTTTTTAGTTTTAACCGTAATGACGCATGTATGTGTGAGGACGTGAAATGTGTAGAATGTAGTGGGTGCAAAAAATGGGGTGAAAAATACATTTAAACTGTCTAAGGGATACTGAAACGTATTTAATGTGATGGTTCCCTTGACAGAGTTAAAACCAATGAAAGGAGGCTATAATAAAGCCTCAATGGACCAAGATAGCCTTAACAAGTGTTTATGGTCAGGTTGACACATTTAGCACCTATTGGTCCAACTAACCGAGAAAATGGAGCGACTACATATAAAGGCATACCGAAAGGTATTCAACCTTCCCTACTTGACCAGGCGCACACTGACTCGGTTGGAGTTCAATATTCCAGCGATGGACCTTGAATGTAAAAAAGACATCATCAAACTGCACCACAGGGTGACCAAGGCAGACCCTGATACAATTAGAGAAGCACTAAAAGTAGTCTTCCAGGACAACAACAGTGTTTGGACCAGGTACCTCTTAAGGCTAATGAGACTCTGAGCTGGCCACCAGAGACTATAACCAACACACCACTCACAATGGCCAGCTTGAAAAGCCTGTTAAAGAAACAGGGCAAATGTATCTCAAGGCTACAGGATCTCGAACGAATCAGCTACATCCCTGGCGCTGAGTGCCTCGTCTAGTCATACAAAATCACAGTAAGTCAACCTTATTTGAAAGCAGGGCTGGGGAGGACAGCCCTACAGAACATATTGAAAACTAGGCTCCTCACATTGCCAATTCAGGACTACAGGACCCATTGGAAACACAGTGTGTCTGGGAACAAGGGATGTCGCCTGTGTCACTACCATACAGAATCAGCAGAGCACATCATTTGCTGTTTCCCAGTGTTGCAGGGTCAAAGGCAACTATTTCTAAGATCTCTGTTCTTGCAAAATGGCGTGAGAATGTGCAAAGAGGCCCTAAGGCTTATTTTTACCATCATGGAGCTGACGGCCCTCGCATGAATTGGCAAGTTCCACGCAGAAGCAGCAAGGACCCTAAGAACTACCCAAGCAACGGAGACAAAAGCCCAGAACTCACAAGCCGCAGCCCACTAAGGGGCATGGGAACATCAAATGGAGGTGCACCCTATACGAACTGGTTACGACAACCTTAGCTACGCACAATGCACTTCTGATACCTAAGGTGTACATTGGCCTGCATGAAGGGCAGTTTACCCTAAGGGCCCGCACATGGTTGAGAATTTCCATCAAGCTCCCCACACTACCTTTGGTGAGGCCCTTTCTCACCAAATAAGTCCAACACCTCACAGGGCGCGCGCTGGTACACACCTGCACGGATAAAGGTCTTACCACTCTAGGGGCCTGCACATGGTTCTCTTTCCATCTAGCAACCCTACATAATCTCTTGGTGGGGCCTTCTGCACAACCACGCGCCAAACAGATCGAAACTCCACTGAGCACGGAATTGGTGATTTTTACCACTCCAGGGGCCCTCACATAGTTCTGTTCCCATATAGCAATCCTACATAATCTCTTGGTGGGGCCTTCTGCACAACCATGCGCCAAACAGACGGTCACTCTACTGAGCATGGAATTGGCGATTTTACCATTAGTTTATTTTTAAGCCGGGTAGAGCACCGCTTTTTATTGGTCGAACCAATCGTTGACACCTGCTCTGTATATCTTAACCTTATGCATGTTTGCACGTTATAACATTACATGCTCATGCACCTCATAGTTTGGGCTTTGCGCAAGTGTCGTCTCACCTCACACTTGCCATATAAACCACCTTTGACCGTGTACCTGGGGAGGTTGTTAATTTCACCTGGCGATAAACGCAATGACAATTTTCGATTTTATATCACACAATTTTATGGCATAGCTTATGATATCTTTTAGTTTTTATATCTATTGTGATTTCATGCTATCGTTTTGTATAAGATTTTAAGTAATCATACAATAAAGATTCAAAGACAAAGACTATTGGTCCAACCGAATCCCTGGCGTTTCTTCAGGACCTAAAAAGATCCCTACTCCACACCTAGGATGTGACATATACTGCCAGGTACTCCCCTGTAGGAAAATACCTTGTTCTTTGATTGTCCAACCCTTTAGATCAATCTGTAAGCCCCCTTAGGTCAAGAGTAGTAGATAGCACACTGCTGCTAAAAAAAGTGGTCCTGCACATAGAGCGCCAGAGATCTACCCCTTCTCTGCTCACCTGGAACTTTAGAAAAAATATAGACAATTCTATAATAAGATAAGTGGACATGTGAGTAAAAACAGTAATCCCTAAGTTTGGGTTATTTATGTTATGTTTATTATGTGGGTGTATATGATGTGTGCATATGATGCAATGAGTCAATTAGACCCAGCTCCACTGTCTCTTTTTTAAGACGGGCTGACATTACCCATGTCCCCTAATATTTGTTCTGATTTCTTCCGTTAATTGGGTCCTGTGCCAGATTGAAATCCTGTCCCACTATAATGCCCCCCAGAATATCCCTCATTTGTTCCTTTAAGACGGAATGCAAGAAGGTGGGCAGAGTTTGGTGCATAAATGTTTATTAGGGTTAACATCATTCCTTCCATCAGGAACATTAACTAGGGACTCTCTCTAATCTCTGATTGTTGTTCTGTCCTATGTGGTTCTTGCATAAGATAGCTACTCCTGCTGTTTTTCTTGTAGTGGAGGCCCAGATCTGATGATGGTATCTTTGATGGCACATATAGGTGTTATCCTTCGTAAGTAAGTGAGATTCCTGTAAAAAAATAATATAGGGGTCATGTTGTAGGAGTTATCTCTAGGCTTGTCTGCATTTATTGGGGAGTTGAGCCCTTATATGTTTAACAAGAGGATTCTAAGGGGGTGATACATATTGCCAGCTCTGAGGAGACACCATTGTAGAAAAAGTAGGCCTATACCCAGCTCCCATCACTCTCATCCAAAAATCCCACCAAGAAAGCAAACCAAATGTCACAAACTTGTATAGTAATTGCGAGGCCAACTGAGCCAAACTCGAAATCCCAAACTGACATACATGTGAGCTGAAACCCAGAATTCCTAACTAGAGGTGCAATCCTCATAAGATGAGGATATTAGACAGGGGGAAGGGGCCACCAGGAAATCATGAAGACTTAAGTGGATAAGGGGAAGTAGCATTGGACACAGGGCACGCAAAGTAATGCCCTACTCCCACTAATATATAGATTGCAAAGATCCAGTCGAAAAAGATGTCACACCCTCTAAGAATTTTCTAAAAGTCTGTTTGACATTTTTCTGACTGAGGTGACTGGGATTGTTCTGTAGGGGGGCAAACATGTCTGCCCTAACCTCATCAGAGGGCCTGGAAATTTCTCTACCTAGCTCATCCGCGTACTGTTCCCCATTCTGGGCGCAATTCAGTGCGCTCTGGAATTGTACCCCGAGTGTTATCATTAGCGATGGAGTCTTGGGGCAAAACCAAACATTGCTCTGGTCTCAGCAAGGGAGTGGACCAGGTGCATTTTACCATTTCAGGAGAAGAATAAACTGGAAGGGTGACTCCATTGGTAGTTCACCTTGTATTTTCTGAGATAGTCAGTAATGGGGACAGAAATCTCTTTGTTTTTTGTGGGATGATGGATGATAAAACCTGGAACAGTTGTATAGGGGAGCCTCTGACAATAAGGTCGGCTTTCCCTCTGGCAGTATGCATGATTGCTACTTTATCCTCAAAGAAGTGGACTCAGTGAGGATGCCTGGACACCCTCCATGTAAGATAGGTTAGATGTAGTTCTGTGAGCATGATCTAGTATTAGCAGAGGAGCATCTGGTATATCTCTATTGCCCTGTAGCAGTTCTTGAGTGAAATTCATAATGTTGTCTCCCTCTGCGCATCTCAGGATGCCTCTCATGCGAATATTGTTGTGGCAGCTTCTATTCTCAAGGTCTTCCTACTTATTTTGTAGCTCAATTTTTTTATCTTCAAGAGTCTGCATTCTGCACCAGATCATTTCCTGACTGAGCATTCGTCGAGCGCGCCTGATGGTCCACTCCGTTGCTCAGCTCTGTGACTTCTTTATGGATTTTGTGTAGGCAGGATTTTAATTTGGTTTTGAGGGAGATGATCTAAGTGCATGTCGTACTAAGGAAACATTCCATGTATTCTTAGGTGATAGGCATGGAGTTTGGTTCATCTGGGACCTTTGAGGATGCAACATATTTTTTGGAACCTGCCCGTAATGCATTACATCCCTACATGTTGGCCACAGATGCCTTCTTTTGCTGTTTGCCACTAACTATGCTTCATAGGGAAGCAGGTGAATAGTGACATGGCAGGGGCAGAGGGAAGTAGGTATTGTGAACCCCACTATTTTCATTCAGCATGCACAGCCGCTGTGGCAGCTCCTGGATCACATTGAAAACCACTCTCCTGGGGTTAAATCCCTGTAAATTGGGATACTTCTTGGTATGTCAGAGGTGTTGATTTCCAATTTGGTGTGCCTCAGAGAGCAGAGCTGTAGGACTTATAATTCTACTCCATACCCTGCTTCAATACAGCATGTTTTAATGACCAACTACTTTGTCAATATCTCACACCACTTCAATAGAAATTCTGCATTACAAGATTTGTCAGTATCTGTCAAAGGAAATACCCGTAATTTTTCCAAATTCATACTGAAGGCCGAAACCGCCCACAAATTCTTGTAAAATGGGGGCATTTTATTCACTGGCTCTCTAAGGAATTACTGATTGTTTTGGAAAGGATGTGGATGTTGGAGGGAGGATATGGAGTTTAGCTTTCACTACAGACACAAAGAATCACAGAGATAAAGGTGATACGGAAATGTGGAATGTAATACACAATAATGAACACTTGGTTAAAAATTCTAATAATATTTAGTTAAACATGGCAAACAGGCATAATGGCACAAACCAACAACTCAGGCAATATACCTGGAATGTTAGGGGACTTAATAATAGCCAGAATTCCTGGCAGGCGCTGACTTCCTTATACAGTCAATATGCAAATTGCAATACTTCAGGAGATGTGCCTAGCCAAGCGTAGTGAGTAAACAAATGAGGAAACAGAGTGTGCACTGCTTTCTTGCTACATATTCAGCATATGCTAGAGGTGTAGCCATACTTATAAAATATGCAACACATTTTTGCCCATTAAATCAGGTGTTGAGATGCAAAGGGGCGCTGTCTATTAGTCCACAAAAGTCTAGAGGAGAGTATCCCACCCATGTCGCAGAACTCAATTCTAAGGCTTTCCAGCAAAAGCTTTACTGGATGTGGTATTCTTAGAAGAGAACAGAAAAACAATAATAGCATACTTTCAGCTTAATGTTTGCTCTGTATTCAGTAGTGGCACGATATAGGAAGCTTATAAAGTCTTCATAATAGGAAATGCTTGACAAAACAATCTGAAATCTTAAAGTTCTAAGAACTTGTCTTCAAATGCTTGAAATCAAACTAGGGGGGCTTGAAACACAGTTCTGTATCATATTTGAATACTGTTTGGTAACCATTCTATTTACATTCATTGCATTACCCAAAACAAAGACAATTCTACATAATGGTATAAATATATATATAGTCATGTCCGTTTTCTTTTCAACGTACCGTCTGTTAATGTAGGTGTAGCCTATGTGGTCTTTGGCAAATTAATCTGACTCTTGTTTGCTCCCTTCTCTGTCAACATCCTTATTGCTTAGAAGCCAGCTGCAGGTCAGTACTTAAGTAATGTGCGTTTGTGTTTTATACTAATCGAATCTTTGAGTCTTAAAGTGCCTACAAGTGACCCTCTTTGCAGTGTTGCCCTGTGAGAATCGCCTCTCTACCAAACATCCGGTGTGGTTTGTGGGTCCTTAGTAGATTTAAAAAGCTGCAGTGCAAAGAGAGAACTCTAAAAGCCACAATCAGTATTTTTGGAACAGCATTTCACGACCTTGCTACAGTACCCTACAGGTGGGTGGAGTAGGAGACTGTACCCATCTGCAGGTTGAGCCCTTCACCCTCTTTAATTAAATCCTAGACTTCTCCAGTGAATAACAGAGCTGTGGTTTCAAACCAAGGCCCTATCTTTCACTAAAGCACTCTCCACAGAAAACCTGTGAGCTGTCAGAGTTTCTCCCTAGGCTGAGCACATTTTTGTATATTAGGCTTCACTGACCGTGACTTGCACCTAGTTAAGGGTTCACCATGGTGCACACAGGAACAGTGCACCTGATTATGTATGTCAGGACATGGTCGGCCAGTATGTAGCTAGCAGATTTGTAAAATTATGATTAAGGGCATTCTGCATGAGGCATATGGACCCTCTGAACCAGTGTTTAATTTGTAAACAAATAGGTACCCAGGCCCTCATCAGGAGGCCACTGCAACTTGCACCACGCATTGCCCCCGCCAGTGCAACCAGGGCCTGTAACAACACAACTATTAACCATCACATTTCTACAGGTGTGACAAGTCAGACTATTCCAGGCCTCCAAAGTTATAAGAATGGCTTAGGCGGCATGTATTAGTCGTTTTTAATGTATATTGAACTAATAAACAACTGTTCTCATCTCCAAATTACACAACCAGCACCACCATGTGGCAGGCTGTCATAAGTGCCGGTGTTGAGCACCAGAAACTACTGGCTCAAATTAAGCATTGCTTTGCTGTCTGGTGAAAAACGACGAGGCCTTCCCTGTTCCTTCTGCGTCATCTCCCTTTATATTTACCCAATCCTAGTTAATTTATGTTTTAGTATTACTCCGCTTACTGCTGGACATTGTATTTTTTTCCCAAAATGCCCTATTGAGGATTTTGTTCACAAGTTGCATGTTTATTACCATTTACAGAGAGCGAATATAGCCATCCTCTGCTCTTGTACTCCTTGACTGGATGCCTCACTTACATTTTTGATAACAACAAAATGTTTTCACTTTTCATTGCAGATGACACCAAGTACGCATCAATATGATGTGTCTTAATGCATCCAAAGGCAAGATTTTCTTTTTAGGTCCATTTGCTCCCATTTGATTGTTTTCTAACAATGAGCAATTCTGTGTCACATCAAAACAGTAAGAACAAAGGAGTTAAGCAGGGCATCAATTTACCAATAATGCCACAGAGGAGCTCTGTCATAAGAGAAAGAGGAATACCATTCAAAGGATAGCCACAGTGTTTGAATTGGTGATTTCCAAAATTGACTTTTGCAATTTAATTTATTGGAGTTTTTATGCAAAGTTTATTGGCGAAGCTACAAAAAGTGCTAACTATAGCATTGTATCAAATGTGAGCAATGCAGTCCTGATTTAGAGTTTGGTGGATGGGTTACTCCATCAAAAACATGATAGATATCCCATCTTTCAAGGTTCACATGATATAATGCAATTGTAGCAAGGTGGACAGGACATGTGTCGTGTTTGTGGCCAGGGTTGGACTGGCCAATAAGGGAGATAGGCAGTGCCCAATGGCCTGGTCTGACAGATCAGTGTGTGGTCACTTTTTTAGCAGTTGTTAGCTGGTTTGATGGTCAGGTGGGCCATTTGTTACTGTTGATTTTGCTGAAATGACCACTTTTATAGTCATTTTTATTTTTGTGCCATGCCTATTTTTTGTTCCAGTCCGACCGTGTTTGTGGTGGAGTAACCCATCAGCCAGAGCCACTAGTCTCATTTTGGAGCTTAAAATATAGTAAATCAGGCCGTAGATCACAAAAGCAAAAACTTTGTCCTGGATGACCCACTCGGTGTTACCGACCTCTACTCCATCGAGATCAGTCTGAAATTGTCCTGGAACCGTGAACAGTAGTTCTGAATTTCTTGATGCTTTTTATCCCAAACATTAATGTCTTCAATTAGTTATAGAAATTGGTTGTGGGATTTTTATTGATTGTTACTGTTGTAGTTTGACTTTTTAACTGGTTTGATACTGATGAATACCTAGAAACTTACCTTAAGTTAAGCATGCCTGCTCTGTGCCATTGCTACAAGGGATTAAGACCAAGTTAATTTAATTGAACTTGTGTGTTTTGGACTTACTACTTGGGAGGGACTCACATTCTCCACAACTAATAACCCATTTTCGTATAATATCTAAATCTAAATGCTAAATGCCCAATGAGATTTTGAGGGGATATGTTTTAATTTCACACGAGGCAATGTAATTTATAGGTTTTCTAATAAGCTGCTCGAATTGTCATCCAAATGCCAGTTTTGTACCCATTCTCTGTGTTAGAAAGGTGAAAGATGTTCCTGTTTGTTTCTGTGGAGACGTTAATGACAGGGGACACTAGAAACTTGGTTCTCTTATAAAGACATGCTCTTGAAGAGAGTTGCTATCAGTGTTAAAACTGAAGTTTGCATGAGATTTGTTGTGGAGTTAGTTACCCAAAAGTGGGATTGAAGGCTGACTGCTTTATTTTTTTGGTTCTCTCTGTCTGGTTACCCCAGACTTCAGGGTATGCTAGGTCTAGGTTGTTGGTTCTTTATTCTAGATTCATGTTTTGGTGAGGCTGTTCTTTCTTTCTGGGACAGACAATCTTAGATGAGATATGCTGTTCATAAAATTAGAAAAGGCGTTTGTTATAGTGCATTGTCACTGTGTTGGTCAGGAAAGCCAGAGCCTGTAGTGGGTGACAGGATGTTTAATTATAATGCCAGACATAGCGATAATCAGTAATTATTTAAAAAATTGCAAATTAAGGAAACAAAACACATAGGGGACTAGTCACAAAAGGAATCATAAAAATACAGGGGGCGAGTTCTATCAAAGTATTTAAAAATATTTTTGCTATTTACAAATATCCCCAGAAGTACACCCTGAAATTAGTGCCAGGTTGAGACTTCCAATTGCACTTTTGGGACTGTCAAGTGACTTATCCCAAATGTGTCTATTTGTCCTAAATGGAGTCCTCATAGTGGTGAACTTTGAACAAGAGAAAAAGAGATCCTGTGCAAATGCATTTTTTTTTTTATCTGCAGAGAAAATATGTTTTCTCATGGAGAGAGCCCTTCCCTCAACTTCCTAGCAAGCCTGATGGTCATCCATTCCTTTTTTAATCTTGAAAGGGGATTTACTCCAGCCTATCAGTTCATCACCATTTCCAGGGTGGACAGCGGCCTGAGAGGAGTTAGCGCTAGCCCCCTGAGGACTTTCCTTTGTCCTGTCCACTGACTGATCAAGTCCCTTTCAGAGCCGGCTCTCCCTGTGAGGATCCCGCCTCACTACACTCCTGTCTGCTTTCTCTCACGCTCCTTCTCTTTTGCTCAACCTCTATTTCACTTGATCTTTCTCTCTCTCACTTCTTACTCATGTGCTTTTTTGTGTCTCTTTTGTGTACTGTTTGTGCCTCTGTTATCACTCTTGTGCCTCTTTCTGCATACTTTTCCCTTTATTTATCTGCCTTATAGGTGCCTGTTTTGTGTACTTCTTTGCTTTCCCTTCATGTCTCTTGTGGAGAAGATGTGGTGCAGTGGCCAGAGCTGCTGATTCGAGAGCTGGCGATCTGGGTTTGCGTCTCGTCATCGGCTCAACAGCCTATGATTCTCGGCAAATCACTTAATCTCCCCCTGCCCATGGACACCACCTGGATACCCTCATGGGTGATAAGTTGTGCTACGTAAATCAACAAATTATAATTGTTGTGCTTTCTGTGCCTCTTTATGTACTCGTGTGCCTCTTTGCCCATTGTTTTTCTGCCTATATCTGTGCGTTGCCTCTCTGTGTGACATTTTCTTGTCCGACTCTCTCTGCTCTATTGTGCTGCACCTCTGTCTTGTTCTACAGGCCTTTCCCCCACCCAGGGCCACTTACCTTTTGGCATATTCCGCTCTCCTGCTACCCAACCTCTACCCCACCAACCAACTTCTGCACTCCTCCTCCCTCCCGAGACCATCTTAATGATGGTCACAGAATGAAAGTTCAGCAGACGTGTGTAGCTAAGGAGCATGAAAGGCAAGATTGTCTGCTCCCATCTGTGGCTGTACCATTCCCATCACAGGAACTGTGGTGCTCATCTGACCAACTGCTACTCTGTCACATTCCTCTGAGTGTCCAACCCCAGCCACAACTCTGCCATACTGCATCACATAACACAGAAGGAGTTTTCACCTTCACCTCCTGCAGATTCGCATACACTCCTATCTCCACAACCTCGCACCACTGCAGCACCCTCAATGTATACACCAACTGCATCTAGCACCCTGCCAGTCCATGCACACTTGAACCAACAACCCCTCACACTACATGTCTCACTCACATCCATCCTACTCAACATTAGCTTTCTCAGCAAACATGCGAATGAGTTATGGGATCTACTGAACAATCATACCCCTCACCTACTCTTCCTCATGTAAACATGGCTAAATGAGCCTCTGCACTGGACATCGCTATAGCTATGTCTGCTGGATGTAAGAGCATCAGACAGGATCACCAACAGAAGCTCAGAGGAGGAATCGCAATCAGCTGCACCAACTTCACAGACACCACAACCAGCTATGTGGAGCATCTCACTTTCAAGCAGCACATCACAGTAAGCTTCTCTGTTTGCAGAACCTTCAGAATGCCAAGACCCCACACCACCTTCGCCAGTAAGATCATGGACTTCGTTGCACCCCTTGTCATCGACTCCAACACCTTCATCCTTCTGAGAGATTTGAACTTTCACCTGGCAGAACACTCCAACCCCAACTCGGTCGCCCTCCTTATAAGCCTCGGAAATCTCAGCCTCACCCAGCATGTCACTGTACCCACAGATGCCTCTGTACAACTCTTTCTCTAACCTTTTCCTCTTTCATGAACACCATGATCAAAAACCCATCTCCCATCACCTGGAAAGACCACACCCTTGCCAGCTTCAATATAACCATCCTGCACCATTGAAAGCTGATCGTCCCAGGATTGGCACCACTGTGGCTGGAATCTCAGAAGAGGACTGTTCTTTTGCCCACTATACGCAATACAGAGGAAACTGGCAACCTAATGACAGACAACAAGAACTTAAATGCCTGGATTGTCACCTGCACCAACACCCTGGCCCCCCCCCCCAAGGCAGCAAACCAACAAGAACACAAACACAAACCAGCCAATACACAGAAGAATTCAGGCTGAGATGTTCCCACCAGCAAATCCAGAGCAACCAAGCGAACAGCAAATGACAACAGCAGCAAAGAAGTATTTTCCTCTATCTCATTCGCAACCACAGCCACCAACATCACCATCTCACAAGACTCTGCAATGATCTCTCAGACTTCTTCAACAAAAAGATGACTTTTATTTATGGCAGCTTCTCCCCACAACAGGACCCCATCAACCTCACAGCAAGCCTTCCAGTATCTACAGAAGAATGTACCCTGATCACATGGACCACCATCACCTTAGATGAGACCCCCCACTACCATGAAGTCCATCCACTCCTGAGCCCCTTTAGACCTGTGCCCCACCACGCCTTCAACAAAACTGTCAACCCAATCAGCAAAGTACTCACTCACATCCTCAATACCACCATCGACTAAGCTTCTTTTCATGAAGCCTGGAAATACTTCAAGGTCACTGCCCTACTGAAAAAACACTTGGCAGACCCAGTTAATCTCACAAACTACTGAACTATCTCTCTCCAATCTAACCATGCAAAGATCCTCGAGAAAACATTCAACAGACTCCTCACCGAACACTTCAACAACCACAAGCTGCTCAACTCAAAACAATCAGAATTGAGACAGAGCAAAGAAACAGCATTCATCTCAGTGACAGATCACATCTGTTCACATGATCCTGGACAGAGGAGAAACTGCAGCCCTCATCTTACTGGACCGCTTGACAGCATTTGACACAATATCACACCCCATCCTTTTTAGCCCACTACATGGGATCGGTATCCGAGGACCAGACCTCTGCTGGATCTGCTTTTCACTGACAGGTAGAAAACAGATAGTCAACCTAGCTCCATACTTCTGAGAAACCTGAGAACTTGTATGCGGAGTGCCCCAAGGCATATCACTCAGCCCAACTCTCTTCAAGGCTTATATGACCCCTCTTGCCAATGTCATCTGTGACATCAAGATTCTCTCCTATGCTGATGACATGCAACTCATAGCGTCCCTCTTGGACAAAACACCCAACACAAGCAACAATTTCCCTACCTGCATGTCTGAAATAGCCAACTGAATGAAAGTAAAATTGTCTTAAACTTAACACCAACAAGACAGAGGTAGTGATTTTCAGAAGTGAAACCTCCCTGTGGGACTCCACCAGGTGGCCAGCAAACCCCAGACCCTCTCTCACCCCCTAATAACACATCAGAATCTTCAGGATCATCTCTGACAACAAGTTGACAGTATCCGCTCAATTCAGCGCTGTCACCTAATCCTGCTTCATCACCCTGAAGATGCTGAGGAACATTTTCAAATTGCTACTATTAGACCTAACTGCCTTAGGGTGGTCTTCCCCAAACTTTGTGCCTGTTTACCCCAACTTTTTGCTGATTTCTTTTTGTTGGCCTTAGGACTCTGAGCACTTTATCACTGCCAACCAGTGGTAAAGTGCATGTGCATCTCCTCTAAAATGTGGTTTAGTTAACTATCCACTATTGGCATATATAATGAACCTATAAGTCCCTAATAAAGTGCACTACATAGCCTGTAAATGTAATGCTAAGTGTCCAGGGCCTGTAAATTATATGCTACTAGTGGGCCACCCACACCAGTAGCACTTTAAACATGTCTCACCCCTGCCACTGCAGAG
This sequence comes from Calotriton arnoldi, assembly GCA_963921515.1. Classification (NCBI taxonomy): domain Eukaryota; kingdom Metazoa; phylum Chordata; class Amphibia; order Caudata; family Salamandridae; genus Calotriton; species Calotriton arnoldi. The sequence goes on along the minus strand of CAWUFW010015748.1, from coordinate 187,473 downwards.
CCTGTAAGTGCAGTTTAACTGCCATGTCGACTTGGCTTTTATAAGCCCTTGGCAAAACTTAAACTCCCCTTTTACTACATATGTCACCCTTAAGGTAGACCCTAGTTAGCCCATAGAGCAGGATACCGAGTAATTAAAAGGTAGGACATGTACTGTTACGTGTTGCATGTCCTCGTAGTGAAAATAACCACATTTATTTTTCACCACTGCGAGGTCTACTTCTCTCATAGGTTAACATTGGGAACTCTTATTACACTTATAAACTGTGATTCCTGATTGAGAAGGAGTAGCTCTGCCATGTTTCATATCATTAGAATGGTAATGATAAATCATCTTTGCTTGCAAAGTTCAATTTATCATCACTATTTTTGAAATGCCATTTTTGGAAAGATGGCATTTCTTTGCTCCTAGCTCTGTGTGCTTGCCCCTTGTCTCCAATACACTCCTGGGGTGGGTGACAGTTGGACTTTGTGCATTCCCTCTAGGCAGCCACACAAAAAGGAAGGTTAGGTATTACTAAGTGGCCATCCACATTCTGATGGGCTTCCTGGGCAGGATGGGAGGGAGGAGCTGACACTTACACTTGAATAGGCAGTGTCCTGTCCCCGAACAAAGGGCTGCATACACCCCTGTAGTGAGTCTGGAGCTACAGCTGGGAGGTGGGACCACTGTGCACTTCAAAGCCCCTCTTTAAATTGACCTGATCTTCAAAGGCACAATTGAGTATAAGTGCTGGGTCTCTGACCCCACAAAATCAGGTGCTACTGGACGTTTGAAGAAATCTGCCAGGAGGAGGGGCTGCTGTGCTGCTACAAGGACTGCTGTTCTTCTGGACTGCTGCTCTGGAAGAATTGCTTTTCTGTTCTGCTGCCCTGCTACCCTCTGCCCTGCTGAGGAAGAACTGGACTAACTTATTTGAACCCAGAGTGAATTCCAAGGGCATGCTGGCTTGCCTCCTGTTTTAAGACTCAGGGATCTTATCCCCCTGCTCCTGTGCATGGTCCATTGAAAGTGGATCCAGGTTCTTTAGTGGAACCGATGCATCCTATGCTCCATGAGCAGAATCAACGCATCACTTCTGTTGCAGAAACAGAACTGGCGTATTGCCATCGGAACCGACGTCTCAGAACCACCGCATTGGCACCACTGCAGAGAGACGATCGACGCATGCCCTCGACTGCATGGTGAAACCCGGCTACGGAACATAAGCATCTTGGAACTGCTGCTTCGTCTTCAGAATGGGAGTATGGGCATCGTTGTGTGAAGAAAATTGACATATCACCTAGACAGTGGGATCACACCAGCACAATCATTGTTCAGCAGGCCTTGCGTGGCTCCTGTATCTGGCCCGGGCTCCATTGCTGTCAATCTGAAGTCTTGACTTGCCCCGATCCAGCACAACCAGACATCTCCATAGGTGTTTATTGCTTCTAAGCACTACTTTTCACTTTTAATTATTAAAAATTCACATCTCGACTTTAACTTATTGGATTTTTGTTGTTTTGGACTTGTTTTACTTATATAATCATAATCTATTTTTCTAAACTGCTGTGGAGTCTTTATGTGGTGTTATCACTGTTTTGCTGTTTGAAGTGTTGCACAAATAATTTACACATTGCCTCTTAAGTTAAGCCTGCCTGCTCTGTACCAAGCTACCAGAGGATGAGCACAGGTTAATGTATGGTGTGTATCTGCCTTACCCTTTACTAGGACTGTGCTTCCTGCTTAAACATGGTGCATACCTCTGCCAACCAGAAACCCTATTTCCAACAGCTACTGAGCAACACCAGAAGAACCATCACCCACACCCTCATCACCAGCAGGTTGGACTATGGAAACTTTCTATACTACGATCACAAAACACCCTCCTGCAAGCCTACAAACCATCCAGAATGCAGCGGTCAGACTCATCCTCAACCTCACACACAGGATCTACGTCACACCACACCTAAGAGAGCTCACATGGCTCCTGATACACCAGCATGTGCAGTTCATGCTCCTCATCCTCATATTCAAAGCACTACATAACATGTGTAAAACTTACCTGAACAGCTGCTTCTCCTTCCACCAACCATCCAGGCACCTCAGCTCAGTCAGGCTCCTACTCTCACACATCCCATGCATTCACAGGAAGAGAATCAGAGGTCAAGCCTTGTCACTCATCTCTCCTAAAGCATGGAAAGACCTTCCATTCCACATCAGAGCCTCCTTCTTGCTTCTTGAATTACATAAGAAGATGGAGACCTCACTCTTTGACTAGCCTGTAGGAAGGTGGAATCTGACTATATGGTTGCCCCCACTTTTTTTATGGTGTTTTGCTGGTTTATGACTTAGTTGGACTGGGATCCTGCTATTCAGGGCCCCAGTCTATCTGCTTTCTCTGTAAAAAGGTTTCCATGTGCCTTAGGCACATCTCTGATTGGAATCTGGAGTGCCCTTATAAGTCCCTAGTATATGGTATACTATGTACCAAGGGCATAGGTACCTCAGAGGCCTACCAGGGGCTGCAGCATGTATTATGCCACCCCTGGAAGGCCATCCAAACTGACACCACAGGTCTGCTACTGCAGCCTGGGTAAGGTGGTGGATGCACCCCTTACTGTGATATAGGTTACCTATATCACTAAATACATACACACATATAAACCTATAAGTCACTCCTAAGGCAGGCCTTATCAATCCTGAAGGCAGAGTGCGTGGTTCCTATGTGAGGGGGTGCTCCTGCATGAGCAGGGCCCCTCTGCAGCGTTCGGAGACCCTTCTCTGATGCTGTTTGTAGTGCAGCCTGACCATATACTCTTAAGCGCATTATAACCTCGCGTTAAATGCTAACTTTGGAATGGCTGCACCTAAACATGTCGTGTTTGGTGTCAAACATCTTGGAATACTACCCCCCCGCCAATTCTGGCGGCGGGGGTAGCATTCCACCCTTCTAGAGGGAGAGATATGTTAACCCTGGCTAGTCCGGTAACTTCTTTCCAAAGCCCTGGCATCACAAAATGGATGCTGCTGCCACAGACACGAGTCTGGCCTCCTGCTGCTGGACGAAACTCCGGCAGGGGAGGCCTGGACAATAGGTTTCCTGTCCCAGGGAGGTGTGACCACCTCCCCAGACAGGATAATGTGTATTGGGGCTGGGCGGGAGCACTTTCTGGTGCTTTGAAGTCCTGCACTGGGGGCACACTTGGTGTCCCTGTGCATACCCCAGTTCAAACCGGATCAGGGGCTTGCAGCCCCTGCTTTGACACGAACTGGACAAAGGGAAAGGGGTGTAGCCACCCCTCTGCCCTGACCCACCCATAGGTGGGGCCACAGAGTAGTCCAACCCCTATCCTTAGTATAAGTATAGGAACCCAGTCCTTATGACTTTAGATTATCCCTGGACGAAACTCTGAAACTGAATCCTGGACCTTCGATGCTCTACTCACGATTAGAGGACAGAAGAATCTCCCTTGGGGTCAAGGAGTGACTCCCCTGCTTGGCAGGCACCAAAGAAGCATCTGTCCGGTTCGCATTTCTGAAGCTCCCGTCGGACGCCGAAGTCATCGCATCACCAGAGGTGGATTCTCAGACTTCCCGAGGCTACCCTGAGTCCCCAGCAAAGCTGAGGCCCGTGGCTATCGTGGGTGACTTGAGACCGTGACCCCTGGACACCGAGCACATTTGCAAGTGCATCCTCTTCTGGGTCTCCCAAGAAGTCGTGCTTTGGGCTCCAAGTAGCCCTAGCCTCCAGCACCAAATGCACCGAAGATCACTGGCCCTTACTCCACGAGTGTCCTGTAAGCCAGATCCACGTGCGGCGTCATGAGGCTCCTTCGCGGTCGCTAGCCTGTTGGCTAGTAGCCCTTAACAAAGGCCAATCTTTTTCTAACTTGGCATTCTGGTTGCTCCAGGCCAGCCCTCACTTACCCTCGCTGGGTGAGTTCCCCAGACCTTGCTGGTCTGCACCATCGACGATCTTTCTCTGCATCGAGACTTGCCGTTGCCAAGGCTTGTTGGGTCCAATCTGGTCGCCGACACCTCAGCACTCGACAGACATTGTGTACCAGTCCGAATCCTGCTCCTGGTCACCAACAATGCCTCCTGGACCTCGTGGCTGAAGAGTCAAGACGACCGTCAACGCACCTGAAGCACTAGACATCGGTGGGCATCTGTCCATCGCCTTCCTGGTCCCTGGCTAGTGACCCAGACTCTGTCCCCTCTGCTTTCAGGTTCTTCAGAACTCCGATCCACTCTTGGATCCACCCGGACACTTTTCACTTGGTCGCCAGCAGCACTTTGCAGCAGATCGCCATTCAAATCGACGACGAAACCCGACCCCGAAAGGCACCTATGCACCCGGCTTCCTGGGTGAGGTAACACGAGTACTCCGGTGCTCCCGTGGGTAGAGACTCTTCAAAGTCCTAGATCTCAAAGGGTTTGGTCCAAGTCCTCTATTAAGTGTCCCTTTTCTCTAATTTCCCGATCACGACTTTCTCCATAGAAGTCAACGGCGTATCGCGGTTGTGTATTTACACTGCACGCGTCTCCCGTGGGTCCCCTGTGTCACTACCTTGGGTGGTTCCTTGTGGTCCAAGCACTTCTAGAGGCTCTAGGCCTAGTGTCTAGTTCAGTCGTGGTTCTTATACCACTTTATTGGTATATGGTTTGAGTACGCCCCTAGGGCCCAAACGTGTATTTGTGCTATTACTGTGTTTAAATAACTTCTAACTTATGTACTTCGAACTCTAGCCTCATAAAGAGACTAGAGGGGTGTGTTTAGCAATAAATACATATATTTTGAATATATACCTGGTGTGGTGCTCTTTCATTTGATCACTCAAGAGATTATAGACTGGTAAAACAAGCTGCTTTACATTCCTTCAAGACTTAGCCTGAAGGCTGCTCTCCATAGCTACCACTAGGATAGCTTTCAATAAGGTTGTCTTTAACCTATCTCCAATAAGGGGTTGTTTGGACTGGTGCAAGGTGCCCACTATAATTAGTGGACAGCATATACCAGGCCAACTTCTCACATTGGTGTGCAGCGTGTGGGATTCCAGCTTGCTATTGTTTTACCAGATAATCTCAATTGAATTGATCAACTGAAAACCACTAAAGGTACCTAAGGTACATATAATTTAAGCTTAGAATACAGTAAGTTCTACTGAACTTAGAGTTGTGTGTTAAGGGATAGCACAACCCTTTCTACAACTCAAGAGAGTTTAGTAGGCCACACTAGAGTAGGTAGTGCATACACCACATCACACTAGTAATGTCTTTAAGGGCAGGATCTAAAGAATCCTTGCAGGAAGCCATTGAGCTTCCACCCTCCAAGTATGATACACTCCCATTCTTGGAATTGAGAGCTTTATGCAACTTGAGAAAAATAAGGACAGGCCAAAGCCCCACCACCCAACACCTCAAGGAGTTGTTGGTGGCTTATGACCTTAGTAAGCCCTTGGGGACTGAAGGGGTAGGAGCTGAGGGTGGGGCAGATGATGAGGATGGGACCAGGGGTACCAGTACCCCCAGCCCCCTCTGAAACTGACCAGGAGGGCGACAATGGCCCTGACCTGGATAATCCAACCCCTCCTGAGGAAGATGAAGAGGAGGATCAGAATGATGCCCCCTTTGTCCCCCAGGAAGGATTGTGAGTGTGCCCAGAAGGTCTAGATCTTCTTCTCAGGAGTCTAACCACTCTGGCACCTCAATAGGGAGCTCTGTCTCATCTCATAGGAGGGAATCCTCTCATGAGAGACGAAAGAGGATGGTTCTATATGAGGAAGCTGAGCTTGAACTCAAAAAGAAGCAACTAGCCATAGACAGGGAGTCCCTAGATCTCTTTAGAGAGAGAAGAAAGTTGGGACTAGAGTCCCATGGTGGCAGCAATATCCCTAGAGATAGGGAAAGGTCTTATGACCATAGAAATCTAAACAAGATTGTCCCTCCCTACCAGAGTGGGGATGACATCCACAAATGGATAACTGCACTGGAGAGGGCCTGTAAAGTTCAGAAGGTCCCCCAGAGGCAGTGGGCAGCAATCTTGTGGCTCTCCTTTGCAGACAAAGGTAGAGACAATCTCCTCACTGTAAGAGAAGAGGATGCTGACAATTACACAGTCTTGAAGAGTGCTCTGATAGATGGGTTTGGCCTAACCACTGAACAGTATAGGTTGAAGTTCAGAGACACCCAAAAGCTCAGACTCAAGACTGGGTTGATTTTGTAGATTGTGCTACAAAGGCTCTGGAAGGTTGGATACATGGCAACAAAGTGCATGACTTTTTAGGATTGTACAATTTGATTATGAGGGAGCAGATCCTTAATAATTGTCAAAACCAGCTTTTGCACCAGTATCTGGTGGACTCTGATCTGACCTCTCCCCAAGAATTGGGAAAGAAGGCAGACAAATGGGTCAGAACCAGAGTAAAAACTAGAAATCAGGGTGGTGACCAGAAGAAAGATTCTACTAAGTCCCAAGAGAAAGGTGGGGATAAATCTAAGGATAAGTCCCCTACAGGGCCCCAAAATTCCTCTTCTGGGGTGGGTCCCAAACTCCTTCCTCTCCTGAAAAGAAACCCTATTGCCATGTCTGTAAAAGGCCTGGGCACTGGAAAACTGATCCCAGTTGCCCCAGGATTGGCAATAAAGAAAATGTTCCTCCCACAACTACTACCACCCCTCCTGGTACTACCAGTAGTAATCCTCCAGTTGGGAGTAGTGCACCCAAAAAGTTGGGTGCTTTTGCAAGAGGAACAGAGGTGGGCCCTAGTTTAGACAGGGACCCCTCAACAGACTCCACTGACTCTGATGGTGGTATAGGATTTGCCACCTTTACCATGGGTCCCATAGCATTGGGCAGGTACAGATTGGAGCCAATAATTAATGGTCAGAAAGCTGTGGCATTTAGGGACACAGGGGCTAGTGCACCATGGTGGCAAGGAAACTAGTCCCCCCTCACCAGTTTTTACCTGAGTTTAAATACCAGGTGACCAACATTGATGGTGTCAGAACAGATCACCCCATGGCCATAGTCAATCTCAGCTGGGAGGGGGTCACAGGCCCAAAAAGAGTGGCAGTGTCCCCAACCCTACCTGTAGATTGCCTGATGGGCAATGATTTGGAAATTTCAGCCTGGGCTGAAGTTGAACACCAAACCCATCTTAGGATGTTGGGCGTCCCTGCAAAGGTTAGTGGGGCTGTGATGGCCACAGCCCCAGCCCCAGCCCAAGAATTTGGAGAGATGGAGCCTGAAAGAATGGCCCACTCTCCCCCAAAAGAGAGCACAAGGGTTGAAGAAAAGTCATCTTCCCTCCAGACAGTAGGTAAGGGTCAGCCTCATCAGGGAGCTGACCCTACCCCTAGTGAAGGAACTGCCCCAGAGGTAGTCAGGCCTGGCCTGGCCACACCCCTGATGGCAGAGGACCCTTCTAAGGTGGTACCCAGTCTGGAGCAGGTAACCTGCCCCTCTCTACCCTGCCTCAGCCAGCCCAGGGCTGCAGAGGTCAGGGAGGTCAGTGGACCCCCCAGGGCCCCCTGTCCAGAGGAACCCCCCCAGCAGCAGATTAGGGGCACCCAGTCTAGTAGCCCTAGCCAGGTGAAAACTCCTCTACACACTGAGGGATCCCCCATGCCTTTATGTAGGGACCTCCCCCAGAAGGACTCTGGTAGGCAAGGGCAAACCTGGGACCTGAAGGTTCCAAACCTGCCCTGTCCCTCCAGTAGTCCATCCAAAGGGACCCAACCCCCAGCTGTAGGCAGCCAAAGGTTGACCCTTAGAGCAAAGTGCAACTCAGTCATGGAAAGACAGGCATACATGGTGACCAGTGATCTGAGGAAGCTGAGGCCAACATTCCTAGGGCCTCACTTCCCTACTCAGACACCTCACCAGCCTTGTACTTTACCTAAGCACACCACAGGTAGTGATTCCCCATGGTGGAGACCCTCTCATACCCTTAGGGTGAGGGATTGCTTAGTGGGCCATAAGACAGGGGGCAACCATGCTAGTGCAGGAGCTTCCTTATATGACCACTTAGTCAATGAAGGCTCAACTGGCCAAGGTTAGCCTTATCTCCTTTCGTTTGGGGGGTTATGTAGGAAGGTGGAATCTGACTATATGGTTGCCCCCACTTTTTTATGGTGTTTTGCTGGTTTATGACTTAGTTGGACTGGGATCCTGCTATTCAGGGCCCCAGTCTATCTGCTTTCTCTGTAAAAGGTTTCCATGTGCCTTAGGCACATCTCTGATTGGAATCTGGAGTGCCCTTATAAGTCCCTAGTATATGGTATACTATGTACCAAGGGCATAGGTACCTCAGAGGCCTACCAGGGGCTGCAGCATGTATTGTGCCACCCCTTGAAGGCCATCCAAACTGACACCACAGGTCTGCTACTGCAGCCTGGGTAAGGTGGTGCATGCACCCCTTACTGTGATATAGGTTACCTATATCACTAAATACATACACACCTATAAACCTATAAGTCACTCCTAAGGCAGGCCTTATCAATCCTGAAGGCAGAGTGCGTGGTTCCTATGTGAGGGGGTGCCCCTGCATGAGCAGGGCCCCTCTGCAGCGTTCGGAGACCCTTCTCTGATGCTGTTTGTAGTGCAGCCTGACCATATACTCTTAAGCGCATTATAACCTTGCGTTAAATGCTAACTTTGGAATGGCTGCACCTAAACATGTTGTGTTTGGTGTCAAACATCTTGGAATACTACCCCCCCGCCAATTCTGGCTGCGGGGTAGCATTCCACCCTTCTAGAGGAGAGACATGTTAACCCTGGCTAGCCCGGTAACTTCTTTCCAAAGCCCTGGCATCACAAAATGGATGCTGCTGCCACAGACACGAGTCTGGCCTCCTGCTGCTGGACGAAACTCCGGCAGGGGAGGCCTGGACAATAGGTTTCCTGTCCCAGGGAGGTGTGACCACCTCCCCAGACAGGATAATGTGTATTGGGGCTGGGCGCGAGCACTTTCTGGTGCTTTGAAGTCCTGCACTGGGGGCACACTTGGTGTCCCTGTGCATACCCCAGTTCAAACCGGATCAGGGCTTGCAGCCCCTGCTTTGGCGCGAACTGGACAAAGAGAAAGGGGTGTAGCCACCCCTCTGCCCTGACCCACCCATAGGTGGGGCCACAGAGTAGTCCAACCCATATCCTTAGTATAAGTATAGGAACCCAGTCCTTATGAGTTTAGATTATCCCTGGACGAAACTCTGAAATTGAATCCTGGACCTTCGACGCTCTACTCACGATTAGAGGACAGAAGAATCTCCCTTGGGGTCAAGGAGTGACTCCCCTGCTTGGCAGGCACCAAAGAATCATCTGTCTGGTTCGCATTTCTGAAGCTCCCATCGGACGCCAAAGTCATCGCATCACCAGAGGTAGGTTCTCAGACTTCCCCGAGGCTACCCTGAGTCCCCAGCAAAGCTGAGGCCCGTGGCTATCGTGGGTGACTTGAGATCGTGACCCCTGGACACCGAGCACATTTGCAAGTGCATCCTCTTCTGGGTCTCCCAAGAAGTCGTACTTTGGGCTCCCAGTAGCCCTAGCCTCCAGCACCAAATGCACTGAAGATCATTGGCCCCCACTCCACGAGTGTCCTGTAAGCCAGATCCACGTGCAGCGTCACGAGGCTCCTTCGCGGTCGCTAGCCCGTTGGCTAGTAGCCCTTAACGAAGGCCAATCTTTTTCTAACTTGGCATCCTGGTTGCTCCAGGCCTGCCCTCACTTACTTTCGCTGGGTGAGTTCCCCAGACCTTGCTGGTCTGCACCATCGACGATCTTCCTTTGCATCGAGACTTGCCGTTGCCAAGGCTTGTTGGGTCCAATCCGGTCGCCGACACCTCAGCACTCGATAGACATCGTGTGCCAGCCCGAATCCTGCTCCTGGTCACCGACAACGCCTCCTGGACCTCGTGGCTGAAGAGTCAAGACAACCGTCAACGCACCTGAAGCACTCGACATCGGTGGGCATCTGTCCATCACCTTCCTGGTCCCTGGCTAGTGACCCAGACTCTGTCCCCTCTGCTTTCAGGTTCTTCAGAACTCCGATCCACTCTTGGATCCACCCGGACACTTTTCACTTGGTCGCCAGCAGCACTTTGCAGCAGATCGCCATTCAAATCGACGACGAAACCCGACCCCGAAAGGCACCTATGCACCCGGCTTCCCTGGGTGAGGTAACACGAGTACTCCGGTGCTCCCGTGGGTAGAGACTCTTCAAAGTCCTAGATCTCAAAGGGTTTGGTCCAAGTCCTCTTTTAAGTGTCCCTTTTCTCTAATTTCCCGATCACGACTTTCTCCATAGAAGCCAACGGCGTATCGCAGTTGTGTATTTACACTGCACGCGTCTCCCGTGGGTCCCCTGTGTCACTACCTTGGGTGGTTCCTTGTGGTCCAAGCACTTCTAGAGGCTCTAGGCCTAGTGTCTAGTTCAGTCGTGGTTCTTATACCACTTTATTGGTATATGGTTTGAGTACGCCCTAGGGCCCAAACGTGTATTTGTGCTATTACTGTGTTTAAATAACTTCTAACTTATGTACTTCGAACTCTAGCCTCATAAAGAGACTAGAGGGGTGTGTTTAGCAATAAATACATATATTTTGAATATATACCTGGTGTGGTGCTCTTTCATTTGATCACTCAAGAGATTATAGACTGGTAAAACAAGCTGCTTTACATTCCTTCAAGACTTAGCCTGAAGGCTGCTCTCCATAGCTACCACTAGGATAGCTTTCAATAAGGTTGTCTTTAACCTATCTCCAATAAGGGGTTGTTTGGACTGGTGCTAGGTGCCCACTATAATTAGTGGACAGCATATACCAGGCCAACTTCTCACATAGCCCTCTTCCCCACTCAAGGGACATGCATTTACCCCAATCACGGAACCGTTTGAATATTCCGGACAGACATAAACAAACATTTGCAATGCAATATGCCTAGCATTTGTGAGTTAGAGCTATTGGTGTTGTAAATGACAATGTTTTTTGCCTATGTGTTTTGGTTTGGAGTGGAGTGGATGTATAAGGTTTGGAGTAGAATTATGTGAGTTGAATTGGAATTGCTAATTGTGGAATTGTGTGGGGTGAAATTGTGTGGTGTGTAGTGTATTTGTGTAGTGCAATTATGTGACATGGTGAATTTGATAGGGGTGAGAGCTGCACAGAATAAATAGAAAGGAAGATAGAGAGGGATAGGTAGTTTGTGCATGAAGCTGTGAATGAACTCTAGATAGAAGAGCAGAAAGAGTGTGTGAGAAAGAGAAAAAGAAGAGGAGAGCAGGCCACAGATGAATAAAGAGGGAGCACCTGTGTATGCAGAAGACACCCTAAGAGGAGGAGGAGAGCATGGGGTTGAGGGACAGAAATGTTAAAAAAGCATGGGAAAGAAATTGGAAATGCAATAGGTCTCACTTTTGCTTGAGTTAAAGCTATTGGCATTTTAAATGACAATGTTTTTTACCCATGTGTATGTGGTGTGTCGTGGAATTATGTGGTTTGTATTGGAATTGTTATTTGTGGAATTGTGTGGTGTGGAATTGTGTGTAAGGGATTTGTTCAGTAGAATTATGTGGCATGGTGTGCAGTGGAATTATGTGGCTAGTAATTATGTGGGATTGAGTGTACTTGAATTATGTGGAGTGGGATTAGGTGTTATGGAGTGTAATTATGTGGAATGGCATTTTGTATTGTAGAGTGGTATGTAGTGGAGTTTAATTATGTGGGGGGGTGTTGAAGTTTGTGGCATTATGTGGAATTCTGTGGTGTGGATTGGATGTATGTGGTGTGTTGTGTAATTGTGTTGTTGAGTTGAATTATGTAGTTTGTTGTCGAGTTATGTAGTGTGGATTGAAAGTGTGTGCAGTTCGATTGTGTGGCGTGGAACTATGTGGAAAGCGTTACCTTTTGGTGACAAAAAAATAGTTAGGAGCTAAGCTCCAGATCTGTGTCTTTGGGTGTTAAAAAGACTTTGATGTCAGGACACAACTGTAGCCTTTATGGGGCTCCTTGTCATTATGTTGATGGGCAGCATGAAGTAGTGACAGAGGCAAAAGGTGCCACCTACCATAGGAGAGAAGGTATTGCAAGAGTTACCACAGAAAAAAGAGGCAGATGGTCCTACCTACCAGAGAAGAGAAGCTATTGCAAGAAGGCTGCCATAGAAAGGCTGGTGCCTGTGGAGATTCACAAGCAAAATCACCAAAAGCCAGAATTAAAGACTGCAGCAAAATGGTATCACATGCCAATCAAATAGCATCTACATGGCAGCCCTTTGCATACCAAATTACACACTAAAGGCTCACGGGGGCTCGTGGGCTGCGGTACAACATGTGTCAAAAGGGGTAGAAACAAGGAACCTCTGCTACCACTGTTGAAAAATAACAGTGCATTAAATGGGCTCGTTTCGTTGCAGCAAACTGATGATCGGAGACAGTGGGAAGAGGCACTTCTAGATACCACTGCAACTACTAAACGAGAACTTGTTAGTGCGCTCAGTCATTGAGTTATTAAGGTGAAGAAACTGTGTGTCACACCCAAGAACTAAAACTAAAGTCAGGTGGGCGGGACAACAGAAACATAATACCAAGTGTGTTCATTGACACCATTATTAAAAATATGTGTTTAGCCATGTAGCATATTATCAGACTTCCCAATGCATCACAGAACTTGATATATTTCAAATGAAAATGGTGCGATAATCATCATCTACCTTTCGGAGAAAACCTGATGCACATAATGAGCTTGTGGCGCACTTGAAAAAAATCAAAAGTATGTGTTTCAAGCTATGCTCATGCAATATGAGAGCAACAAGATGGTCGCAGTCAGAGTAACTCTGCACAAACACACCACTTAAATTGTGCTCTCCAAGTTAATCTTCCAACAAGAAGCACAGTAAGCTGGGAAAAAAGACCCGCCATGCACTGCTCTGCTACCAAATAACCAGCCCACAAACCAGCTACCTTTCCTATGACTCATTGACTTTGACCATGTGCTGCACTCCGCTACTCTTTGGCTAGGTTTGCACTAAAGAGATACCACATACAAACACACAAAGCAAGAAATACAAGATGAAAACATTCAAATACCAACTCATAGCCCTTCCAGAATCTTGCAGCGAATTAAAAACCCCATTTGTGGCCATGAGCTGTTCAGTGCATGAGTTTGCTCATGCAATATGAGAGCAACAAGATGGTCACAGTCAGAGTAACTCTGCACAAACACACCACTTAAATTGTGCTCTCCAGGTTAATCTTCCAAGCACAGTAAGCTGGGAAAAAAGACCCACCATGCACTGCTCTGCTACCAAATAAACAGCCCACAAACCAGCTACCTTTCCTATGACTCATTGACTTTGACCATGTGCTGCACTCCGCTACCCTTTGGCTAGGTTTGCACTAAATAAATACCACATACAAACACACAAAGCAAGAAATACAAGATGAAAACATTCAAATACCAACTCATAGCCCTTCCAGAATCTTACAGCGAATTAAAAACCCCATTTGTGGCCAAGGGCTGTTCAGTGCATGAGTTTGCTAATGACAAATGTTGGAGGAAATGGCCCTAAATTCACAGTTTTTGCAGACGTGTAACAAAACCTGCGATAAGATGACAAAGCACACTTTAATGTAGATTTAAATCCACTAATAAAACAAGAAGAGTAGTGAGAAGGGTTAGCTTGTGGCTAGGCATGAGAGTGTGTTTTTAGACAGAGTGAAAGGGAGTCAAAGCACTGGAAAGGTGAAGGTAGGGCTTGCCTGAACCGGAATGGGAGAGAAGTAAGGTTTAGACGGTGATTCAGCAGCATGGTTCAATGGGTTAAGACTGTGGGCAAGAGAATGAAGAGACTTAGACATTGCTAGAGGTGATGGGGGGCTAGGTTCAGAGAGAGAGAGAGGGGAGGGATAGAGAAAGAGTGGACGGCCACTGGTCGGTGGGTGTCAGACTGGCAGGCTCTAGAGCTAGTAACTCTTTCCTAGGAGAGAACAATTTCTGTAAAGCACGCTACATAAGGGCATTCTAAACCTTTTCTCTGAAAGTGCATGCTGCCTCTAAATGGTAAATGCACATACTCTGTGAACCTGTTTAGAGTCCGGCCCCATTATCCTTTAGTTTGGTAATTTAAAAAAACCAGACATAGCTGTGGTGAATTAAGCCTCTCAGACGCTCTGGTCCCGGTCTCACTGCACCTGCTGCATTATTAATAGCTGTGCTCCTGTACTGATCTGAGAGAATTACCTTTCTAAATGTTTGCCAATGTTGACATACAATGCCCAAAGCTCTTACAGAGATTTGGTTTATTGTCTCTTTCAGCAGCTGTCAAACGAGGGCCCCTAACTTCTAGCTCCCACATTCTTGCTGTGTGGTTGTGGGCAAATGTTTTATTTCCCGGGGCCTGCCATCATTGTTCAAAATTCGTAGCATTTAAATAAAGACTAATCCCTTTCATCAACCTCTGCATAAATTAACTGCTTTAAAACAATTATAGAATTGCTGTTACAGGGCACAGTTGAACTTAAGATGAGCATGCTATCACTGCAAATGAGATGAAGCCTCAGAAGCCTCTTCTGGCAGCAGCCCAACTCCAGCCCCAATTATCTGCATGGCCTCAAAACAGAGCACAGTTTCAAAGGGCCCTGATGGGGAGCTTCCAGCTATGGGAGAGACTCCTAAGGCTCACGTTACTGAATGAAAGATGGAGAGGGCTCAGTGTTTGGACCTGGCGGTGAGAAGAGTCATGGGGGGGTTGCTGAGGACGACTGCAGGAAGAGCATGTATGTGCCAGTGAGTGTAGACGATGTGGTTCCAGGCCCTGCCCGTGCTACCCGGTACCCAGTGTGGGTCTCAACTGATTGAACAATGCAGGCTCCTCAGTAATGCCTTCCAAGGAATCACAAAGACATGGCAAAGGGCGCGGCCATGGAGGACCCAGCAAATTTAATTTTAATATTCCAATTGGGCAGCAATTTGGCTTGTTTTTGAAATGCCACGGCCACAATGAAAGTGAATAAAAGACACATTTCGGGGCATTGAGTTTATATAGATCCCGGGGCTCTGCAGCTTATTACCTTCCCTCACAAGGCATGGCCCTCAGCCAAAGCCCAGCCTTCAGAGCACTGCTGGGTGGGGAAAACAGCAAAGGACTAGCAGCAGTACTGCAAAGGAGGTAGAGAAGAAACGTCCTGTGGCAGTCGTGTGTGTTTGCAGCCAGCGCAGGCTTGGAAATAGAATTGGAGGGAGGAGTGGGCAGGGAAGCAAATACAGCTTGGAGTAGTACCGTAGGTGATTAGAGTGAGTGATGGAACACTCGTACAGTGTCGGACAGGAGAGATAAACAAGCAAATGATGAACGCACTCAAGTGGGTCCCTGCTTGTGCACGGGGGCACAAGGTAGTGCATGCTTCACCAATCCCACTTAAAAGTAAGCCCAAAACCAAATTAATATCTTCCCAAAAGAAGCCTAAATGATAGTCACATCCGAAACTGCAAAAAGGCTAAAAAAAAAAAAATACAAGCAAGGGAGAGGGAGCCACTGGACAGACGCTCCCTGCCGCTTAGTACCCCGACCTACCTGGCTCCGGTACGGGCATGTGATTTGCAAAAAGGCTAAAAGCAAAAAGGCTAAAAAAAAAATGCAAGCAACGAGCAAGAGGCATGGTGCGGGAGATAGCACTAACACAACTGTGGCATTAAGAGGAGATGGGAGGGAAGAATGCTATATTAAAATGTAAGCAGCTATTGAAGTGAAGCTGAACACAGGCTAACAGTAACAGAGCAGGAAATCAAGGAAAAAACAGTGCCCCAAAGAACATATGAAGACCTATAGCGTAATGAGACAGTACTTAGTCCTTGCTCCGTGGGAGGACCAGAAGAGAAAAAGGAGGGACAAAGACACAGGGCAGACCACTAGCAAGCAAGGTTTTTTTAAAGGACACTTAGATAGACAAATGAAAACAAATGGCAAGCAATGGGCGGAGTTGAATTCCACAAACTATATACAACAGGTTGCTAAGTGACAGGGCACACATAGAAGCTAGACTGGTAGTAGTATTCAATGATTTATTATTATTCAAACTACTGCAGAACATATGCAAAAATGTAGTATCAATATCACTATTGCTGTGGCAGCAGAGAACGAATAATATGAAAATAGGTAACATGATATGTTGATATTTTCTCCTCCCTTTTGAGTCTCTTCTAATGAAAGTTACCATCTAAAAGGACTGCTCCTGTGAGAGGTGGATCCATCACTGCATACATTTTTGGTAACAGTAGCCTGCCGCTTGCTTTCATGGCTAGGCTCAGGCTGTGAGAGCCCATGTGAGTAATCAACCAGTGTCCTTAGAGGAACAAAGGGGCATATGTACAAGGAGTTAACGCCGCATTAGCGGCACTTTTACGCCGCTAATGTGGCGATATTTTTTTCGCCGTATTCACAAGCTGTCGCTAACAGCTGTTAGCGACAGAATTCAGGTGAAACCGTCCGTTTCCACCATCACCACTCATGTTAGCGATAACTATCGCTAATGAGATGCAATGTAGGCGTTCCCGTGCAAAAACACACGCTAACCACACTTTGCGATATTTACAATGATTGCCCGGGCCCGCGATACGTTCAGAAAACAGCCGCTAAAGCCCGTTAGCGGCTGGGACTTAAGACCAGAAAAAAGGTGGTCTTAAAAATGGTGATAAAGAACAGTACATAAGGGAGACTAGCCCAGAGCCTCATTTGAAGACCCACTGATGCCATGGAGGTACTACTCATGCAGCTTGGAGCACCAAGAAGGCCACAACAACCACCGCCACTGCCACCGCCCCCAGGACCACCAAGGAGGCAGCGCCGAAGAAGACAGCGGGTCCATCGCACACGCCTCACCCTCACAGACTTAACGCCAGAGGATGTGATCGCCCACTACAGGCTCAAAAGGTCATCCATCCTCTGCATCCTGACCCAGATAGCCCCCAGGCTGCAGGCACCAACAGAGCGGAGAACCAACATCCCTCCGCAGACAAAGCTGCTGGCAGTGCTGCACATGTTGGCCTCTAGTACCTTCCAACCAACAACTGCCAGAGTTGGGGGAGTCTCACAGTCAGCCCTATCAAGGTTCCTCCCAATTGTCTTGGATGGCATCATCAGCCTGACACCCCAGCACCTACGTTTCCCTAACACTGCGCAGGAGCAGCTTGAGACCAAGCAAGGCTTTTATGCCATTGCTGGCTTCCCGCAGGTGTTGGGGGCAATTGACTGCACACATGTCCTACTTGTGCCCCCTGCGGACACTGCACACATATACCGCAACAGAAAGCACACACATTCCATCAATGTGCAGGCGATTGTGGACCACCGGGGCTTGTTCACCAATGTCGTAGCCAAGTTCCCAGGGAGTGTGCATGATTCCTACATCTTCCACCAGTCCATCATCAACCAGCGGTTTCAGGATGGCACATATGGAAATGCACTGCTTGTTGGTGAGTACTAACTGAACATACCACACACCTCAAGTCCACAATCATGGAACTCACAAATGTGAGAATGCACATGTAGCAAATTTCATACAACATGCCTAGTAACATGTCCATCTACCGTACAAAACAACCCAAGTGACTGCTGTTACTGGGGCTAGCCTTGTAGACAAACTATCCCCACAGGCACAGCCCCTCCGCCACACATTAGCAAATGCTGGGAGAGGTGGGAACCAAGTAGTTGCGATGGAGGGTCTGGACCTATGAGGAAAGTATGAACACAAGGCCGAGTCTGGTGGCAGTGTCCTGCATAGTCATGAGTTTGCAGAGCACAGACTTGTCTATGCGGGCATATAGGGTGTTTCCGTAGTCCAGTCTGATGGTAATGACTGCATGGGTGACTGTCTTTCTTGACTCGGGGGGGATCCATTTGAAGGTCTCATGGAGGATGCAGAGGGTGTAGAAGCAGCTGGAGGCCACAGCGTAGACCTGTTGGTTCATGGAGAGGGAGGAGTCGAGTACGATGCCTAGGTACCTGGGGTCATTGGTGGGGAGGCCTGCCGAAGGCGGTGGCCCATCAGGTGTTGTCACATGCTGATGGAGTGGTTAAGAGGATGAGGACTTATGTCCCCTCCGCGTTGAGTACCAGGCAGCTGTTGATCATCCATGTTGCAACTTCCTGCAATCCTTCCTGGAAGCCCAGTCTTGGTGAGGGAGAGTATGAGCTGGGTGTCCTTGTAGGTGGTGAAGTCTTCTGGGTGTCTTGATGTTGTTCCAGTTTTTCTAAAGGCGTCTGCAGATGCATCTGGCATCTTGGAGATCGGTGGTGACCGAGGTGGCTATTCTTGCACGCTGTAAGTTGGAGTTGCATAGCAGGGCAAGTTTGTATGCGCATTTGGAGATCCATGTGTGGAAATCGCTGGCAGGGCCGTCGGTGTTGGCTGCAGTGGTGTGGGTGTTGCCGTTGATGGTGGAGTAGAGCAGCTCCTCGGTGACTCAGCTCCAGTTCCTTTGTGTGGTGCGGGCTGTGGGATTGAGTGGCTTGGGTTTCTCAATGAGGAAGTGTACGCAGTGGTGGTCACTCCATAGGGCTTGAGTGGTGTGAATGAAGTGGACGCTGTTTCCGCATGCGAAGATTGGGTCGACGGTGTGTCCTGCCTTGTGGGTCAGTGTTGTGAAGATTTGGATCAGTCCAATGTTTGCGAGCTTTGGCCAGAGGGTACTGGAGTTGGAGTTGTTGTGGTTTGTGAGGTGGAAGCTCAGGTCGGAAATGAGTACATAGTCCATGGAGTAGATGGTGTGATGTGTGATGATGTTGATGGTGTGGGCGAAGTGGGCCCGGCCTCCAGGGACTCTGCAGGCGAGGGTGCTGCGGAGTGTTGCTTTGTGGCTGGTCTGGATCTGGAAGTGCAGGTGTTGGGCGGTGGTGAAGGTCTGGCGGCAGCGGCAGCAGGAGAACTGGATGTGAGTTGTGTCTGGTGTAGCCTACTGGCAGTTGTACTTTCTCCTTGCATTGACTTTGAGGAGGGCGGGTACGTCGTAGCGCTAGACGGTAGGAGAACCACGGTCACTGCTGCTGTTTGCATTTTGCTTGCGGACAGGCGCAGACGGAATTGCCTTTGGCGCGCCATTGGAGTGCCAGTGATGTAACCGTGCAGCGCACACAATAAAATAGGCTAGGGGGTAGGGACGGGCAGCTGTGAGGCAATGTAATTTCCATTGATACTGGTCAATTGTCTGAAGCTACACATGGCTAACCTGAATTCCAAAGTAGCACAAATCACACACCACAAAATATAAACACTGCAAACACATCATGCACAACACCTTATGGACACATATCTCCATTACATGTTTCAGGTGATCAAGGATATGCACTCTCCCCATGGCTGATGACACCCCTCCGAGCCACAAACACCCAGGCCCAGAGGCAGTATAATTTGGCCCTTGGACGCAACAGGACCATTGTGGAGCGCACTTTTGGCATGCTAAAGTCACGTTTCCGGTGCCTTGACATCACAGGTGGCAGACTGTTGTACAGCCCGGAAATAGTATGCAAGATAATCATAGTATGTTGTGTTTTGCACAATATATGTGTACGCACCAATGCCCCATGGATCCAAGTGCCAGATGCACCGGACGATGTTGAGGATGATGAAGAAGATGAGGTTGGTGCTGCACAACCCACAGGTTCTGCTGCAGGAACTGGCCGAAGGAACCGAATCATAAACAATTTTTTCACCTGAGCACGTCACAATGTGACAGTCCTTTGTGAAATTTATGTCCAAAATGCACCTAAGCACAGTTTGTGCAATAAAACAACACAGCACACATGCCTTGTGTGCATGTTTATCCTCTGCATAAGTACATCTCCCTGACAAGTGAAAGTCAAACATTTTGCGGTAAGTATTGTACAATTGTAATTTTGAGGGTGGGAATGTCTTTTGTGGTTTGAGATGCTTTTAAGGGTGTCATATGGGGTAAAATATGCTTTTAAGGGTGTCATTTGGGGCCAGATATGCTTTTTAGGGTGTCATATGGGGTAAAATATGATTTTAAGGGTGTCATTTGGGGTCAGATATGCTTTTTAGGGTTTCATTTGGGGTCAGATATGCTTTTTAGGGTGTCATATGGGGTCAGATATGCTTTTAAGGGTGTCATTTGGGGCCAGATATGCTTTTTAGGGTGTCATATGGGGTAAAATATGCTTTTAAGGGTGTCATTTGGGGTCAGATATGCTTTTTAGGGTTTCATTTGGGGTCAGATATGCTTTTTAGGGTGTCATATGGGGTCAGATATGCTTTTAAGGGTGTCATTTGGGGTCAGATCGGCATTTTAGGGTGTCATGTGGGGTAAAATATGCTTTTAAGGGTGTCATTTGGGGTCAGCTATGCTTTTTAGGGTGTCATTTGGGCTCTGAGCTGAAATTACATCTAATACTGTTTATCTGTGTAAAAACTTGCACGTAGCGTGCAAAATCTGGCCGCATTAACGTTAACGCAATGTTTTTTTCAGTATTGCGATGGCAAATCTATTGCTACACACATTGAACAACACAAAATATTACCCTTAAGCCAATTAGCATGCAGATTCTCACTGCAAAGTCAACAAACGGGCCGCAAACACACAGGAAGTGATGTCTGCATGCTTTCTGCTTCCCGGAGGAGTGCTGTGCACTTTCACTTTCCCTTTTGAGCACATTGCTGGTGATTGTGGAGAGTGTTGGAGATGTATGGTGTTGTGGGCTGCAGATTTTTGATTGAGAGAGTGTTGTTGTGTCCTGTGAACTGTTAATAGTGTCTCCCTGAAGTTTTGAGTACTTGTTTTTACGTGTTTTTTGCGTCTTGTCCTCAATCTTGTCTGGTGTTTGTCTAAGGGGTAGTTTAAATAATTACTAGTTGTTGGGGCATATATTGGGCTTTAGGTGTGTGCTGGGAGATGGTGGGTGTTGGTAGGGAGGGCAGGATGTCAGAGGGGGCATTGGGGAGCTTCCTCTTGCTGGTGAAATTTTACCTGCCCTTGATGTTGGAGAGTGGGGGTCGTATCCTTTTTGGATATCCCATCCATTTGCGGAAGGTCAGGTGGGAGCGCGTGAGAGCACAGATGCTGCGTGTCTTCGGTGTGGACAGGACTGTCCACCAATGGAAACACCGATGGCAGGATTGCATGGGCCGTGAGGGTGACCTGTTGGACCACCTGGGAGTCATCATTGGCCTACAGTGTGGTAAGCTTAACCTCAAAATTGATATATGAACACTCATACGAAAAGCCAAAAATGCGGTGTGTGACACAATGGTGTATATGTGCACAAAAGTGGCGGAGTGAGGCATTAGACGTCATGCCTTCACACCTAACGTTGCCACATCAGAAGCGCAATGCGGCACCATATGTATAAGCATAGTGTGCAGGCTTGCGTTTCCCCCTGCGCTGGCGCAACACTAAACACTGTAGTGCCAATGCTGGCACCCTTGCACCATAGTGCGTGCAGGGTAAAGATTGTTAATGTACAGGAAGGGTGACTGTACATAAAAAATCCAAGGCATTGTTTTTTGGACATGTGTGCTGCACAAAAGGAAGAGTAATAATGCATTCCTCCTTGTTTTTTCAAAGTTAGGTAGGCTGCCCTTGTACATAGGCTTCATGTTACAATGGCTGAGATAGGAAAAATTGTTCCAGTGAAATAGGACATCTCCAGAGTGTCATACACCACCAACAGTTGTGACACAGCCTTGTGCGATCTGCAGCGATGCTATCGTCCACAGAGCATGTATAACATCATGTTGGGTGGAGAAATGGGGCCTTGGGAATGTGTCACACAAGTAGTATGTGCAAATGTGTCAGCATCATTGTCTTGTTGGCCTAACTCAGCATTCACAGGTCTTGTGGGAATGACAGACAAAGTAGACACAATCATGTAGGCAACATGGACTGCAACAGTACAGTCACGGAGCATTGTCAGTGATGGAGATGAATTGTATGATGAATATGACACGTGTGATTTGACGTCTGATACCAACACACGTTTCTTTTCATGTCTCACAGCTGGAAGACAACTCATCACACAGGGTGACATCGACACCTTCAAAGACCCACACGCCACTGGTGAGTTCAGCCATTTAATATTGGAATTGTGAGAAGTGATGAATGTCTGGGGGAAATTATTGACGTTGTAGCATGCAGTATGTGTGTGCATCACATGCACCGTATCTCCAGTGTGATGATGTATTGTGGAAGTGTGAAGTGTGTACAAGTCAGTAAGTGAAGATGGAGCAATGCATCTGTCTTCCAGATGTAACTTTGCACAAACCCAGTCAGTGATACCCATGCAAGTGACATCTATGGGTTCTGTCACTACAGCACATGCATGTGGATTACAGAGCGTACAGATAGGAGAGGAGACATGTGAGTGGTGTTGCTGATGAGTATGACCAGACATGGAATGCATGTACATCCTTGACTGAGATGACGGTGCAAGTGGGCCCGATCATGCCCAAGGAGGCAGTGGTTTTCAGGCTGTGCGTGGTCAGACACAGGTCTACACAGTCTTATTGTAGGTATGCTGCATACCAGCTTCACAGAAGTAGCAGGGCGTATCTTTAAGGCAAGGATATCAATGGCACGTTCCCTAAACACCAAGCAAAGATGGCCCTATGTATTTCATTGGCATGTTTTGCCACTGCAATGGTGTTGCCAAGCTGTCTCCTTGGGGTCATTCCACTGGTAGACTCCGGGGAAAATGTACAGGCCTCTCTCGCCAAATTAGTGACATTACTCTGCCTGCATTTACACTGCATGCTTTTGCTCTGCAGTTATTTCTGCACAATATATTTTACAACGCAGGCCTCTACAACGCTATTTGTTAAAACGCACTTCCCCTTATAAGACAATTACCATTATGACTCCAGGGGGCCGTTACTTTGGGGAATGCATTGTAACAGTTTACGTTGTAAAGCCCTGCGTTGTTAAATTGTCAGTGTAGTAAAAATTGCGGATCAAAGACTTGCAGATTTATAAAAATTGAGTAAACTACGTTTCCCCCTCTCGCCAGCACCGCGTCACCTATTGAGAAGTTGTGGTGGAGAGGAGGCCTGCGCTTTATGTACAAGTCAGTGTTCAGCCACCTAACGTGTTTCCATGTGTGTTGCTTGATGCAGCACAAAAGTAACTGTAAGTAGGGCTGTTCCAGGATTGCTCATGTGCAGGAAGGGTAACCTTCCTATACATAAACTACCCTCCCCTGCACACAGACACCCTGGCACTCTTGTGCAAGGGTGCCTGTGTTGGTGCAGAGTTGAGGAACTTCACGCCGTCGCTGGGGGACATGCAGGGATGCACATGATTATTGAACATATGATGCAGCACTGTGTCACAGTAGAGGATGAGCGAGGCGCTACACCCGGAGGGCTAATGCCTCCCTCATCCAATTCCTTGTACATGTCACCCTCAGTCAGGGTATGTCAAAGCACCATCATTTGACACTGACAGTCTCATTTGGTTATGACACTACATGTCACATGCCATGCACTGTCATGTCAGTCTCCCCAGCATGTTGTTACTGATACTGTATTCCACATAGCATTGTCCAGGTCACTTTCTAACTTCACAATGTTACGTTACAGTGTAGGCTCCCATGTTTCACTGACCTTGTGTTTCTGAGTTAAATGGAGACCATTGACATAGTCATCAGGACTCAAATCTTGTCATTGCTCTTATTTGACAGACAACATGTCGTCAGAGGAGTCCCACGCCTTCCAGGTGAGGAAGGACCAGTACCTCCATATCAGAAAGGTCTCAAAGGGATATTGCAACATGGCACGGAGGTACCAAGAAGACCGGGCAGCTGGTAGTTGGAAGTCGGTGCCCGAGGCAATGACCCACGGTAGGCAGAGTGTCACACAGGCCATCCCTGGCCCCTCTCGCGACAGGCGTGGCTCCCAGCATGGACAGGCAGCAACACATACCCCTTCAACAACACACACACAAGGGACAATGCCACCTGCACCAGCAGATCAGGTGGTGCAGTTCACTGTGCGGGACCGGCACACAGTCATGGACAACAATGTTATCCTGGCAGAAATATGTTGGGAAATGGCGGAGCTTACCAGGCACCTGCAGGACATAAAGGCATCCCAGGGTCTCCCATATTGAGTGGACATTTTGAGCCCCATCCCCCTCTTCTCCCTTCCCCCAATGTTATTTATTGTTCTTAGTTAGTGTTTTTTTTTTTTTTTTTGAGTTTTATATAGCGCGAACTAGACCTGAGACATCGGGTATCAGAGCGCTTTACATAAGCACCAGTTTCGTTACAGAAGAACACATTCATTTTTGTTAGGCACGGGGAGATTAAGTGATTTGCCTAGAATCACAGGATGTTGAGCGTCGTTGCCGAGACTCGAACCCGGTTCCCCAGCTTCGAGGTCGACCGCTCTAGCCTTAAGGCTACATCCTCTCCCCGTTAGTGTCAGGTAAGTATTTTAAGTGTTAGGTAGTGTAGTTGTAGTGTAGGTATAGTAAGTGTTAGATTTTAAACACGTTTTAGATATTTATTCTTCTATAGTATTTGGGGATAAGTTTCCTTTTCCTTTGGGTGGGAGGTTGATGTCTTGGTTGTTATATAAAAAAAAAATATATATATATATATATATTTGTGTAGGTTAACTGTGTAGTTAGTTTACGTATAGCTTAGATGTCTTTGTCCAGTCTCATGATGTGCTTTAAGGGTGGGAGGGGGGTTGATGTCTTAGATATGTTGTTGCGTGTTTAGGAATAGTTATGGTAGATAGTTTAGGTTATCATTCACTTTGTTCCAGTTAGTTTAGATTAGGTTAGTTGTAGTAGTGATTAGTGTTAATTTAGGGTAGTTTATTTTGTACTTTCATAATAAATGGTTACTACTTTAGAATTCTGGTTGTAATTATGTCTGGGGTGATTTGGTGGAGTGTTGCTTTTTACCTTGTATGCAACTTATTCTATCACACGACAATCATTTGAATGTGTACGTGTGGTCATGACATGTTACTTAGCTGGACGGATAGTGTCAGGATACTTTAGTTATGAGCACAGTAAACTTGCATGGTGTGGGGCCCGCCAAGAATCAGACACGAAAGGTTAGGTACTCTTGGTCGAGTTTTATTCCAAGGTATATGAGGGCAAATGAAAGTCCCAAACAATCGGGGGTGGATCACTTCCGTCAGTGGATCTTCGGGGGCTTTTCTCCGGTCTGGGGTCGTCTCAGCGATCACGTCCGTCGGGAAGGAGCCAAGGGAGGGTATATATCAAAAGAAAAGAGAAACTACTGTCAGTTTCATAGTCCGTCTGGACTAGAACGATAATGGGGAAGGGAAGTGAGGGAGAGAGAGAGCACCACCATCCGCCACCCGTGAAGTTAAAAAGCGCAACGAGGTACAACAGTAGGATTGTACTGTTGGTATTTTAGCGGGGCGTTTGCGTGCCTCCCTCCGCCCTTCTAACAGGCTTCCCACCCAGAGGTTCCTTATCGTACGCTGCTTTGAGGCGAGCACGTACCTGTTGTAGCCACGTTCCTCCGGGGACGTGGCTGGCTTCCTCGCGGTGCCGAATCGGGTCCGGCGCCCCTTTTACTGGACAGTGTTCCGTCTCCTTCACTGCCGGCTCTTCTGGTCCTCCCGGTCGCAGCTCTTCGTACGATGTCGGTCTGGCAAAACTGGTCAGCTGTTCCTCCTTCTCCTTCGTCCAGTTGGCTTGCGCGCTGAGTTCCTCCTGCGGCCTCGTTATGACTCCGGAGGTGTGTCCGTCCCCTCCAATCGGAATCCCCGGTCCGGGTTGGTGGGCGGGCTCAGAGTCCCGAGCGTCCAGGTCCTTAAAGCTCCACAGCACCTTTGAAGCTGCAGAGGACTGAAAAAGAAAGGAGGGGCGAGAGATAACGAGGGAACATGTCGGGTTCCTCCTCTCCCGGCAGGTCAAAAGCCGGAACATCGTGACACATCCCCACCCCAGAATGTTCCCGGTCGGGGAACAGAGGAACCCGGGAGAGGAAGTCCGCATTACCATTCTCAGAACCCCTCCGGTGTCGAACCTCAAACGAGAAGGGCTGCAAGGAGAGGAACCACCGGAGGATCCGCGGATTCTGTCCCTTATTACGGCTCAACCAGAGCAAGGGGGCATGGTCTGTGTACAGGATGAAATGTGAACCCTCCAGGTAATATCTAAGCTTGTCCACTGCCCACTTGATCGCCAAACATTCCTTCTCGATGATGGGGTATCTTTCTTCGCGGGGAAATAGCTTACGGCTGATAAACAGCACCGGGTGGTCCATGCCTTCGGGGAGGTCTGGGAAAGGACGGCCCCAATCCCCCGATTGGAGGCGTCGGTTTGGAGGAGGAAGGGTTTCGTGAAGTCAGGGGACCTAAGTATAGGTGCAGTAGTGATGGCATCTTTTAGGTCCTGGAATGCCCGGAGGGCCAGAGAAGAAGGATGTGAGAGATCTTTGGCCTTCACCTGCTGTTTAAGTAGGTCTGTTAAGGGACCTGCTATATCTGAGAAGCGGGGAATGAATCTACGGTAATAACCTAAAAGACCCAGAAAGGCCCGGACTTCCTTTTTAGTAGAAGGGAAGGGAGTGTTGACTATTGCCCTGATCTTTTCTGTCTGTGGCTCTATTACCCCGTTCCCTAGGAGATATCCCAAATACTTGACCCGCTGAAAACCCACATGGGACTTCTTTGCGTTCACATGCAGACCTGCCTGTTGAAGGGCCTGTAGAACCGCCTGGCAGTGTCGTAAATGCGCTTCCCAGCTAGGACTGTAAATGACGATATCGTCAAGATAAGCCGCTGAATATCCCTGGTGTTCTGCGAGGACCTTGTTCATAAGTCACTGGAAGGTGGCAGGTGCCCCGTGTAGGCCGAAGGGGAGGACTGTGAACTCAAAGAGACCCGTAGGGGTTGAGAACGCGGTTTTCTCCCGATCTTGGGGTTTGAGGGGCACCTGCCAATACCCCTTTGTGAGATCCAACGTGGTTATGTATTCGGCATCCCCGAGCCGTTCGATGAGTTCGTCCACCCTCGGTAGCGGATGTGCATCGAACTTAGAGACAGCATTGACGGCCCTGAAGTCTATACAAAACGTACGGACCCGTCAGGTTTGGGCACGAGGACTATGGGGGATGACCACTCGCTTTGGGAGGGTTGTATCACCCCCATTTTCAACATGTTTGTTACCTCAGTGTTGATGGCCTCCCGTCTGGCTGCAGGTATCCGATACGGTCTTTGTTTGATGGTTTTACCTGGTGGGGTGGTTATGGAATGTTCGATCAGGTTAGTTCTTCCGGGACAATCCGAAAAAAGAGGAGAGTATGGCAGAAGGGCTTCAAGTAGGGCCCCTTTTTGGGAGTCTGTCAGGGCCTCATTTACACCCAGGTGCTCAATAGTGCTCTCTGGCTCCGTCGGAGAGAGCGCTAAGTGTACGTTTTGGGGCACTAGGCCGAGCCACTTCTTAAGAAGATTTATATGGTACATTTGGGATTTCTTTGGTGATAGCTGTACCAGATAGGTGGTGAGCCCTATCTTCTTTACGATACGGAAGGGCCCCTTCCATTCTGAGCGGACCTTTGCTAGACTAGACGGTAGGAGGATCAAAACCCAATCGTCTACGTCCAAATGTCTCCACCTCTTCCCTTTATCATAAAAGAGTTGTTGCTTGGTTTGGGCTTTTTCGAGGTTGGCGTCCGCGAAATCGCGTAGTTTATGGATGCGGGTGCGCAACGCAGAGGTATAGTCAAGGAAAGAACGGGTTTCTTCCTGCTTCTCCTCTTCCCAGGCTTCCCTGGTGATCTCCAACAGATCGCGCGGACGCCGTCCAAAAAGAAGCTCAAAGGGTGAACACCCCAAACTGCTCTGAGGTTGACTACGGATTACAAAGAGAGCTAAAGGGAGTAGCATATCCCAGTCTCTACCTTCTGAGGACAACATCTTTTTTAAAGAGAGCTTTAAGGTGGCGTTATACCTCTCGCAAAGACCATCGGTTTGGGGGTGGTATACCGAGGTCTTTATGTGGGATATATCTAGTGTCTTACAGACCTGGGACATCAATCGTGAGACGAAGGGGGTCCCCTGGTCGGTGAGTATCTCTTTAGGAAAACCGACACGGGAGAACAACTCGACCAGACGGTCACTTATGTTGGTGGTAGTGGGGGCTCTCAGAGGAAAGGCCTCGGGATAGCGGGTGGCGTAGTCGACGACGACTAGCGCATACAGGTTGCCTTTTTTTGTGCGGGGAAGGGGGCCTATCAAGTCCATCCCAACGCGCTCGAAGGGATTACCTATGATAGGGAGCGGTTGTAGGGGAACAGCTGGAGGGCGGTAGGGGTTTTTTCGTTGGCAGATTTCGCATTCTTGACAATATTTGGAGATCTGGGAATACACCCCCGCCAATAAAAATTCCGCAATAGCATCTGTGTCGTCTTTTGTGTTCCCCGGTGTCCAGCCAGCAGGTGTGTGTGTGCAAAAAACAATAAGTGCTCTCTGAAGGCCTGTGGGACGAGTAGTTGGGGAGAAGCTTTATCATTCTCTGGTCTGTATAGGAGACCCCTTAAGATGTGAAACAGAGGATAGACCGGGTTTTGTGTTGTGGGAGTTTGTTTGGCTCGTGACCAGGCATGTTGTAGGGTGGGGTCGTGTTCCTGACAATACCGGAAACTCCGGTCAGAGAGCCAAGGGGCTTGCGTGAGAAGAGCTACCTGTCCTGGGGGAGAAGGGTTAAGGTCCTGCATGGTCTCTCTGAGCAGTTGTGTAAAGAATGGGTTGTCTTGCCCTAATATCAAGTCCTCCGGGAGGTATGGTAACACCCCGAGTTTAACCTGGAGGGTCTTTTCACCGGACACGAGGATGGGGAGGTGTATGACGGGGTAGGTATGAACGTCTCCGTGAACACACCTTATGGGTATGCGTTCGGCGGTGCTAAGGACAGAAGAGGACACGAGGATTCCCGAACAACAGACTGACGACAGCCCGAGTCAAGGAGGGATTTTACTGGCTTTCCGTTCACCTGCACACTCACATAAAAACATGGCCCCATTTCCTCTGTATATAGGACCGTACGGGGATACAGCTCACGTCCATGGGTTCTTCTGTCTGTTTTTTTAGGGGGCAGAACCGGGCGATATGGCCCCACTCCCCACAGTCAAAACACTGTGGTCCCCTGGACGTTGGGGTCTCGGGGTGGAAGCGAGGACGTGGCGGTTCTGGTATAGATCTTGGGACCCTTCTCTCTGTTCTTGGGGAAGGTGCGGTCAGCCGTTGTTTACTTGTGTCCACAGGAAGGGAGCGGGGCTGGGCCCGGGCGAAAGTGGTGGCCATATCTACTGCTTGGGAGGCGGTTAGGTTAGGATGCTGCCTCAGCCATCGTTGTGTGGGGTAGGGGAGGGATTCCAAGAATTGCTCCAGATAGATTAGTTCCATAATCTCCTCCTTTCCCCGTTCCTGGGGTTTCAGCCACTTGTCGGCTGCAGCTTTGAGCTTGAAGTATAGTGTCTTGGGGTTATCTCCGGGCATTCCCCTCTCCTTCCGAAAGCGTACCCGATAGGCCTCGGGATCCACGCCTAGATGGTCTAGAATAATGTTTTTCACCTCCGCATATGCAGTGGTACCCGTAGGATTAGCCACCTGGTAGGCGGCCTGTGCTTCCCCGCTCAGCAAAGGGGCCAGGAAGAAGGGCCACTTGGCGGCCGGCCACCCACAGGCCCGTGCCGCCCGTTCAAAGTTGGTTAGAAATACATCGGGATCCTCTCCCGGGAGGTACTTCTGTAAGGAGATGTGGGGGTTGGTTGGTTGGCCCCGGTGCGGTTCTGCATCTGGGTAGTCAGCTGGAGCTGGTCGACGGCTACCCTTTGTATGCACTCAACCTGTTGACCCATAGAGTCCTTGAACACCTCGCGGTCGGCCTGGGCTGACGCCATCTGTTTCTCGAGGGCCCATTCCAGCTTCTGCTGACTCGTAATCAGCTGTTGTATTAGGTTCTCCATTCTGTCTATGGAGCTAGTGTGCCCGTATTCTCCACCATGTGTGGGGCCCGCCAAGAATCAGACACGAAAGGTTAGGTACTCTTGGTCGAGTTTTATTCCAAGGTATATGAGGGCAAATGAAAGTCCCAAACAATCGGGGGTGGATCACTTCCGTCAGTGGATCTTCGAGGGCTTTTCTCCGGTCTGGGGTCGTCTCAGCGATCACGTCCGTCGGGAAGGAGCCAAGGGAGGGTATATATCAAAAGAAAAGAGAAACTACTGTCAGTTTCATAGTCCGTCTGGACTAGAACGATAATGGGGAAGGGAAGTGAGGGAGAGAGAGAGAGCACCACCATCCGCCACCCGTGAAGTTAAAAAGCGCAACGAGGTACAACAGTAGGATTGTACTGTCGGTATTTTAGCGGGGCGTTTGCGTGCCTCCCTCCGCCCTTCTAACAGGCTTCCCACCCAGAGGTTCCTTATCGTACGCTGCTTTGAGGCGAGCACGTACCTGTTGTAGCCACGTTCCTCCGGGGATGTGGCTGGCTTCCTCGCGGTGCCGAATCGGGTCCGGCGCCCCTTTTACTGGACAGTGTTCCGTCTCCTTCACTGCCGGCTCTTCTGGTCCTCCCGGTCGCAGCTCTTCGTACGATGTTGGTCTGGCAAAACTGGTCAGCTGTTCCTCCTTCTCCTTCGTCCAGTCGGCTTGCGCGCTGAGTTCCTCCTGCGGCCTCGTTATGACTCCGGAGGTGTGTCCGTCCCCTCCAATCGGAATCCCCGGTCCGGGTTGGTGGGCGGGCTCAGAGTCCCGAGCGTCCAGGTCCTTAAAGCTCCACAGCACCTTTGAAGCTGCAGAGGACTGAAAAGAAAGGAGGGGTGAGAGATAACGAGGGAACATATCGGGATCCTCCTCTCCCGACAGGTCAACAGCCGGAACATCATGACACATGGGTAACATGGTGGCAAGTAGGAGTTACGGCCTAGGCTAGGGACACTCTTTTGTAAAGTTTGACATCTTAAGTGTGACTCACGAAGTTGGTCAGCACATTATTGCCCATTTACAACACAACGTAGGGACATGGGCTTGAGCAGATATTGACATTGCAACTCTTATCCATCATGAAGATGGATGTATGAGCCGGGTACCACATATTCCATCCACCCCATACATATCACATGAGCCTGGCGCAGAGTCCATCTACCATGCACAGACATCAGCACACTTGCTGCGTAGTGCATTTGAACTGGATGATCCTGTGCATGGAGGCTCAACCTCCTGCCCATGCAGAATGTTGTCATTTAGCGGATCTGATGTGCACAGCATATGGCAGTACAATGGACCCGATTCACAAAAGTAATCTGAGACAAAATCCTAACTTGACGACTTTCGGTATTCACAAAAGGCATTTAGGAGTAGTAAAGTTAGGAATCCTAACTTTACTACTCTTAAATGCCTTTTGTGAATACTGAAAGTCGTCAAGTTAGGATTTTGTCTCAGATTACTTTTGTGAATCGGGCCCACAGTTCTTCTGCACACAGGGGGGGGGGATGTAGCATTGCTCCCTGTAGTGCCAGTGTCATAGCCACTTCTCCCAGCTGCTACTTTTGGCATTGGCTCATAGTGATGCCACCCTTGAAATGGTGGTACAAAATCTGCCTATATGCTAATTGCAGTGCACTACACATCCCTAGACACATTGCCCTATCCGCTCACAGTGGTCACAGCATGAGAGGGTTCCTTATTGACAATAAGGCATTGTTAGGCCACAGGAAGGGGCTGACTGGAGGACTTGCACTTTGGGATAAGTCCCTATTGCCAACACCACTTCACTGAAGCAGACATTGTGGTTCCAATAGCGGCTGGTAGGCATATGCCCTAACGATTCTTCATCTATGTGAATATGGTGTGCTCCATCTTGGAATTTGACATGCAATGAGCCCCATTACATCAAGCTTTGTCCACCCCGTAGAGTGTGAGTAGATCTGCAAAGTGAGACTTTGTAGCAATGGTAAAGGGAGACACTACTTGTGGCATGCAACTGACTTAGACATATTTGCACACATGCCTATTTCCATCATGTACGTAGGGCTAAGTTGGAATCTTGCTGAAATGTTGTATTTGAGCAATGACGGCACGGCTAGTTCACACATACCCGGTATCTCACTGCCTATCCGGGACACAGTTAAACATGGACATTTCTCATATGTCCCTTGGTGTACGTTTTGATGGATTCACTGGGCCACCATTTGAACAGACTTCTATGCTTGAATGGACATAGACAACACACACATGTGTAACTGAAATTGTTTTTTTTTAATGCGCATTGTCTCTGTTGGAGACTGGGCCAGTACTTGGCTCTAACGAGCCCCACATTCCAGAGATGCCCAGTGGAGGGCCTGACAGAGTACTTCAGGGGTGACATGTCCAGAGGAAGAGGTTGAATTCAGTCAGCAGGCTGATTGCAGTGTCATTGGGAACCACACAAATCATGGCAGTCCATACTGAGGTCCAAGGTAAGTGTCGAAAAGTGGAACTCGGGACAGTGGAAGCTGATGTTCCGGGGCATGATGCTAAGCACTGATCCAAGGCAAAACAGTCCATTTGTCACAGATGGATGCTACCGCTTTCTTCTTCGCAATAATGCAGAATTATCCACATCTTCATCCTCTGATGTGTCATGTGCCTCACATGTGCGTGGTGGTAGATTGGCTGCAGCACTGTGAGGCACTGACACATTAGGGGGCGGAGATGTGGATGTAGAAGCAGCAGCATTCTTCTGTGCCAAACCTTGATGCAGCAATGCAGTGATAATGAGCTGCAGGGCATGGAAGATTCCAGCTACATCTCATTGGTGTGCAGCTGTGGCAGCCATTTGTTCTGCTTGCATCCGCTCCATGTTCTCCATTATCATTCACATGCGGGCCAACTCCTGGCTGGCATCGCTGGAGCCACTCTGACTGGACAGTTGTTCTTGTCTCTGAGTCATGACTCCAGCGATGTCAGCCATGGAATGTCGGAGAGCATGGAGCGGACTGTGGGTGTCTGTGATGTTCTGTAGGTGGTCCTGAATGGCACTCGGAGACCCACATACGGCATCGAGTTTGGCCGCCCGGCTGTCAAACCCCACCCGCACCTGATCAACCATCTCCTGCTGGACCTCTACTGCACGGCGTTGAAATGCCAGAAGTGGGTCCTCAAGGTCCTGGCAGACAGCTGTGGTGGTAGGTGCTTGCTGGTGGGTGGTTTGTGCAGGGGGTGGAGTTTCCAAGACGCAGCTGGATGGCCCTGTTTCTGGGGATGGGGTGCTAAATGAGTCTAGCAGCTGTTGGAGGGTGTCCTGGTTGATGGTGGTGAATTCCTCATCTTCATCAGTGAAGAGTGGGACAGGCTGCTGTACAGGAGGTGAGGCTTCTCCCTCTGCAATGTAAAGGGGAGATGCAGTTAATTGTGTGTTTCAAGTTTGATCATGCATTGGATGAGTTTACAAGCAGGCTGCATGACAATGTCCATTCTGACTGTTTAGGAGGAGATGCTTATTAGATGCCGGATAGTGATTATTTGTACAACATCACAGATGTGACGTTGTAATTGTACATTATCATCTCAGAGTTTACAGCTATGCCAAATGTGAATGGCCAATTGCTATGCACAAGCGGCACCAGTTGTGTCCTCTGTTCAGTAGTGAAAGTGATGCAATTTGTACCACATTGTAGTCAATGTTGATTAGCTCTGATTTATGTGTCTGTGCACTGCATTGTGGGAGAGTCACCCCTGCAGCATTGGTTTTACTTCCCATTATCCCTTTCAGCCAGTGAGCCTTTCACTTATGTGCATTTGCAATGATGAGATGTTGCAAGCTGGAGTAGATGTGGGTCTTGGACAGAGTTGGGACACTTGTGCATTGTTTGGCAGCAGATGTCTTCTTTACATCAGGGGTTGTATGTACACAAGGAAGTGTCAGAGTGTGATCTGCTCCTTTAAGGATGAACTCCACACTCAGCCACTTCAGTGACCGTGGCCTGCACCATGTTAAAATGTTTAGGGTGCAGGCATGCAATTCATCATGCGCTGTCACTTGCCTTGTCAGTGTGGCTCACAGACAGTCAGCTTTGCTGGGTAGTGCACATGTGCATGGGTTTGGTGCGAGAATGGTTATGTGTGAGGAGGGACCCCTTTAGGCAGATTGGAAATGATGGGATAATTGCTGTTTCTATGTGTGCTGCACAATGCAGTACGCATGTACATCCAGGTAGCTTAGGCTCTTGTGATTTCTCTTGTGTGCATGTCGTCAGTCATGTTTTTCCTTGCATGCATTGCTTACTGCCCTCCTGTTGGCTTACCCGTTGTGAGTATGGTGCAACGTGAGTTTCTATTGTTGTTGCAGGCTGAACAAACAGTGACAACACCCATTACCCTCAATGTTGGGCCCACGTGTGGTGTGTACGTGGGCCTAGATTTGATGGATGTGGATTTCAAAAAGCGTATTAGTGGTGCTCAGGCCCTATCACCCCCCCACCCCTCCCATCAGATGTAAATGACTGGCTGATGTGTGTTTGTGTATTTGCTATGCAGATGATCACATGGATGATACATCCTGTCCTGGTTCAGATTATTGAATGTCAGGGTTTTCGTGTGGCTGATGACAGACATGACTGCATATTTGTTCACTGAAACTGTAGACTTAACAAACATACAGGTTTACATGCACATCATGGTGTAATGGGCAACTCACACCAGGACTGATGTGGAATGCTGTTTTCTGTATGGCACATGTGTACACTTGTGATTGGCGGAGTGGATTTTGACCTAAGCGGTGATGGTGCCATTTAGCTACTTGTCATTATTTGGTGCTACTTTGCTATTCTTGCTTGTAGTCATACATAGGATGTCATCCTTCTTTACAGGGACATTGTAGTTCTGTGAGTATGGCACACAGACAAGTCATGTAGTACATATTTGGGTGACACATTCCTGATATGCATAGTCCATGCACTGTAGTGTTGTAGGCATATCCCCCTGCTCATAGTATGACATTACATTTGGACTCAAGTCTGTTGAATGTGTGCATTGTGGGATATGCACCTTTTAGACAGATGGCTACATGATCACTTTGTTGTGACAATGCATGTGTTTATGGTATGCAGACTCACTAGATGCTTTCTCACTTGGTGTACACAGGACTGCATCTCATGAACAAGCAAGGGGGCACATTGACTGGAGATGTGGCAGGATGTCTAAATGGCCCCCTTGCCTCAACCCCGTGCATATGCATGTGCCCATGTGTCTGAGTTGTGTGCAAGATTGTGTATGTCCTGTAAGGTCCCCCTTGATACACATGCACATTCTTGCACATGACTCAGACACACAGGCACATGCATATGCGTGGGGTTGAGGCAAGGGGGCCATTTTGAAACCCTGCCGCATCGCCAGTCAATGTGCCCCTTTGCTATTTGATGTTGCACTTATTTTGTGGTCTGATGTTAATCTTGGACTCTATTTTTTGTGTACTTTTCTGTGAACATTTCCAGGTCTGTGAGCCCACCAATATGTATGTATTGGTTGAGTAGGGTGATATGTGTCTATGCCACCAAGAAGAAGGGTATCCGTGACATGTTCCGCAGTCATTGTGGGTGTGCACTGACAGATGTTTAATTGGGCATGAGTGCCATTGGGACCATACACCCCGTCCCCCCAGTCCCTGGTTGTTACTCACCCTGTTGCTGATGTGTCTGGTCCTGTTCAGCAGTATCCTGTCCCGGAACTCCAACCACCGTCTCCTCGCTGATGACAGCAGACACCTGTTCCTCCAACGCATCCAGCTCCTCCTGTGGCGCTGGACTCCCACCTCCAGTCTGCATTGCTGCTTTGAGATTGGCTGCAAGTTTCGCCTTGGTCTTGCGCTTAGCATCATGCCAGCGCTTCTTGCAGTCATCCACTGTTCCCCTCACCTCTCCGACAGCATTCACCTTGGCTGCAATGGACTGCCATATTGCATTTTCTGTTCCCAATGACACTTTGGAGCTGACAAAAAGCTGTTGTTGTTTTTCCGTCACCTCCGCAATCAGGACCTGGTTTTCCTGCTGACTGAACCGGGTCTTCCTCTTCCTCTTCTCCTTGCCCTTCCCCTGGGCCTCTGCCTGGTCCTCCTGGGTGTTTGGGGGGTTGTTGTTTGCTTTGTACTGGGTCCAGCTTCCTCCATGGTTCTTCAAATCTTTTTTTTTTTTTTTGTGTGTGTTTGGGCTACATAGCGGGCGTTTTATAGTGGTTTTGCGGCCCAAACGTGAAAAAACTGGTGTCACGCTGATTAGCGTGCAGTTTCTGGCCGCTAATTGGCCTTTCGCCACTTTTTTTACGTTAGCGTCAGGATTTTTATTGACGTGCCGCTGTTCTTTACAC
Source organism: Calotriton arnoldi (assembly GCA_963921515.1). Lineage (NCBI taxonomy): Eukaryota > Metazoa > Chordata > Amphibia > Caudata > Salamandridae > Calotriton > Calotriton arnoldi. The sequence goes on along the minus strand of CAWUFW010015748.1, from coordinate 151,153 downwards.
GGGAAAGTTCACACGCTAAGATAAACTATCGCCATTTAGGGGCATGTTGGGAATACGCCGCTAACACGGCAATAGTTGACCGCGGTACACGGCGATAAAAAAACTAGCGCTAACTTGCGTTAGCGATAGTTATCGCCAAATCTTGTACATATGCCCCAAAGTGGCTGGAGCTTAGCATTTGCACCTCTCCTTGTAAGAAAGAACAGCGAGACAGTCATGGGAAGGTGTGCCTTGTGTTACCTGATGCAGTGTGTCACACATTGCGTGGGAATCTTTACTCTCTTATGTATGAATACTCACGAGTGAACACTGAAAAGAAAAAGTATATTATACACAAAGATACAAGATATGAATATATAAGCAAGAGGCACACTATTATAATATATTAAACTATAGGGATCAGAAAAGAAACATTGTTATAATAACTACCATCATTCAATGACATTAACATCATAAGAATTACAATGGAGAACTGTAGGAGCTTAGGCTGCAAGCGAATAGAAAGTCAGTGACTGTTGGACCCCTCTGCAAAAATGTGTAGACTTCCAAGAACTCTGGGCGTAGAAAACTTTTCCTCATGACTATTAAGAACATGAGGACATAGTATAAAATGCATTAACAATACAAAAGACATGAATAGGCGAAACACAACAAAGAACAAAACTGGACAAATATGCAGAATAATTTAACAAGCTACATAACCTAAAAACCATTTCAAACCTGTCACCCTGGTCAATGAGTTCCATGTGGTGCAATACATCCAAACTACATTGTGCACAGCCCCTATCACATTTTGTGTCTGAATATGGCCAGTCGAATGGTTCATGCACTATGCTAAATGTTTTACAGAGGTGGTCTGATATTCTTGATCCTCCACTTTAGTTGGAAGTCCTGCATTTAATGTGAGACACGACGCACTCTCTTATCTGTAACCATGTCTTCTGGGTAAGCTTCTATCATGAAGATTTCTTGTATAGCATCAGTGTTAGACTTACGCAATGTTTATAGTTTGGTGCATATGGGGTATCAGCCAAAAAGTGGCATACAGTGCTGAGATATTGCACATCTGCTGCTTTTTGGCTGATATTCCACATCGACTAAACTCTAAGGGGCATATTCACAAGGACTTATCGCCGAGTTATCGCCACCTTAACGCATCAAAAGTGGAGATAGATTTAACGTCCCATTCACAAGCGGGTGCAAACTGCAGACATCGCCAGTATTCCCGCGATAACTGCCGCAAATTTTACCCCCACGGGTGACACCACCAACTAACCCTAATGAGATGCAGAGTAGGCGTTCCCGTGCAAAAACACACGAAAACACCACTACACCACTTTCACAAAGAACTGCCAGATCTGCGATGCGAACCAAAAACAGGCGATAAGCCGCGGTAGCAGCAGGGAATTAACACCTGCCTTTTGCTGGTGTTAAGCAGGACGACTACCTGCAGCATGAAAGGGAGCCCAGCCAAGAGCCACATCTGAAGACCCACAGATGCCATGGAGACAATGATCATGCAGCTCGGAGACCCATGAGGGCCACAACACCCACCGCCACCACTCCCAGGCCCCCCTGGACCCCCCCACGGACAAACACATACCGTGCACGACACAAGAGCCACAAAAAGCACATGATGTTGCACAATGACAAAAAGAAACACACATGTGTTGTCAGAAGAACGAAAAACAGTCACTCATCATTGTAGTAACAACCAAAAACTTTATTGAAATACAAAAAAACACCAATGCGGAAGACTCCTGTCGGGTCAGTCCGGGACAACCTTGACATCACAACCTGGAAAAAAAAGCACCAAATCAGAACATGTGTCATGCGCACATCAAAGGAGCGAGACACAGAGAAACAGAGAAGGAAAGAAAGGCAGAGAGAGAAAGAGAGAGAAGGAAAGGAAGGGAGAGAGAGAGAGAGAAGGAAAGGAAGGGAGAGAGAGAGAGAAGGAAAGGAAGAGAGAGAGAGAGAAGGAAAGGAAGGGAGAGAGAGAGAGAAGGAAAGGAAGGGAGAGAGAAAGAGGGAGGGACACTGCCGCCCCGCGCACCCAGGCACCACTGCTCACCTGCTGCCACCGGTGTGTCTCCAACCATGTGCTGGGATACACTGCAAGCAACCAGGTCTGCAATCTGTAATCGAGGCCAGAGTCAATCATGGCAGAGTCCATCTCACTGCACACGGCAACAACGCCTGCCCGTCCTGCGCACACATGCAGCTGCACCCTACCCCCTCCCGCCGGCCAGCGCTGGCTGTCTGCACTTGCGCACCCAGGCCTCACTGCTCACCTGCCGCCAACGGTGTGTCCACCAGTGGGCACACCACGTGCCCGTGCAAGCTCCAGGCCCGGGTCCTGCCACCATGGCATGCTCCACATCATGCAGACCTGCACCGCGGACCAGCAGGTCCCACACATGACGCTGAGTCCTGAGGCATCAATGGCAGAGACCACATCATCGCAGTCTGCACACCCGCTTAGCAATTTCGGTGCCACTAACCCTGTGCAACCCCAGGCAGCGCCACGTGGTGGTAGGCCCGTGACGGCCGCAAGGCTTCGGGTGCCACTAACCCTGTGCAACCCTAGGCAGCGCCACATGGTGGTAGGCCTGTGACGGCCGCATGGCTTCGGGTGCCACTAACCCTGTGCGCAACAACTCATGGGCCCTTTATGATTGAGAATCGTGGATCGTCCGTCATCCAGTCACCACCGGCAGTGGGGATTGTGATGTTGTCGGCCCCTTATATTGGCGGGGTCACATGGCCTGTGACGCCTGTGCCGGATGGGTGTGGTATGTGTGCAAACCTGCCCTCAGGGAGTGGCCGTGACATGCTGCCAACTAGACCAGTGACCTGCAGACCACTAGCTTGTAAACCAGCAACATGTAGCTATGTGGCCCCCCCTCGGAGCTTAAGCGGAGTGGTCTGGCCTGGCGTACGCCGGACCCACGCAGGGCTTGCAACAATGACTCTGGGGCTCTGGGCGTGGTTCAGTCCATGTCCGGACAAGGAAGTGACTAATGCGTGTGTCCCTGTTGTAGTGTCTACGGCACCCGGAACGTAATCGGCAATGTAGCACACTGTGACTGGAATCCCACTAAATGAGCATCATTGACATTAGGGGGAATCACTGACCCTACATTCATCCACACATTCATACATGAATGATGAAAGACATGACACAGCAGTGCGTCTCTGAATGTTTAATGCACATCCAGTGGAGTTTTGCAGCTGGAGCAGTACAGGGCCATGCCAACCCCACTTCACAATATGGGCCCGTGGAGGGCCAGCCAGAGTCCATCGGGAATGACAAGTACAGCGGAAGAGGAAGGGTACAGTCCGCAGTCTGGTCGCCGTGTCATTGGTCACCAAACAGGATATGGCAGTCCATGTTGCGGTCCAAGGTGAGTGCAGCAGAATGTATCGGGGGTCAGTGGAAGGTCATGGGGCCATGTGCGGCACCAAGCAGCAACAGGCCAGGTGGCAGACATGAATGCTAGTGCCTCCTTCTGATCTCAATCCCATCCACGTCCTCGTCCTCGGATGTGTGCTCTGCCCCACCTGTGGGTGGTGCAGTTCCGGCTGCGGCACTGTGTGCCACTGACACATCAGGGGCCGGAGGTGGATTGTCGGCCGCACTGTGTGGCAGTGACACATCAGGTGCCGGAGTGGAAATGCCTGCCGCACTGTGAGGGACTGACACACCAGGGGGCGGAGATGTGGATGGTGTAGGAGCAGCAGCATTCATCTGCACCACGCCTTGTGGCAGCAATGCCATGATGAGGATATGCAGGGTATGGTAGATCCCAGCTACATTTTGCTGATGTGCAGCGGTGGCTGCCATCCTTTCCGCCTCCATCCGCACCATGTCCTCCATGAGCCTCCGCATGTGTGCCAGCTCACGGCTGAGATCGCTGGAGCCACTCTGAGTGGACAGGTGTTCTTGTCTCCGAGTCATGACTCCAGCGATGTCATCCAGGGCTCGTTGGAGACCATGGAGCGGCCTGTGGGTGTCCTTTAGGGACTGGAGGTGGTCCCTGATGGGACTTAGACACCCATGGATGGCGTCAAGTTTGGTAGCCATGAGGTCGAACCCCACCCGCACCTGCTCAGTCATCTCCCTCTGGCCCTCCAACACGTGGCGTTGGAAGGCCATGTGTTGTTCGGGGGGGTCTTGGGAGACAGCCGGGGTTGTGAGTGCCTCCTGCTGGGTGGTTTGTGGAGTGGGTGGGGTCTCCTCGATGCAGCTTGGCTGCCCTGATCCTGGAGGTGAGTTGCGGATGATGTCAATGATGTCTTGGAGGGCTTGGGTGTCGATGCTGGTGGTGTCCTCCTCGTTATCAGTGAAGAATGGCTGGGACTGCTCTGCAGGAAGTGTTGACGGTGCCCTTGCAATGTGAAGGGGAGATGCTGTATTACAATGTGTCCACATGTATGTAGCCGCATGGTACATGTTCACATTCAGACAGCATGGCAATGTACATTGTGTCAGTCTGTAGATCAGGGCCATGATCCAGGGTCATTGTGGGTGTGCACTGTGCTCTGCTTGATTGTGCATGTGTGCCATTGTGGCCATCTCCCCCCATCCCCCCAGTACCTGGTGGTTACTCACCCTGGTGCTGTTGTGTTGTGTCGTGTTGAGCAGTGTCCGCTCCCCCAACTCCTGCCACAGTCTCCACACTGATGACTGTCGACACCAGCTCCTCCATGTCATCCAGCTCCAGCTGTGGCACTGGGCTCCCACCTCCAGTCTGCATTGCTGCCTTCTGGTTGCCTGCGAGTTTCTCCTTGGTTTTGCGCTTGATGTCAATCTATCGCCTCTTGACCTCGTCCATTGACCTCTTGTGCTCTCCGACGGCATTCACCTTGTCCACGATGGACCGCCATATTCCATTTTTGGTGCCCAATGACACTTTGGAGGTGACAAACAGATCTTGATGGTGTTCCATCACCTCCATGACCAGGATTCTATTCTCCTGCGGACCGAACCGCCTCTTCCTATTCTTCTTGTCCTTGCCCTTCCCTGTCCCCGAGGTCCCAGGCTGGTCGTCCGGGGTGCTTGTGGGGTTCCGCTTGTCCTCTGCGCCTGCTCCGGCTGCCTCCATGGAGCTTCAGTGTTGGTTATTTTGTGTTTGTGTGTCTTTTCTACTTTTGTAGTGATTTTCCCGCCTGCCGTGTGTGTATTGCAGGCCTGGCGCTGCTTATCGCCGATTTCCTCATCGCGGTTTGGCCCATCGCATGTTTTTTTGCGTTGGGGTTTGGGTTTTTATCACCGTCGCGGTTGTTGTATCGCGGACATTGTCCGCATTTTCGGGAGACTATCGCATGGTACCGCCGTGTTGTGAATTCCACGTTAACACGGGGTTATTTTCCCGCGATAGACTGCGATGTGTAAAGTTGCGTTAACATTTTTTGGAGATGTTTAGCGCACGTTCTTGTGAATAACCCCCTTAATAAAGCCCTTTGTAGTGATCTACTATACAAAAGTAGCCATAATTCCTATTGAAGAAACATCCTTTAACAAAGTGGCAAACCTTTCTCCCTTTCACAATTAATACAGTGAGCTAAAAAATCCAGACCAAACTTTTTCTAATTCATCCCCTGGTTTGTGTGAATGATCCTCCTTTCCCCCACCAACTTCCAACCTATTTTCACTCTCCCTTTAGTCATAAAACCTCTAAACAGGCTGTGAAAATATCGCCTTCCATGCACTTCACTTAGTGACCTAGACTGCAGCACTTCTCTGTAGAAGACACTGCAGTATTTCTCTCAGTGTGAGCAAATCAAGTGATTTACTCAGGGATGAACCATAGAGACTTGTCTCAGTAACATGTGAAAGGTGGTAGACTCAGTGATATGTCAGGTAGAATAGAGGTTATATGTTAGAAAGGATAAATAGAGTAATTCTGGTAAGTAAGCCTGGTGAAAGTCTGTTAAATATGATAAGTATGAATGTAGCTATGATAAGGTAGGAATTTCTAGTTAGTAGATGAGGTAGATTTGTATTTTAGGGTAGGTACTGTGGATATGTTGGGTATTTATAGACAGGTTAGGTATGGTAGGTAGGGCAGGTTGGCATGGTGAGGTAGATTTGGAATGCACAGCAGGCCATGCATTATAGTTAGCTATGGTAGGTATATTAGATATGACAGGTGTGGTAGATAAGGTTGGTAGATATGGTAGGGGAAGTATGGCAGGACATACAAACATTCAGTCTGAAATGTAAACGTTTGTAATAATAATGCAAACGCTGAAATTCTAGCTTACAAATTGTTGCATTGTTAATGAGCGCAGGCACCTGCTTTTATTAATAATGCACCTTTGTTTCTTATAACTAAGGGGCATATTCTCAAGGAACTATCGCCGAGTTAACAGCACTTTATCCCAGCCAAAGTTGTGATAAAATTATCGCCCCATTCACAAGCTGGTGCTAACAGCCGATACCACCAGTTTACTTGCGAAAGCATCCGCAAAAAACATCGCCACAGATGACCAGAGCAACTATCACTAATGAGATGCAGAGTAGGCGTTCCCGAGCAAAAAGCTGCGACAACACCACACCCCAACATTCTAAACGACTAGCCACATCAGCGATAAGACCACCAAACAGGCGATAAGGCGCGTTAGCAGCAGGAAATTAACACCTGCTCTGACATGGTGTAAAGTCGGACGACAACCTGCACCATCAAAGGGAGCCCAGCCCAGAGCCACACATGAAGAACAACAGATGCCATGGAGCCACACACCATGCATCCCGGAGCCCCGAGAGGGCAACAACACCCACCGCCACCACCCCCAGGATCGCCACCCCCCCCCCGGACCACCACAGAGACAGCGCAGACAAAGACAGCGGACCTTCAGGAAATGCACCAGCCTCACAGACCGAACACCAGACAATGTCAATGCCCACTACAGGCTCAAAAGGACAACCATCCTCAGCATCCTGAACATCATTGCCCACAGGTTGACGGTACCAACACAGCGGACAACCAACATCCCTCCGCAGACAAAGCTGCTGGCTGTGCTGCACCTGTTGGCCTCTGGTACCTCCCAACCAACAACTGCCAGAGTTGGAGGAGTCTCACAGCCAGCCCCATCCAAGTTCCTCACACCTGTCCTGGATGCCATCATCAGCCAGGTACCCCAGTACCTATACGTCCCCCACAATGCACAGGAACAGCTGGAGATCAAGCAAGGACTATACGCCATAGCTGGATTCCCGCACGTGTTGGGGGCAATCAACAGCACACATGTCCTACTTGTGCCCCCTGCCGACACTGCACACAATTACCGCAACAGAAAGCACACACATTCCATCAACGTGCAGGCAATAGTGGACCACAGGGGACTCTTCACTAATGTCGTAGCCAACTACCCAGGCAGTGTGCATGATCCCCTCATCTTTCGACAGTCCATCATCAACCAGCGCTTTCAGGATGGCACCTATGGGAATGCACTGCTCGTTGGCAAGTACCAAATGAACACACCACACACCTCAACTCCACAATCATGCAAGTCACAACTCTGGCACTGCACACGTCACAAAATTACATACAACATGCCAAACAACATGCCCACCCACCAGACACAACAGCACAACTTACTGTGGCAACCTTGGGTAGCCATGTACATGAGCCATCAACGGCATGGCACCTCAGCCACACAATAGCGGAATGTGGGGAGAGGTGGGAACCAGGCATGTATGAAGGAGGCAAGTGACCCATGAATGAGAATGTACACAATGCCAAGTGTGGCATGGAAGTGCTGGACAGACTGCAGTATGCAGACCAAAGACATATCCATGTCTACATGCACTGCTGGTGTTTGGTGTGTAGTGGACAGTGGACGCAACCATGTCACCCCAGCCAGTGGGGAAGATCGCGGAAATGTAGCATGTGACGTCCCCCCCTGTAAGCGTGTGCGGAGTGGGCTGGCTCTGAGGACGCTAGGCCAGCGTAGGGGTGTGAATAAAAAGCACGTAGCACTGGGCGGGGTTCTCTTCTGGAATGCCCAAAGCATCTGCCAGGGCGGCGCCTCCCACCCCGCCACGAGGCCTATGCCGTCGCCGTGAGCGGTGTGGCCTACGATCCTGTGCGCCTGCTGCACCCCGGGCCGCTGGTCCCCCAACCCGTCATGCACGCCCCTGCACAGCCAGGCCTCACTGCTCACCTGCCAACACCGGCGTGTGTCAAAGAGGGCCCACCACGTGTCGGCACAAGCTCCAAGCCCGAAGCCTGTGACCTTGGCAGCCTCCTCAGACCATCACGGCCTCCGCGACACAGGCCCACTTTACTCCTTTTTCGTTGACGTACTCCACCGCTGCCTCCGGCCTACACTACGGTCAAGTAGGTCACACATTTGGAACTGAGTCTTGATTACACAATGGCAGAGTACATATTTATGGCATCGTTTATATCCCTATACCTCCTTTCAATGTGGTTCCACCAACTCTGTGCATAGAATTCCGACCACATGTGTCTGTGGGCCCTTGCAGACTTCTGCCTTCGGCCTACTCAGTGGTCCAGCAGGCCTCACACCTATCCAATACAGTCCGTAACAGGCAGGACACGTCATCGTCGCTGGCTAAACACCCGCTCAGCTCTGGTGCCTCCACCTCCGTCAACCAGGAATCTTCTCCACATGCCATTACAACACCGTGTGTTAGAGATCCAGGAGGAGCTGGCTGCACAGCGGGTGCCCCGCGCTGACCGCTGCCTCCGGCACCCACTGCGGTCGAGTAGGACACACAATTGGCACTGAGTCTTGATTTGTTCATTGCAGAGTTTATATCATTGTACAGGCCTCATCGCTGACTGCATCCGCTTCCGGCTCTGGTGCCACTGACTCTGTGTCACGGGAGTCATGGACACTCTCGTTGAACGTTGGTGGCGTCTGAGTCTATGGCCTGGGGGTTGTCTTCATCATCATGTAGCTGGTACTGACATTGTGGGAAAGAGGAGACTGTAGCATTCAACTCCTCCATATTGCCTGTTTCTGCTTGCTTCTGCCCTCTGCATCATACCCTGGATGGACACCTTCCACTGTCCCCTATAACACTCTGTGACATTCTCCTTGGACATCAACAAGGACCCGCTCAGCTCCCGTGGCCCTACCTCAGTGCATCGCCAGGCACCGTCCCGTGGCGGTGTGCCTGTGCCGGCCGCTGAGCATCCCGGGCCACCGACTCTGTGCAGCTCAAGTCATGGACCCTTGCTGTTTGTACTTTGAACTCCTGATTGTCTGATCACTGTTGTAGTTGTGGCCAGCACCAACCAACCCCTGAGGGGTGGCTTACACTACCCAACACCCATCCAGCACAGGCATCACTGGACGTGTGACCCTGGCAATAAAAGGGGCAGGGCGCACATGCCCGTAGCCAGTTCCACTAATTATCTCAGTGTGTCTATGTGGTCATTCTGGATGCATGTGGGCCCCGGGCCATACCACATTACATTTTGCTGTGTACAGCGTGCGCAACCTTGTCACCTCAGGCAGTGGGGTGGACCTGGGACATGTATCTGTGTCGGACCCCCCTGTGGACGTGAGGGAGTGGACCGGAGTACGGCAGTACGGCGTAGGGGTGTGGTCATTCAACATGTGGCTCCGGGCGTGGTTAAGTGTAGGCCTTGCCAAGGCAGTAACTAATGCGTGTGTCTCAGGTGTAGTGTCGGCGCCACCCGTCACGCAATATACAATGTTGCTATGTAGCATGCCCCCGGAGTACGGGCTCGGCCGAGGGGTAAATGAGGGTGCGCAAGCCCGCTCGGGGTCAGGGATCAGACATGCCAACTGTTGTGTATGTCGCTATTTCCGCAGCATGTGCCAAAGCTCTACCCTCAACCGCATGGCGAGTTCAGCCAGGCATGAACTCTACATCTGTGTCCACCCTGTCCTTACCATAGGCCTACACACACATGTCCGTCCACCTTCAGCACACGACATCACTGTGTCGTTGTCAGGCTTGTGGACATGCGCAGACAGGCATGACAATAGTGTGCAGTAGGGGTGCAACTGATGCAACCGCGCTGCGCACACTAGTGGATGGGTTCGGGGGGAGGGAGGAGCAGCAGTGAGGCTACGTAATACACATTGATGCTGCTCACTTGCAACATGCAGTGCATGTCATGCAGGAATCACAAAGTCACACATATCACACACCAATGAACCACTGAGCCTGCCAACACATCATGCAGAACCAACTATTGACTCATGTCTCTCTGCACAGTCACAGGTGACCAAGGATATGCACTCTGCGCTTGGATGATGACACCCCACCGAGCCCCGAACACACAGGCCCAGAGGCAGTACAATGCTGCCCACAAACGCACCAGGGGCATCGTGGAACGCACATTTGGCATGTTGAAGTCACGTTTCAGGTGCCTGCACGTCACAGGTGGGAGACTCCTGTACAGCCCAGACATCGTGTGCAAGATGATTGTTACATGTTGTGTGTTGCACAACATATGTGTACGCAGCAAGGCCCCATGGATACAAGTGCCAGATGCACCGGACGATGATGATGAGGCAGGTGGCCCACACCCCACTGCAGCCACAGCAGGAATTGCCCGTAGGAACACCATCATTGACAATTTCTTCACATGAGCACGTCACATTGTGACAGTCCTTGGCAATCATGGGACAGTACAATATGACCACAGGCACAGCATGTGCTACTAAATGCTTTCAAAATACACATTCCCTGAGTGCATGTCACTCATCTGTACAGGCACATGACTCAGACAAGTGTGAGTGCGACATGTATTGCTGACAATTTTATGATTTGTTCATGGATGGTGGGTGTGTACCTCTGTGCAGACGGGCTGTTTAGGGTGTCACGTATTCGGACTGCCAGTTCTGTGTGTCGCAGTTAGTAGGGAATCCCACTCTTGGGCGTTTCACTTGTGTACAAATTCATTCCATTGTGGCTGCCATTTGTGTCCTAGAGGTGACAACAGGGCTCCTTTTGGGGTCAGATATGTACCACCATGATGCAGGGATGCCCCCTGTGGCTCGGGTCCCACAACATGGGCAACATGTACGTAAGCGGGAGTCACTGCCCCTACATTCGTCCACGCTTTCATGGTGGATTGATCATGGTCATGACACGTCTGTGTGCAGGAGGGGTTGCTTGTCCCTCTGCAATGTGAAGGGGAGATGCGGTTTCAATGTGTGTTCCATGCATGTTTCTGCATTGGCGCTGTTTACATGCAGACTGCATGTCAATGTACATTGTGACTGTGAGGAGAAGCCTATTTGATGCGGGACAATGGTCATCTGTTCTACGTCACGGATGTGTGGTTGTGCTCGTACATTGTCATCTCACCATATTTTTTATCTGCTTTTATGCTGCATTTTCCCGCATGACGCGTGTGGATTTCAGGCCTATGGCTGGTTATCGCTGAATTTTGTATCGCGATTGGCATCATCGCTACTATTTTCGCGTTCGTGTTTCGTGTTTTTTCTGCGTCGCGTTAGTTTTAACGCATTCTTTTGACGCGTTATTGTGGGACTATCGCTTGGGGCCGCCGTGTTGTGAATACCACGTTGACACAGAGTTGTTTTCCCGCGAAAGACTGCGATGTGAAGAGTTGCGTTAAGCTAATTTTGCAGTAGTTATCACACGTTCTTGAGAATATGCCCCTCAGTGTTTTAATATATTTTATGTAAATTATTTCTGGTGGTTGATTACAATTCACAGCATGAAATATAAAACATCCAGTCATGTAGGAGAAGAAACAGTAATTTATTAATGCAAATTCTTAAACATTATTACTATTATTACCATTACTACTAATGTTATTATTATTATTATTATTATTATTATTGTTATTTTCGTTATTATTGTTATTATTATTATTATTATTATTATTATTAATATTATTATTAATAAAGTACAAAATGCCCCCTTTGCTGAACTGATTGCATTAGCAAAGTTACACATTTCACTCAAAGAAGAATGTTAGGAACTCGAGATAGATGATGAAGTTTGTGTTCAAAGTTGTGAGCTAAAAAAAATGCAAAGCAAACTACTGCAAAGAAGTTACTTTTGAAAAATGGTTAGCATTTACATTGCTCTGCAATCAGGGACATCTGTCTATACTCAATTAACAAAAAAGCTTTAAAAACAATAACATGCTATAATGACAGTAAACTCAAACAAATGAGCTCACACACTATTTGTGAATAGTAATGTGTCTCGAATTTATAACAGGCTGAGGAGAACAAGCAGCAAACAGTACAGCCATGAATCCGAAATTAAAATGCCAGAGTTCAGCAAAGTAAATGGAACAAAAAGCACAACCTGGGTCTGAATTTCAAGCTATGCTTTATGTTTCACCTGCAGCTTTTCAAAAAGTCTACTACTGGATCCCATTGCCAAAATCTAACATGAACACATATGAGAGTATTTAACAATTCTCGAAATGTCATAGGCCTAATGGACATCCTATCTAATCAATCACAAACCAAACATATGAAAACCAATGGCTGAAAAGACTTGCCAAAAGTGTACTCTCTCGATATGCCTATTTATAGAGCATGTTGATACATTGACGATAAGAGCTCTCACGACAGACAACTAAACCTGTTTGTAGTGGGACATACAAATGGGTATTTTTTAGTCCTGCATGCACAAACTACACAACTTAGCTGCCAGCTTGTGACTGTGACAAGGGCCTGGCATGACACTTGGGAGATATTTTCTCACTACAGAAGTACCATGCATATCAATTAACCCTGGGATGAGTTCGCGTAGTCGCGCTATGCTGAGTTCCGCGAAGTGGTAAAAAAACTCTGCGAGCTACGTGGAATTCCGCGAGCACGCGGAGTTGCTTGTTCCGCCCGTTCGCGATGCGTTTTTCCTGTTCGGGAACGCGTATTGCGTGTTCGGGACGCTGTTTGCGTGCTCGGGGAGAAATATCTTGCGAACTTGCCCATGCGGTCGCCAATGGGCATGGCCATCTTGTTTTTCACTTGTCCCGCCTGTTCGCGATGCGTATTTCCTGTTCCGGAACGCGTATTGCATGCTTCCCGCCCGTTCGCGACGCGTATTTCCAGTTCAGGAACACATATTGCGTGTTCGCGACGCTTTTTGCGTGCTCGGGGGGAAAGATAGCGCAAACTTGCCCATGCAGTCGCAATGGGCATGGCCATCTTGAAGTTTTTTGCTATGGTTCTGGGCCTGCTTTTCTATCCTCCCTCTATCTTTTCAATCCTTTGTTTCTGGAAACTTTTTTTTGATCTTTTTTTATTTACTATCTATCTCTCTATTTTCCTGATTCTATATTTTGAGTTTTTTTCTACTTTTTGAGTGTTTTTCACTACTTTTTCACTCGTTTTCTATTACTTGCTTTTTTCATTTCTTTTACTTACTTTTTTAATTCCTACCTTTTCTTCCCCCCCCCCCCGAGTACCAGAACCATGGCAAAGGCCAAGGGCAAGGCTCGTAGCCGCAGCCAGAGCCGCGACCAAAAGGGGTGCAGGCACGGGCCTTATTTGGAGAGGCGGAGGTGGCAGCACTTGTTTTTTTTGTGCAGCGCACCTCCCCTTAACCCTGGCAGCAGGCGGCAGGCCTGAGTCCGGGTACGGGCTCCGGGAGCGTCAGCAGTGGTGGGGCAGTGTTTCGCTGCTCTGGGGTCCGGCGCACCCATAACCAGCTTACACACCAGTGGTCCGATATCCTGGACCGGGAGCAGGACCTGCTGGACCTGCTAGGAGTTGAGGTCCTGGGACTTGGTGAGTAGCTATTTAATATTACTACTTTGTGTTCTTCTGCTCTGTGTTATATATTGCGAATGTAATTTTTTTCCGAATAGCAAGAATGCTGCTGCTTACATTGCAGGTAAATTACATTTAAAAATCTTCTGTGATTGTTATGCCACAGGTGCTTAGCGCTACTAATCTTACTTGTTTGCAACTTTGCGCTCGCTTGGGCAGATTATGTAAGAGTTTACTTTAGAGAACTTAAGTTAGGTAATGCTAAAGAGACTCTAGTCCTTCCTTTGTCCTCCTGTCACTAAGAGATAGTGGTGGATTGATAGGTTTAGTTACTTATTAGTATTAGTTGTTAATTTTTTAGCGGTCTGCGTGACGCATCCTCTGTTACGTCACGTGCTGCTGAGTGCTGCTTACCCCAGTCCTTAGTAGAACCTTTTATAGTTTGTTTAGTGAGTGGTAATAGGCTTAGCACTAGCAGAACATCAACAGCAACCAACCAACAATTTGGTGTATGCAAAAATGTATGCATGTGTCCTCCATCTATGCATTTTTGAGGACTAAAATAAATGGAAATGCAGACTTAGTGAACAATTGGCCCATCTGGAATAGGTGGGCTAGGTCAGGTGGTACTTAGGCTTAGTTAGTATTCTGGAATCAGAATGGAACACTGGATTAGTGTTCATAAATAATAACTAGACGGTCCGCAAATCCCGCGATACTACTAGTCGACCAGATTAGATAGGTCAATTTTATTGCATTTGTTGTTTCCATAAATGTTTTTTTGAGCGTTTTTTTTTTTTTTTTTTTTGTTTCACACCAATCATCAATGTTTGTCTCTTTCTTTCTTATATCTTTCATGATCAGCAGCACCCAGGGGCAAGAAGACGGGGTCATTGGAGTCGGCGGGAGCAGCTTCAGAAGATGCCGGCCAGGACCGCTCCTCTACCGAGGGCTCTGCTGCTGGCCCCAGTAAGTCCTCCTGTTGTTAATATTAATAATTATACTTCCCTCATTTTTACTGCACCTTATTTTTTCCGAACTATTATTTCCGTTTCCTAATTCTATTTTTTACCAATTCTTCTTCGATCTAGACTATCTGTTTCTGAATTCTTGTCATCTCTGCCTCTAACTGCCTCTGCTATGACTCTCTGTACTACTACTATTAGTCTGTCTGTAGCTAAGCTTGCCCAGTTGGCCACTATTTATTTAAAAGGTTTTAAAACTCAGATTCACCAATAGCTGTAGCCACTGAGTCCAGTCCTTTGGGTTGTCCTCTTCTAGTCTTCTTAATCTTTCTTGAGGCTTTTCGACAATTCCCACCAACAAAATGCCCAACCAGATATTTTACTATTTTTGATAGGATAGGACATACTACTACTAGTCTACTCTAGTACCCGATTTGTACTAGTGATGTATGTTGTATATGTATGCATGAACTTTTTTTTCAATCTTGCTAGTGAAAAAGAATAAATAGGGGGAGGTGTATATGGCATCTAAAAAATGTGTAATGTTTTTTCTATGCGTACCGACCACCAGTGCCGGGACCAGCGGCGAAGGCGACGCGGCAAGTAAGGAGGGAGCAGAAGATGCGGCAGCTGCAGGGGGTGAGCCAGCAGCAGTGGCGGGCGGTGGTAAATTATATTCCTTACTTATTGACATTACACTCGCTGCAAGGGTGTACACTGTACTGTTGAGAGAGTCTAAGTTGTTATGAACAACAGTTGAAGAAGACACCCTTTACTTAGCATTAGCAATAGCATTAGCGGCGGGAGTTGAGTAACTAATGGCCTCTTCTATCTGACTTCAACTCAGCTGTGAAAGTTTTATGGAGAAGACTAAGAGTCAGATCAGATGACCTTGATGGATGGGTTGAATGAAAAGGGAAAGAAGGGTGGAAGCCAAGGAGGAAGGACGGGCGAGATGTAATAATTATGACTGGCAGAGAAGGATACGCGGGATGCATGCATAGGTGGCTGATAGGAATCAGATGCATGGGTCGTTGAAGGATAGGTGGAAGGTGAAAGAAAAGATGCCTGCCTTGGTGGGTGAAACTGTATGGGTGGATAGCAAGAATCCTCTGGGGTGTTTCATGGGTCAAACTCAAAGCCAAGGCAAGCAAGGAAGGAAGGACGCATGGGTGGTAGGTTAAAAAAAAAGAATAAATGTTTGTTGTTGGTGAAACAAACTAAGGTTTGTTGAGAGATTGAGAAGAATGATAGACATGTTTACTTTGAATGGATGGATGCCTGGATGGTATTCATCATAGATAGCATAGGTGGAGACTGTCACTGGATTAAGAGTCTTAGTTTGAAGAGAATGTAAAAGAAACTGCGCCAGAGTAGCAAAGTCAAGGAGAATAGAAGTTGTATTTTCAGAACACACCCTTCACTCACAGTAGTTTGCAAGCACAGCATATATATTGTGTATGTATGTTGTTATCAAGCGCCTCCCTCCGACTCCGAGGCCCACTCCCTACCTATGTTAATTTATTTTCGACTGTGTCAGACTGCCATGGGTGGCCTATCGGCTGCATATTTATTGTTTACACAATCAATCAAAACAAAGTACCTCATGTCGTCCCATATATAAGCAATGATCATTTGTATCAGATATCATCTGCTTTTTTGTAGTAGTCAGGGCAGGGTGAAAGTGAAATTGAGCAGTTGCCCTTGATGTAACAGAGTATGGCCAGTGCCACCCGTAATAGAAAAATACGATGATTGTGTAGTCACCCACCTGCAGACAGTAGTAAATAAAACTAACGTGAGTCTGCCTCACGAGTATGTTTGTCTTGGGCGCAAGCTGACTGAGCTGGCATGCCGGCTACAACAAGGTTACGTAATTTCGCTAAACAAGAGAGAAGAAGAAGACTGGTGTACTGTGTACCCGAGTCCATAGTGCTAGTATAATGCCAGAAACTCCCACAAATGTTAGAGGCCGAGAAATTGGGAGGATAGATACATACCACAAATGTTATGTACTGTGCTTGCTAGTGCTACTGTGCCACTATGAGTAGAATTAATTTGTCTTACTGTTTTGATAAGAGTATATTGTTACAATAGTCTTTTTTTTCTTCTTGATATAGCTACTCCTTCCAAAGGAAAATCTAAACCTGACAGGAAGGAGTTGGCAGCCATGGCCCAGCGCCGGAAGCTGGAGGCCATGCAAAACGATAACCAGCGGTTGGTGGTTCTGGCGGAGGAGGAGGAGGCAGCAGCTGCAGCCTCCCTCAATGCCCCGGGCCCCAGCCAGGCCCAGGCCCCTCCAGTGGTACGGCACCGCGGTCAGGCAGCCACCCGCCGCCGCACTACATCCAACACTGCTGCCCCCCCTGTGGATGCAATTGTAGGGCATTCAAGCGCTGCATGGTCCTCCGAATGGCACGCCTAGAGGAGCACCTAGAGGAGCGGGTAAAGATCCTGGTGGACAAGCAACTGAGAGCCCGCTGAATCCAATAAGAAACTAAAGACCCTGTTGTATTGCCCCTTTTTTATTCCTTTTTTTGGTGGGTGGGAATTGGGTGTTGGGGTTTTATTTATTCACCGTATATTGGTTGGACTTTTTCTTGTTGGACATTGGTTGGGGTTAGGGAGAGGGGTGGGTCAGGTGCTGTGGGATTTTTTACATAGTTTATTTTTGTTAGGGGATTAAATTATATTTATACTTAAACTTTACATACAATGTTAATGTTTTGTGGGGGGGGTTACTGTTTTATGTCACACGGTTTCCTTGCTGCTGCAGGGCCGCAGCCAGTGTTTGATTTAAAAATAATCTGCAGATTTTGTAACACACAAACAGATAGATGCGGTACCCCTCACTGAGTGACTTGTCCTACTAGTACTGTCAGTCTCTCCTCCTAGCCTATGCATTCTGCAACAGGAGGACTCAAGGGGTGAATTAATTAATTAATATTATTAATTATACCTCCCCCAAACTTCTTCTCTTACCTGTGATTGATGTTTAACTTAGGCACAGCGATGGCTGCATGGCGATGATGGTTTGGTTTCCCAAGATGCCATGGTTGTGGTGGTAGTAGTAGACACTGGCAGTAGCATTTGCAAAAAAAGAAAATGAGACAGTCAGTCGCCTGAGAGAGACTCTGGGAGGAGTAGTAGAACGAAGTACAGTACAGTACACAAGAAGACTGCCAAACAATAATAATAATGTTGATTAGCAAAGCTAAAGTAAAATAAAACATAATGGTGGCGGGGATAGCCTAGTACAACAAGTTACATACTGTAGTTGTGTCGAGTCACTCGACACAAGCGTAACCTTTAGTGCTGTGTAGGAGGATGATGAATCCAATCGATGCCGGCAATTAATTATGATGGCTTAGGTTCCTTTGGAAAAAAAATTGACTTGCAAATATACTGAGCATGGGTGGGCAAGCAGAAGAAGATCCTCGCCCTGCCTTGAAATTGAATTAGTGTTGCTTTCACCACATACGCCCCAAGAAGCGTGTGATCAATTATTGGTGTACATTAAATTAGTCACACCTCAATATAAATCGCACACCCGGGGGAAGAGGGTTAGGGTTTGATGAATGGTTGGGAAGGGGGGTTTGGGGAAAGGTTTGACAAAGAAAAACACTACGCATGGACAAACAACAAAACACAATCTTGGCAGACGACCATCATATCTATAAATCTGTTAAGGGAGAAAAAGGAAATGCATGCATGATGATGATGACTTGATGGTTAAGGATAAGTAGTACTTACTAACTAGACTAGTAGACAGTACAGGGCAGCAGTATATTATTAATTATTATGCAATGTGCCATGCCTGTCTTCCCTCAGAGACACCCAAATTACATAAATTTTTACTTCTGTTGTACCGGGCTTACTTTTTAAAGCTAGCAAAGAAAATTAAAAAATAGCTGTAGGGATCAATTATAAGCAGAGAGCAAACAACAACAACACACAGTTGTAATGATTGAATAGAAAAAATGAATCAAATTATTTAAAAGATGATGAATGTTGATACTAAAGTGTTACTGTATGTTATCCTGGTCAAATTGGGGAGTTGCGTCTCGGCATTCCTCTTGGTCCTCCCTTCCATGGACGGTGCGTCCGTCAATCTTGGGTGCCACTGCCTGCCTGGCGGATGCGGATTGGTAGGTGAGTGCGAGTTGTTTTTCTCTGTTTAGCACAGGGTAAAGGCCGGCCTGTAAGTATAGATGGAAAAACAAAAGGGATATTTAAAAATCAAGGGGGAAAAAAACCCATAAATTACAGAGGAGTGCAAACACTTTCAGAGCGGCATGGCTAAATCATGTCTACTCTGTTGTCTGTTTCCAGCATTAACCTACAACAGCAACAGGACAGAGCAAGCCCACGGCGCCCACCCAACCTCCACTTAGCTCAGATTTTGACTGAGCCAGACAGAGCACACATGTCACATATACAGCAACATAGCATTTTCCAAAGTAAGTAACTAAATCAATGGCATGCACAGCTGTGTGTCATACCACCACTACTACACTTGTGACTCGACTCCACCACTACACAGACATGTAGGTCTGCTGTGGTTGTTGTTGACTTGTTTACCTTTTATGCCACTCATGAAACGCCATGAGTTATTCCATAAATCATCTCCGATCCTACTGACTGACTGCGAAGATATTATGTCACTGTGGTATCATCATGGTGTTGTCCAACTCAGTCTGCAGTGTACAGAGTGAGTCCAGATTCCATATTAAAAAATGCAATGGATCGGCCTGCAGTAGAAGTACAATTTTGTTATTAAACAACAAGAAGGGAAACATTGACTTGAGTCACTTTTAGTGTGTAGATTAAATAATAGTACACAATGAATTCACTTCATGCACAACAAACAACAACAACACAAACACCAATCACTCAGAGTCAGCGTCCAATAAATGCCATCATTACCTGTTCCTTCTCATCTTAAGTTAAGGGGCAGTCTCTCTTGGCTCGGAAAGTAGGATAGCTATAGTAGTCATCATGTTCCACTTCTTTTGGAGGGACTCGACGAGGCAACATTTTCTTGCACTATTCTCCATCCAATCATCATCTGGCTTGAGGGAAATGGATTTAGGGCGAGTCAGGAGGATGGAGGAGCAGGACTCGGAGGAGTGGACTTAAGTTAAATGCACACAGCTGCAACTCTAATATGGCAATAAAAAGAAAGAGTAGAAGACGGTGGTGATGGATTTGTTGTGATTCGAAGTTTCGAACCAGAAAGACAGAGACACACACAAATAAGAGTAAATAAGGAAGAAAGAAAGTAAGAAGTTAAAAGCCTAGTTGTCAGGGAAGTATAGCTCGTCCTCAAACTCTGGTGGTTCAACCAGAAGTAGGTAATCATCTAACACACTACTTCCGCACCTAAGTCGCTGTCCTCATCTTCCTGCGTTGATTCATGTATTTTGTAATTCGGTGGTATAAAGTGCTGATTCATTTTGATCATGGTTAACCTCTCCATGTTTTTTGGTGAGAGACTGGTCCTTTTTACTGTTACAATGGCACCAGCAGCACTGAAAACACGCTCAGAAGAGACACTTGCGACAGGGCAAGCCAGATAGTTTATCGCCAGCCTGCTGAGCACTGGCCATTGGCCCTTTTTCCCATACCAATACAGCAATGGGCTTTGATCAATGTAGACCTCTGTTGGGTCATCCAGATAGGCCTGGACCATCAGCTCAATGTTCAGGGGTGCTCCACTTTGCTGGGCCTCTTTTGTCTTTGCATCAGCACTGGACCTAGCAAGCCCTTGCTGTAAATACCAATCCTGAGCCGATTTTACTGGGGCTGATGATCCGGTTCTTGCTGTTGTCGATAGTGTTGGTGACCGCTCGGAGCCAAACTGACTGCCCTCAGGCTCTGAAGTTGAAGTTGACGCCGGATGCCCTGCTGCAGTACTTGTTGTGGGTTTGAGTAGCGGGCCTTTAACTACCAGCCGTTCATTTTCCAAGTCACTGACTGCCTCAGCTATCCAAGTTTTGTACTGGGCAACATCCACTTCTGAAAAAGGAATTAATGTGTTAGTGTTCAGTGCCGATTTGTACCGTGGATCCAGAATTGTGGCACAAATGTAATGTTTTTCTGAAACAATGCGAGTTTGCACCCTTGTATTTTCAGCTAAGCGACTGGATAAGCTCTCCACCAACTCATATGCTTCATTTTTTTCCTCCACACCTGTGGACACCTCCTTCAGCTGTTGCTCTAGCATGTGCAACAATGGGATAGCTTGGCCCATAGTATAGTCCTCCTTGTTGACTTCACGTGTGAAGAGCTCGAAAGGAAGTAGCATCTCTGTCAGGCATTTAATTTAACTAGGCCCCATTGGTCCATCTGTAGGGTCATGCCTTTCACAGTCGAATCCCTTATTCTTTGCATGACATACTAATTGATTGGTCCGTACTGATCAAACAGACGATCAAGCATGTAATAAGTTGAGTTTCAACTTGTTGGCACCTCCTGGATGAGTGCTTTGACTGGCATTCTATGCTCACGTTGAATGATCCTCAGCTGCTTCCGGGCTTTAAAAGAATGGCTGAAATGTGTGCATATTCTTCTGCAGGTGGTCAGTAAGTTACTGACTCGGGCTTCTTTTTTCAAAAAGTCTTGAACAATAATGTTAATGCAGTGCGCCAAACACAGGACCCTGAAATAGCCACCATCCTGCATGGCCTTAACTATATTACTGCCATTATCCGTGGCAACAAAACCAATGTTAAGCCCTCTTGGGCGCAGCCATTCAAAGACCTTGCTGTTAAACTCTTCCAAAATGTTTGCAGTAGTATGAGATTTCTCCATGGCGAACATGGCTACAGTTGCATGTTTACGAGTAGCATTAAAAATCTCATCAGTGTCAACAACACCTGCTTCAGATATCTTTTCTCTAACCCCCACAAAAGAGATCCAGTGTGCAGTGATGCACATGTAATCAGTGGCTTGGCAACTGGTCCACATGTCTGTTGTCAGGTGGATATTGTGAACAGCACTCTGCTGCAAAGCTTGTCCAAGCAATTCCAGCACATCGTAATGTAGTGCTGGAACAGCAACTCTGGCAAAATAGGACCAGCTGGGAACCTTCCATTTTGGGCAGATGGCTGTCACAAATTCAAGGAAACCCACCTCTTCCACAAAAGAAAAAGGGAGAAGGTCCAGTGCTAACATTTTAGCCAGCTTCGCATTGTACAAACGTGCCGTTGGGTGGTTGCGTTCGTACTGCCCCTCCGACCCAAGCATGCTGACAATGGTAGGCTGGATTTTTTTCCTTTCTGGTGCAGCTGATGCAGGTGACTTCTTGAACCCAGTTAGGCTCAACGATGCACTTTTTTTCATTGTGGTACTCTGTTGCCTTGGTTTCTCACTCTCAGACTGACTCCTACTACGGTGCCACTGAGATGTTGCTGAGGATGTGTGAGGTACCACTACACTGCTGGGGACAGGGCTACTTTGTGTACCAGAGAAAATGTCTCCCTCTTGTTCACCTTCCACCGCAATCATATCTTCTTCTACTTCTTCATCCCCACCAACAGCAATGGGTGCAGTTTCACCTTTTTCTGTGCTAAGTAGGTGCGCCTCCCACTGGATCGTGTGGTGTTTTTTCAGATGGGTTATTTGGTCTCCGGTACCATAGTTTGTACCAAGCTTACCCCGACTAACATTTTGTCGACAAATATAGCAACTTTCTCCTCCTTACTGCTAACCGAAAAGAAGTCCCAAACTGGGGAGGTGTACATTCTTGTGCTGCTGGAGGTGCCACTTGCAATGCCGGATGAACTGGAGGGTATGCCTGCAATTTGACTCTGTGCAGTACCACTACCTACTGAGGTGATGGTTGTGCTGGATGTAGGTCCCTGCCGGGCCTTTGCAAATGCAAATATGGAAGCTGGAGGTGGTGTTGGTGTTACCTGTGTTGGTGGTATCCGTGCCACATCCCTCACAGCAATTTGGGATGGGGTAATAATAATGTCGGTCTCCATCTCCACTGGGGCGGGAGTGATCTTCATGATGACTGGCTCATCATCATCCTCCTCTTCTACATCTTCCTCCATAACTCTAAGGCTTTCTGGAACCTTCCTTTTCCTTAGCCTTGTCGCGTGGCATGCCTCACTCGCAGACTGAGCTGGTGGGTTCCAAGTTGTATCTAGATCATCAGAAGGGGGGCTTGAAGAAGAAGTTGATGGACTAACCCTCCTTTTTCCTTGCTGGGGATCTGGAAGACAATGGATCTTCTGAAAGAGTGGCTTGCTCTTCTTTCTCTGTAGGAAGCTCGATTTCCTGAACTGCCCCTACTTCAGGAGGAACAACTACTATTGTGGGCTGTTAATGCGGCTGTTGTTGCGGCTGCTGTTCCGGCTGCTGTTCCGGCTGCTGTTCCGGCTGCTGTTCCGGCTGTGGTTGTCCACTTATCTGCTGAGTTTCCGCCTGCGTTGATTGGGTACTACTTTGCGATAATGATATTTCAACATCACTGCTCATTGGTGTTTGCGCAAGTAGACTGGCTACCTCTGCGACACTCATGGGCTTGGGCCTAGGTTGGTGGGGTGGGCCTGCTGATGCGGAGGTGCTGCTCCCGGCTTGGTCCCCGGACACCGCTGATGCAGGCGTAATTTTTTGTTTCCCAAAAAACATCTGGGGCGGAACACCAGTCTTGGTAAGTGGCAGTGCCACTTCCTTCTTCTGCTCCTTCTTCTCACTGGCAACTTTCTTGGTACTGGAGGACCTGGTAACTTTCTTTGGGGCCATCTTCTTCCGATGTCAGCAGGACGCAGGTGCACAAGTTGCAGAGATGTCCGTGGTCACACGTCACGTGACGTCGTGCGCAGCAGGAATTCTGTCTGGCAGTACAACGGGTGATGATGACACCTCCTCCTCAGTCTTTTTGTGCACCTAAAAGCAAAGAAAGCAAGAAGAACATCAGTGAAATGTTGCATTTGTTGTTGTGGTTCAATTACTACTAGTACAAACAAACAAATATAATATATAACTTAGTGTGTGGTGGTCACACTTGTTAGTGTTATATTATTACATTTTATTAACTCAGTTTAAGTTATAAAAAAACATAACAGTGTAGCCATTTGTGACACCAACGGCTTTCATGGTATACTGTGTACACTCAGGAAGGATAGGAAAGAAGAAGAACAAAAATAAAAATACAAATGTAATGGAAGTGGAACCTGTTTGGCATTAATTTGCGCATCAAGTCATTCAGGGAGCTGCAGCTGGCACAGGGGATGGAAGCAGTAAGCCAAGAGGAACAAAGGAAAGACATGCAGGCCTATATGGCAAAAGCAGCACACTACGAAACTACCACCACAAAATGGGTGGCCACCAGCCACATGGTCACTCACAGTCACAACAAGCAGGAGGCCTGGAAAACAATGAACTCAAGCAGGCCTATAGTGGCCAGGCAAAGGAGGCATGCTAAACACAGATTTAATGCAAAAATGCAAAAACGAAATTCCACAGGGCTAAACAAGGTTTGCAAGTTACACAACAACCACACCACACACACACATCCAACAAGGGCATTTATTTAACACACACCAAAAAAGTGAAATACCCCAAAAAAAACACATTTTGCAATTCAATACAATGCCATCCATGCCCTTAATGATGTTTAAATTCAACAGACACCACAGAAACAGTTGTTACATGCATCCATGAGTAGCTCTGGGCCTACTGGCTGAAAGGCCTATTGGCAGAGTAGGCCACAAGCTTGCAGGCCTATGGCAAAAGCACACTGGCTGGCTCCACAAAATGGCCGCCAGCCACATGGCCAACCCACCCACAGCAACAAGAAAGGGAAGACAGACAATGCAGGCCTATGGCAAAAGCACACTGCCTGGCTTCAAAATGGCCGCCAGCCACATGGCCAGGCCCACAACAACAAGAAAGGGAAGACAGACAATGCAGGCCTATGGCAAAAGCACACTGCCTGGCTTCAAAATGGCCACCAGCCACATGGCCAGGCCCACAACAACAAGAAGCTAGGCCAAGAGGAACAAAGGAAAGACATGTAGGACTAGCCCTATATGGCAAAAGCAGCACACTACTAAACTACCACCACAAAATGGGTGGCCACCAGCCACATGGTCACTCACAGTCACAACAAGCAGGGGGCCTGGAAAACAATGAACTGAAACAGGCCTATAATGGCCAGGCAAAGGAGGCATGCTAAACAACAAAGCTTTAATGCAATAAAATGCAAAAACGAAAATCCACAGGGCTAAACAAGGTGTGCAAGTTACACAACAACCACACCACACACACAAACACACACACAACAAAGGCATTTATTTAACACACACCAAAAAAAGTGAAATACCCCAAAAAATACACAGTTTGCAATTCAATCCAAAGCCATCCATGCCCTAAATGATGTTTAAATTCAACAGACACCACAGAAACAGTTGTTTCATGCACCCACCATGAGTAGCTCTGGGCCTACTGGCTACCCACAATAAAAAAATAAAAAATGATGAAAAGTACAAAAAATGTAGTTGCAGCAACTTCAATGCCCCAAACAAACACACCAACTTACTTGTAAAATCTCAAATCCAAAAGTCCTCAAATCCAATGATACATGATGCAGCAGACACAAAGAGTGATCCTTCCAGCTCCAAATCCATATAAAAAGTGAACAGGACATGGACAAAGCACTGGGAGGAGCCTGCTGGACAGGAACAGGAAGTTGGAGACTCTGGGGCACTTCCTTCCTCTCCCAAAAAAAGTAAAAAAAGAAAAAGGACTCCTTGCACAAAAAATACAGCCAAATGTCAATCTGAGGAATTTTTTCCATCCAAATCATCATTTTCGAGAAGGTTTTATGCTGCTCGAGAGATATTATTCTCCAGATTGCAAATTTTGCGTGTTCGGCTTCGCGAGCTTAACCAAACTTCCGCCGGATGTCCGATGGAGCGTCCGAATGACGTGTTCGCAATCGCACACTCTCGTGGGATCGCGCGGCCGGCTACCAAAATCTCGTGGCGCACGCGAACGGATAGGAAAACTCGTCGGCGAACGCAGGGATCCCAGTAAGTCGCTACCGCGCACGCGAAAACACATTTTTAAAGCGCAAACAAGGAAAAAACTCCGCTACACCGCGGATCGCGGAGTTTTCAGTAACTACGCATTCTAGGCGGAGTTGCCAAAAATCTGCAAACTCCGCAAGCGGAGCAGATTTTACCGCCCAGGGTTAATATCAATACCGGGGAACAAGCAAGGTGAATTGAGGCACATAGAAAGAACACAGATTACTGACCCCTCTGTAGATGCATCACGGTTGGAAATACAATATCAACATTTGGAGATCTGAACCCAATTGAGTTTACATTATTTTAAAGAATGCACAGTGCTGTATTATCTTGAGGGGGAAACATCAAGTTGATGACTGGCCTGTGTGACCCATTCAGATTCCTCCCCTATGCTTGTTATAACAATTAGACACTCCCAAGGACACATCTTGAACTCCTAACTCAACATTAACTCACAATTTGCAGCTTTCCCTGAATCCCTATATGCTAAAGACTGGTCACAGGATCATGATACATAGAAAGATTATGTACGCAGTAATGCCCATTATTCTGGCCCAAGAGGACTGTAGCAGCCTGGGGAATCCACTGACATTACCAAACCAAATATTAATGTGACAATAGACCACCTAAACAGAGGAAAAATGCTTACTTATGACAGTTTACCACTAGACGTTTCCCAGGCCTACCAATCAACCTTGGCACCTGAGGCTCTACTTATCAGTGTATGAAGTAGGCTTGCTTTCGCCATGCGCCGTGGAAGCTAATATTACAAGGATGCCCAAACTGGGTAAAGACAAGATAAACATGGCCTCATATCACACCAGTCTGTTTTGCCACAGCTGATCCACACTGATCAAAATGGGTTTGCCCTGAAATAAAACACTGCTGCCACCCTCCAAAGGCTTTTCCATATTCTGGACCCTGAACATACAGAAGGAATATGACTTCATCGACTGGGGCTACCTTTTCCACGTTTTATAATCAGTGGGCATGGGTGCATGGCTCATATCCTGGGCCAAGCATCTATACAGATCTCTCACAGCCTGAATTAAATCAAATGGACTAATCACCAATCAAATACGCACAGTGTGCGGGATCAGCAGGGTTGCCCCCATCCCCTCTATTCTTCTCCTTAGCTATGGAGCCCCTTGCCAATCATGCGGTGGCTAGGAGACCTAATTTGCTTTATGTTAAATGGACAGACACATGTGACTTTGCTTTATGTGGACGATGTACTTCTATACAAATAAGAAGTCTCGTATGAACTCTTGTTGGCCCTGAATGCCTTGGAGACTTTTTGAAGAGAGTCTGGTTTTGTGATAAAAAAAGCTAAATGGCATGTATTCCATTTGGCCCACTTGGGAGCTGGAGAGCTGATAGAGGTGCACTTGGGGGGGCCTGGATTGTCCTCACATTTGATACGATATCTGGGGGTCAATATCTGCAGTCATCACCTGGATAAATTGGAGGACAATCTGAATAGGGCATCTCTTTGTCCAAAATTGTGTTATTTCTCAGTTTTCTTTTATTTTACCAAAATCCATGTGATAATTAAATATTGTCTTTTCTATAAGCTAATTTCTCTGCTAGGGTACTTGATCTGGGACTCGGGCAGG
Source organism: Calotriton arnoldi (assembly GCA_963921515.1). Lineage (NCBI taxonomy): Eukaryota > Metazoa > Chordata > Amphibia > Caudata > Salamandridae > Calotriton > Calotriton arnoldi. The sequence continues at coordinate 123,808 of CAWUFW010015748.1, read as the reverse complement.
CATAAAGTAGTGTTACCCAAATGTTGTCCGCCAATTGTGAAACAGAGTCTAGGCACTCACAAATGTGAGTCCTATTACAAAGCTGAGCATCTACAGTGGATGGTTTTATGGTTGAATCCCCAAAGCCGTGCTTTCTTTCTGCTTCTTTAGTTCTTTAGAGAATGTCATGATTGCAGAGCATTTATTTAGCAGAAGGCCATCACCCCAAGGCACATTTTGTTTGTTGTGACATCTAGACACTGATGCGAAGATATCTTCAGAAATCAAAGAGGGGAGACCCAGTAGCTGGGGAATCAGTATTATGGCATGGTCCAATGCAGATGTCACACAGATTGGTCAATTATATGACTCCTGTCACTTGATGACCTTTAAGGAGCTGCAATTACAGACACCAATCCCTCCTGGCCAATTGTTGACTGATATTTCCCTGACCTTAGCTATAATATCTATTTGGGGACCTTCTGAACAATAGCATGACCGCACACAGCAGATCCTTTTGACTTGGGGGAAGTTCAACATATGACATCCCACCTTTACGGATCACACAGATTCACATGTTCGGCATCATTATTTGATCTTAGAGCTGAGTACTATTCAGAAATTGCCATAACAATCACTGAGAATAGGCATGCTTTTAACCCCTTGGCCGCGGCGGTAATTCCGCCGCTGCACTGGGGGGGCGGGGGGTGAGCGCGGCGCCGCCATGCTCGTGATGGAACCACGCCATCATGAGTCACGGGCAAGCTGTGCTCATGACGGCGTGGTTCCGTCACGACCCCGCCCACTCACTAATTCACCCGCACAGGCGGGGAATCAGTCCAGCGTGGGCGGAGCAGCCGCAGCATGACGGAACCACGCCGTCATGAGCACACGCCGCCCGTGGCTCATGACGGCGTGGTTCCGTCATCCGCAGGGAAGGGGTTAAGCTGGATGAATAGACAACACTTTCCGGACTCTAAGATCTGCCTGTTGGGACATGCCCCAACCTTGCAAAATTTTTCATTTTAGACCTATCATTGATTATAGTCAAACGAGCAAAAGCGGTTAATTGGGAATCCTCCAATGTCCCGGATATCCATAAATAGAGGTACAAGCTCTCCAAATTGGTGCATGCTGAGGACACCTCTGTAGTGTCGTGTGAGTTAGTAATGACAGAACCCTTTTGACTCCTGATGGACTCCGTAGAACTGTGATGTAAGTGTTAGAGCGTAGTGAAGTGGATGCATGTTTAGAATGTTGAGTTTACGGTTATAATATTGGAGAAAGTTCCCACTTGACCTGTATTTCTTCTTGTATATCTTACAAATGCTGTTGGTTCTTGTCTCCAGATACATTTATGCTACATATACAGTATCTCTAATATAGTGGTCTTTTCTCCCCCTTTTCCCAGACCTAGAAGTATTTGTGTAGGGAGTTACCTTTGTATATGATGAGTTCTCGGTTACACGAAGAGGAATAAAGACAAGTTACACTAAGGTCCGTGTATGTCATAGTCATTAGTGGGTACCCAGGCTGGGGAGAACACTACAACTGGCGACGGATAGGGGATAAGTAACCCGAAGATGGACAATTCTCTCCCAGTAAGTTTGCCATAGTCCAGCAAACTGCTTGCGCTATGTGTGCCTCCATCGAAGTGCAGAATCAACGTTTGGCGTATGTGGAGTCAAAGCGCAACTCCAGCCTGTGTAAAGCATTTGCAGATAATGAAAACTTCACTGAGAAGTCTAGACATCGTTGGCCAAGAACCTGCTGCTAAGTTCGTAAAGAAAGGTACTGTGCTACTACGCAACCTAAAGCCATACATTATGCAGAGTGATAATGCTAAAGATGTATACAACCAGGATTTAAAAGCAAAAGCAATTTGCAAGATAATGCTGTGATCAGAAGCGCTGTGGGGCAGAGATCAATCAGGTGTCAGACCATACAAAGAGATTCAGATACTAGAAACAATCATCTGTTTACCAGAAGTGAGTAAAGAGAATCACCATATTGCAGTGTTGACTGAGGTAGCCCCAGAAGAAGTGCCTGGGGTTGTGCTTGCAGAGCTGTCCATATCTGAAGTGGCATGCCACCAAAGCTGCTGGGTGGTGGCTCAGAAAAGCTCCAGAGGTCTCCAGAAAGGTGAAGGGCTCCAATGGAGGCCAAGAGGGAGGTCAAGTTTCCACAGAATGGCCAAGTTGACCTAGAGGCCAGAACAGCACAGAGCCTCCATCAGAGATGGTATGGATGAAGAAGGTCCTATCAGACAGCAGACAGTGTCAGGGAGAACTCCACTCTCAGCGTCAGCCAATCTACAAAATGGTTACAATGCTGTCACCTTCCCGAAACCACCACCACCATTTGATACAATCAAAAGCTGAATATTGGTGACAATTGGACTGCTTGGATAGACATTTGATGATTTCATTGATGCGCTAGAAGAAACAGATAACAAGAAGATCATCAAATACCTCAAGAATCTAGCTGGTGAGGGTGTAAAAGAAGTCATGAAGAAAATGCTGCGAGTTTACGAAATGACATACCATCAAATCAAAGAAGCCTTGAATCTGACGTTCAATCCAATGCCGAATGTAAATTACAAAATGTACATTTTCAGTCAAGAACAACAGAAAGTTGGCCAAACCGTCAACAAATTTGTTGAGAGACTGGATATGCTCATCAAACACTGTAAGTTTAATTAATTTAATGATATAATTCAATGTACGATGTGAAGTGCCTGTTTACTCAGTTTCAGCACAGCTGCTGATATGGGACTGATATAACATGAATGCTCCTCATGAAATAGTAAGTGAGTTCCCTTCATTGTTTCATGCGTTAGGAAAACTCAAGACTATGAAAGTACAATTACACGTTAATGAAGAAAAAAAAAGAAAAAGATAATATGTGGATAGAGGAATTAGTCATAAGGAACACGTATGAAATGCGTTCCAACTGCACTTTCTAAACAAATGTTATGGCATAATGGCCATATGTGGATTTGTGTAAAGTTTCATTTACCTATCTGCACTTGGAATAGGATATCCAAATAATATTGAATGATGAACGTTTTTACAAAATGTGTACTTAGAATATGATATTTAAATAATACTGAAGGATGAATCCTTATTACAAAAGTGTTGTTTAGCTAAATTGCATATTATTGAACAAATATTTTCGTTTTGTTTCTTCTTTTCCTCCTTCTCCTTTTTTCTTTCTGTACTATTCGTTACATACACTTTATTGATTCAATTTTCACTTCTCTCGTAAAATTTCTACTTAGATATTTTTTGGTTTTCACCATACTCAATTGCCTTCTTCTCTTCCGTCTCAAGCGATATATATTATTCCCGGGTCCAACGGCATTTGCTATAGATCATATTGGGAATAAATACAACAAAACTTCTTTGTCTTTGATCAGCGTATTAGAAATATATCACGCTGTAATTATATTGACATTGATTTAAGGACCTTTAGACTCATAATAATATATACAACAAAACCTTTCTGTCTTGGATCAGCGTGTTTGAAATATGTCACGCTGCAATCATATTGACATCGATTTAAGGACCTTCAGATTTATACGTATTTAACACACCTCTTCAATATGGCGGCCGCGTTTTGGCACACAATGCAACATCCGAGAGTGAGGAAATGACATCATTACGCATCAACGTCGTACGCTGACGTAGGTCAATCATATTGACATCGATTTAAGGACCTTCAGATTCATACGTATTTAACACACCCCTCCAATATGGCGTCCGTGTTTTGGCACACAATGCAACATCCGAGAGTGAGGAAATGACATCATTACGCATCAACGTCGTATGTTGACGTACGTTAATAGGAGCCCGTTAGGAGGGCTCTTTTCTTTCGGAAGAATGGAAACTTGAGACACGCTGCCGCGCACTGCGATCATAAGTAAGTTTGGCGAGGGGTTGCGAATTGGAGGCTTTGTTACAGCTGTATGCCAGTATGGCTCACGGACCGCTTTTTTTTTTAATTTAGGAAGCTTTGCCCCCTGTTTTGACTCTATAGTCAGTTTACACACAATAAATATATCTGTCTAATATGGCGGCCGCGCTTTGGCTGTTACCGTTATATCTATGAGTGAGGAAATGGCATTATTAAAGATTTACGTCGCACACTGACGTTCGCAAACAGAAGCCCGTAAGGAGGGCTCTGCTCTTTCGCAAAAAATGGAGACTTTATACAGGCTACCGCGCACTGCGTTTATAAGTTAGTTGGGCGATGGGTTGCGGTCTGTTGGCATTGTGATAAATTTACGCCGGTATGGCTCATGGATTACTTGTTTAGGTTTGGGAAATTTGGCCCCACATTCTGATTATATAGTGGAGATATTGTTAAACTGGAAGGGGGAGGTACATAGCGGAAATATTGCTCTATCTTAACATATTATGGTCTCTCAAATGCTATTGTAAATGAACCATTAAGTTGGGTCGGGAACAAGTACTGACCCGTGAATGGGCTGACTGTTGTTTGTGTATAGTTCTTTTTGTGATTTTGTGATATATTTTTTCATATACGCACTGTTTATCATGTGAATGGGATCGTGCAATGGTCATACGCATATGGGAGCACTATTAGTATCAAAGACATGCCGCATAACATATGGGCTAATGGAAACATCGTACAGCATTTAAGTATGTCCATTGATATTACCTCCCGCTTCTTTCCCCTAATAGGGATTACCGTATTGGGTGGATAATACCCAACCACACGTGTTAGCTTATATTGGCTTCTACACGTTGGACACTTTCTCCGCGAATCCCGAATCACTTTGGAATTTGCATACATCGATCCATTGGTTTAATTTGAGCAACAACTGGCTGCAATACTTAAAGAGGATCTATACAAGAGGCGTTGGTTGAGGTAGGCACTTATTACCATTAATATTGACATTCGCTCATTCGTGTACATGAGCATGGCGGTTTACTGAATAGTTCTATTGGCTCTTATTTCAGAAACCTGTTGCCTTTTCAATCGACGAAAATTGTGTGACAATTCATTAATGTCCTGAGATCGCGGGCGTCAAATGGATTAACCATTTGGTATGTTTTATCCTATTCCCTTAGCATGGGGACTACACTTATTTTAGGTGGAAACTTACAAATTTCGTTTCTGGTGGTTCACGTCGCTGCAATATTTTAAGTAATTCCTCCTTTCTTCTTCTTTCTCTCTCCTTTTGTAAATGCCAAATTGGCAAGAGTTACATATGTTCTCTTTCTCTGTTCTCACACTGTCTTTCGCTTCTTCTGGATCTCGATGCAATAATCTTTCGGGTGTGAAAAATCACATCAGGTTTCATTCTTAGTGGCATTTGCATGTAAATTAGGGTATGAATGCTAAAGTGAATATATATACAAAAAATTATTTTGCAGTATATGTATATAATTGTATAGTATTTTATATGTGTCTTTCTCTTTTAAATGTATTATGTATTCATATATATGTTTTGTCGATATTTATATGTTGTTGTGCATGTACCTGTTTACTCAGTTTCAGCACAGCTGCTGATATGGGACTGTTATAACATGAATGCTCCTCATGAAATAGTAAGTGAGTTCCCTTCATTGTTTCATGCGTTAGGAAAACTCAAGACTATGAAAGTACAATTACACATTAATGAGGAAGTTCGCCCTATTGCTCAAAGACACAGACAAACTACATTTGATAGCTGTTGAAAAAGAACTTGAATCACTGCTCACACATGATATCCTTGAACGTTCCACTATTCCAATGCCCAGGGTTTCTCCCATAGTGGCAGGGCCCTAAAAGGACAGTGAAAGAACTGTATGCATCAGAGTTGATATTCGTCAAATGAACAAGGTAATCGAATGAGAATGCATCCAGGTCCGCACATCGCCAACATGATAACACAATTTAATGGTGCAAATGTCTTCTCTCGCCTTGATTTGAATAAAGGATATCATCAGTTGGAACTCGAGGAGAACTGCAGGTACATGACAAACATTTCTACACATATTGGTCTGTTCTGATACAAAAGACTAAGTTTTGGTGTCTCATCAGCCACAGAGCTGCTTTAAGATGTCATTTGACATGTCATACAACCTGTCATGAATGTGTTTATCTATAATGATGATATATTGGTTTTGGGAGCTACATAAAAGTAGCACGATAAAGCTCTCATGTAAGTGTGTCAATAACATCGCCGTCAATGTTTATAATGATACACTCGCATATATGAGCTAAATCGCATCACTATTAACAAACTCGCTCGTCATAAACCCTTCGTCAACCCCAACTCAGAAATACGTGGTCAGGCAGGCTCTGCGACATAGGCCTGAGATTACTGATTGATACATCACAGGTGAGGTGGCACATAGTCAGCAGACAAATGCATGAATAGCTAACAGGTCCATCCCCTAGATAAGCACAGCAATACCACAATGGTCCCAATAAAGCACATGTGGCCGGAGGGGTGCGCGTAATCCCAAAACACCATAAAGTCATATGCCACACAACGTTAGGAACACATAGCCAATCAGGATACAGCACACACAGTGCACACAGTGATCATGTGCCGCTTATGCTGGACATCTGGCCATGTTACCCACTGGCGCACATTGTGTTCATTCAAGGTCAAGGCCCATCTGCATTTGTTATCAGGGTCTTTATTTACGACTCCACAGGTAAGGCCCGCATTCTTTTACAAAATAAGGTTTGTTGTAAGTATTTTTATTATACCCAAAAACTGTAGAAAAACTTGCTCTCATTGATTGTACTTTGAGACAGTCCTCTGACCCATTTCCGTAACAGTGCTCCCTGCCAAAGTGTTTAATTAAACCAACTCTTCCTGTTTTCCCAAAAGACTCCTGTCTTTTGTTTTTTCAAGGTAAATCCATATTTGTGCAACAGTTTACTTGCAGATGCAGGTTTGACTTTGAATGCGACTTCCATAAGAAAAGCTAAAATTATTTTGTCATATCTTTTCTGATGGGGGTATAACACTCGATCCAGCTAAAGTGCAAGCATTTTCTACTGCGAGTCCCCCCACAAGATGTTTCCATGTTACGTTCATTACTTGGCATGCCCAGCTACTGTTCTAGATACATATGAGACTTTGCCACCGTAAGGTCTCAGTTGAAAGTCTTGACACAAAATAATGCTTCATTTCATTGGTCAAGTGATTGCGACCATCTTTGGCAATCCAAAGGCCAAGAAGCCTCCTTGTATTCAACGTGGGGTCTATGATTACAAGAATACAACTACACAATCATGCACCATCCAGGGAAAGATGGAAACTCTGCTGACTACTTCTCACAAGTGCCTCTACAGTGCCATGGTACCCCTTTCAAGACGGCTAATTCCTACATAAATTTCACTGTGAAATCAAGCACACCAGCTGCCATTTTGTTCAAACAATTTGTCACTTTTAGAGTCAAGATAGTGAAATGTTAAAACTAAAAGACATTATTACACATCAGTCTTGGAATCAAGACACTCTACAACTTACCAGTGATGGTGAATACCAGAAGTTAAAAAATGTCAAAGATCAACTGTCTGTTACTCAATAAGGCATTATCCTGAGAGGTTCAAGAATTGTTATTCCAGAGAGTCTGGGACAACAGATAATTGAAGTGGCTCATGAAGGACATCTTGGAATGGTTGCCACAAAATTAGCTCTTTGAGACTGAGTCTGGTTTCCCAACTTGAAGAGAGAGTTGAACAAGAATTGAAAACCTGTTATCTATATGACTGCCTTTAATCAAAAACCATTCAAAACACCTTAAACATGTCAGAGTTGCCAAAGCATGTATGGGAAAGAATTGCCGTTGACTTCATCCGTCCTCTTGAAAATGGACATCACCTGATGGTTTTTGTTGATGAATACTCCAGTTTTCCATTGACAAAAGATCTCTCATCTATCACTAAAGAGAGAGTCATCGAGAGATTAGACAGCATCTTTGTGACATGAATTGTTCCTACATTCTTAAAATCTGACAACAGCCAACCTTTCAACAGCAGAGAATTCAGAGATTTTCTCTGTCATCTCAATGTGAAGTATCAGAAGAGTGCACCACTTTGGCCACAGGCCAATGGCCTTGTCAAACGTTTCATGAGTACTCTCAAGAAAGCTGTTCAGCATGCTGTATTGAAAAAGCTCGGCCTTAAAACTGTCTTCAATTACTCTTCGAGCTCACTGTTCGACCCCTCACTCGACCACGGGTGAAAGCCCTGCAGCTTTGATGTTTGGGAGATCCATGATGACCAAGTTACCTGGATGGACCAACAGAAGATCAAGTACTGAGGAAGAAACCTGGATAAGAGACTTGGATTGTAAAAGGAAAATGAAGGCCTATGCCGACAAGCGACAACATGCCAAAGACATTACTTTTTAGAGGAGATCAAGTGCTTGTTCGTCAGTCTAGAGAAAGAAAATCTGATCCTCCCTTTGATGCTGAGCCATTTCATGTTGTGACCAGCAAAGGACCCATGGTGACTGCCCAAAGTTGTGGGAAGTCCACTACGTGAAACTGTAGTGTTCTGTCCTCGCGCTCTCCCGGCGCGTGGACACTCTAGAGGTATTGTCTCGCGCTGCCTATTGGCGCGCGAGTCACGCTAGTCATGTCAGTTATAATATGACAGTTTGGAAAGGAGTTGGTGGAATTACAACGCGGCGCTTGCACGCACCACGACATTTGTCTGTGGGATCTTCGTACCTTTTACAATAAAAGAACTCACCTTCTGCAGCTGCTTCCTGTCGTTACTACACACTTTCGTGGCGACGAGCGAGGAGAGTGAAGATCCCACACAGCAGCCACTTCGCCAAAAAGATATATTGAAATGGTCCAGGAGAGTCACGTAAGGATCGGAATATTTTCGAGAAATAAGGCGGACTAATCGGAAGCAGTCAATCGATCATAAGCTTTAACTTAAGGCTTATTTGTTTGGTGAGATCGTTTTGGGTTACAGCCTGCCTGGCCGATCGCAGTCGTGTAAATTGATCCAGACTTCTTCATATGCTTCTCCTGCCTGGCTGTGTTTCCTGCCTCAAGAGGAAGACGATTAGGCACGTGACGGAGGTCTACACACGCCCACCAAAGTCTACAACGGCTTCATCTGAACAACGTAACTGACACCGTCACTGAAGGAATCTGAGGAGACGCGCTTGCTGGCTGAATTCTGCGCACTCTGTCTTCTTTCCATTCAACAGTGAGTTACAGACGCTTCTTTTCTTCTTGGCATCCAAATCGATGATGGTGTCCTTCACAATCTGCATCAGTACAGGTACCTCGCATTTGTCTTCTATGTGGGATTATACAGCGTGAGCATCTACACACGGTGACTCACACACTCTCTGTATTTCTATTTTAATGACAGTTTGGTGTGAACACAGCAACGCGGAGAATAGCACACCTGAAAATTAAAATTTGCCTTTCATCTACAATCGGTGACACCCATACTTTGTTGTACTCTTGTTAAAGCAACAGATTGGTGTGAGCACAGCATAGCGGTGACTCGCACACCAGAAAATTTACATATATTTATCAGTTACACTAGGGAATCTCTCTCCTCATTGTACTGTTGTTAAACTGACAGTTTGGTGTGAGCACAGCAACGTGGTGACTCGCACAGCTTAAAATCAACATATCCTTTATTGTTTATTCGACTATGGCACAGTGACTCGTGTATGTTGCATTTTATGTAGTATCCTAAGGGTGCAGTGTGAAGAAAAAAAATATATATATATAGGAAAAAAAAACGCTTATGAGGTTAAAATTTTACGGTGGGTTCAAAATACTTTCATTTTTTTTATGGTCACTTGCCCACAAAATGTAATGTTTTACAAAGGAAAATTACACACACAGTGTAGTTCATTATATCTTAATCTTATTCAGCTTCTACAGTCAAAGTAACTTTCCCAGCCAAGCTTGGAGCCAAATCTCAGTATGCAAGCTGTTCAGCCACCACCACCTTTTCTAGACGCAGCAGGCGAACCGCCTATTAAATGGCGACATTGGTTTGATGCCTTTGAAACTTATTTGGGTGCGATAGGAGCACACAGATTTAGACCGGAAAGGAAAAAAATTTCTATTACTGCACTCATTAGGTTTCGAGGGTAGGTCAACTCTAAAACATCTGCCTGAGGTTGTGGCTGAAGACAATGAAGAACTTGACGAATATCAGTTCACCATCAGAAAATTAGCTAAGAGATATGATGTACAGCCTAGCATTGTAGTATTAAGGCACAAATTCTTCAAGCGAGTACAGAAAAATGGTGAGGATGTAGACGCATACATTACAGCTCTTAGGAAAATGATAGCAGATTGTGAGTTTGAGAACTTTAGCGAGCAGCTAGTTAGAGATCAGTTCATAAGCCAATGTTCTGATAGAGCGATAAGACAAAAACTGCTTTCTCTTGAGAACCCCTCTCTAGAAGAATCCATCAGGATTGCAAAAGTATAGAGACTTCTCAAGTTTCTATAAAGGAACTTGAAAACAAGACACTAGAGGTTGCTGCACACGTACGCACTAATTACAAAAAGAAAAGAGACATCTCCCAGAACAATTTTTTTAGGAGGACTGACATATGCTTCAGGTGTGGATATACTGCTCATTCCAGGAATGGTAAACCATGTCCAGCAAAACACGTAACCTGCAGATCTTGTGGGAAAATTGGACATTATGATAAAGTATGTCAGAGCCATAAAAAAGAGAATCCCAGAATTAACCTTGTCAAAGAAACAAGTGACAGCGATAATGAAGAAATCTTAGCAGAACTTAAAGATATGGTTCTTGTCGTCTCTGATGGTGAAATAAGGATAGGTGATCCCTCAGAATGCATTGACCCATATGCCAACATATTAGTAGGTGGTAAGATTCTTCGTCTCTTAGTAGACTCAGGTGAACATATCACCATGATTTCAGAGTCACTTTTTAATGCTAATTGGAGTGAAAGACAGTTGTTTCCGGCTGATCGTGCTCCTGTATCCTACGAGGGACGCAAGATCGATCTCTTAGGGTACTTCGAGGACATCATGGAATTTAAGGGTAGGCGTATCGCAGGAAAAATATACGTAGCCATACAGGGTTTGAACATCCTTGGGTGGTTTCATCAAGGTTTGTTTGACATGATGTTGTGTCCCGGAGCAAAGGAACAAGTGCTAGCCATTCGTGATTCCACCCATGTAGAAGAGTTACTGAACAGGTTCCCAAAAGTCTTCTCGGGGAGTTGGGTAAAATAAAAGGGTTCAAACACAGAATAAAAGTTAGAGAAGGCGCCTTACCCACCAAACACAAACTCAGAAGTGTACCATTCAGCATCAGAGAGGATCTTGAGAAAGAACTATTGTCCATGTGCAAACGAGGTGTAATCGAGCCAGTAGAATCTTCAGATTGGACATCTCCCTTAGTCATTGCGCGCAGAGAAGAATAATGATCTCAGAATATGCATTGACTTGCGCAGTCTAAACAAAGAGATTTGGATCGATTCACACCCTCTTCCAAACATCACAGAAATGCTAGCCATGGTAACGGGCGCAAACGTATTTTCAAAACTCGACCTGGCCTCAGCATACCACCAGGTGGAACTCGAACAGGAATCGCGCCACCTCACCGCCTTCAACTCACCCTCTGGCATGTATCAATTTTGTCGTATGCCTTTTGGCCTTGCTTCAGCGGCGTCAGTTTTTCAGCGGCTAATGGTAAATCTTCTCAAAGGTGTAAAGAATGTTGCCATCTTCCAAGATGATGTGCTCATTCATGGTACTGACCAAGCATCACATGATGAAACTCTCAATCAAGTACTGTCACGTTTCCAAGATTATGGGGTGGTTCTTAAACGCGATAAATGTGAATTTTCAAAGGATTCCATTGAGTACCTTGGGCACACTATCTCTTGTGATGGAGTAACCCCTAAACCTAGCCTTGTTCAAGCCATCTTAGACGCTTCCCCACCTAAAGACAAAACAGGGGTGAAATCGCTTCTAGGATTGACTGAATTTTACTCTCGCTTCATACCTGATTACGCAACACATGTACGACCCATTTCAAACTTGCTTAAAAACCAAACTAACTTTGTATGGGATGAAGAGTGCAAAGACTCATTTGAATGGCTGAAGACTCAGCTCACCTCGGTCAAGGCGCTTAAACCTTTTGATCACACGCTACAATGCACTTTGACTGTGGATGCAAGCTGTTACGGTCTTGGTGCTATCTTGACCCAGCAGGCAGGGACACTTGAACACACTATTGGGTTCGCATCTAGAGTACTGAGAACCACCGAGACACACTATTCTGTAATTGAAAAAGAACTGCTTGCGTGTTGGTGGGCCATTGAAAAATTCAAATGTTACCTTTGGGGAAGAAAGTTCACCCTGAAAACTGACCATAAACCTTTAGTCTCCATCTTAGGCAACTCCAGTCATCGCAACACAACACCACGTATAGCTCGCCTTGCCTCAAAACTTCTACAATTCAATTTTGAAGTCGTACACATACCTGGTGGTAGGAACGTTCGTGCCGATGCACTCTCACGTTTGCCATCTGTGCATGATAAGTCAGTTGATGGTGTTAAACCCAACAGCGAAGAGGATCAAGAAGACTGTATAATTGCTAATATTGAATTACAACTTGTTTGTGCAATTAACGAATGTGATTGGTATGACGCTATGGGTAGTGATGATGTACTTAAGAGTGTTAAGAAATACATAACCGAAGGGTGGCCTAAAGAGAAGAGTTTAAATGTTGATGTTCAACCTTTTGTAAAGATAAGTGAAGAATTATCCGTTGAAGATGACATCATATTCCGGTTAGATAAAATTGTACCACCCTTTAACATGAGAAAAACACTTCTCACCAATGCACATGAGGGTCATCTGGGTGCCACGCTCACCAAACGTAGAGTAAGAGAATATTTCTGGTGGCCTCAGATGGACAGAGATATTGACGCACTCGTCCAAGATTGCACCATGTGTGCCAGTAGTGACAAATCTCTGCAGACAGCCAACCCTCCGCTCACCCCCATTCCCTTCCCAAACAATCCCTGGGAGAAAGTAGGTATCGATGTCATGGGTCCATTCCACTCCCTACCTCTGCAATCGCAGTACGCTATAGTGCTGGTCGATTATTATTCAAAATGGCCAGAGGTCAAATTTGCATCCAAAGTTGACTCCAAAGAGATTCTCGATTTCATGAAAGAGGTTTTCATGCGGGAGGGTTTTCCCAAAACAGTGGTATCTGACAATGGTGTTCAATTCATTTCTAGTGAAGTTGAAGGGTTCTTGAAAGAATCTGCCATCACCCACAGTAGAAGCTCTCTCTATCACCCACAAACTAATGGGCTAGTAGAGAGACTTAACAGAGTCATTGGGGATTGTATACAATGGGCCACTATTCACAAGAAGGATATACCTAAGGCTGTCAGGAGCATGCTGTGGTTCTACAGAACCACCCCCACTCGACCACGGGCGTGTCTCCCTTTGAACTACTTAAAGGGAGAAAGCCTAGTACAGAGTTCAGACCAGCGTGGATGTCTAAATGGCTCAAATCTAGTACCCCTCCCTTTGAACTTGAATACATGGTTAGAAGAAAAGTCCGCAATGTACAAACCAAGCAAAAAACATACTTTGACACCAGAAAACATGTTGCAAAAAGGACATTTATTGTGGGTGACATGGTGAGGATAAAGAAACAAGGATTTGTCAGGAAAGGTGACTCCAAGTTCGGAGAGCCGGTCCGCATTGATAAAATCTGTGGTAGTGCTGTTCGCATTAATGGACGTAATTGGTGGAATATGAACAAGATAGTGAAAGTTAAGGATCTGGGTGATATGAGGTCCGCACAAAGTTCTGATGTGGACCAAACACATTTATCTGTTCAGAATCGCAAAGTTTGTGATGTTGTTAATGACCCTTCTGTCCTTCCTAGAAGAAGTTCCAGGGACATCAGAGTCCCTTTAAGGTTCAGATAATTTTCTCTGTTTTCCCCTTCCTCCTTTCCTTCCCGTGATTTACCCCCTTCCCCTTCTCCAAGGAAAAGAGATATGTAGTGTTCTGTCCTCGCTCTCCCGGCGCGTGGACACTCTAGAGGTATTGTCTCGCGCTGCCTATTGGCGCGCGAGTCACGCTAGTCATGTCAGTTATAATATGACAGTTTGGAAAGGAGTTGGTGGAATTACAACGCGGCGCTTGCACGCACCGCGACATTTGTCTGTGGGATCTTCGTACCTTTTACAAGAAAAGAACTCACCTTCTGCAGCTGCTTCCTGTCGTTACTACAGAAACTCCTTGCATTTCCGAAATGTAGCTCATCGATCGTCAGGCACTGATGTCAATGTAGAAACTGGATCTGAAAGGACATTTGAAGAACCCCATAACTGCTGTTGTTGCTACATTGCCAATGCAGATCATGGACACTTCTACTGACTGTTCCCAGTTTCCGATGTCACGGTCGGGATGTGTGATCAGAGCACCACAAAGACTCATTGAAGAGCTAAGATTATATATAGTTGTAAACATCTTTCTAAAAAAAATGTAGGATGGGGGAGATGTAGTGTCGCTTGAGTTAGCAATGACGGAACCCTTTTGGCTCCTGGTGGACTCTGTAGAACTGTGACATAAGTGTTAGGGCATAATGAAGTGAATGCGGGGAGAGGAGTTGGTCTAATGGCTAGGGCGGTCGACCTCGAATCTGGGGAATGACGCTGATCATCCAGTGATTCTGGGCACATCACTTAATCTCACAAAAATGAATGTGTCCTCATGTAATGCAACTGGTGCTATGTAAAGCGCTCTGATACCCGATACCTTTGGGTCAAGTTCGCACTATATAAAACTCCGTAAAAAAAAAAAAATGCAGGTTTAGAATGTTGAGTTTGCGGTTACACGCAGATGAAAAAAGATGTGCTATACTAAGCTCTGTGTGTGGCGGTAGTCATTAGCGAGTACCCAGGCTTTGAAGGACACTACAACCTGAATACACCTTTGCATTTACAGCTAAGAAAAATTGTCTCTTAAATAGGCTCATTTAGCCCCATGCCTTTGATGATCAAGCCAGCTGATCATGTTAGCTGGCAACAATACTTCACAGATCTGTATAGTGTTTGACGCATGTTATTTGGTATGATTTGATTACTTCTTTACCATTGACTTTAATTGCCGTACACCTTTTGTATGTGTCAGATCCATTGTGTGTACCACCTTTTTCTCTTTCTTTGGCTGAATAACATTTTTTTTAAATAATATTAGAAAACAGGGCAGTGGGATATTTTGCAGCAGAACGAAGAAAATTACATTTGCCAACTGACTTGAATCCTGGTTAAGGGCATTTTTAGATGGAGCTGCTAAACTGAAAGCAAGAAAAGAACCATGCTTCTCTTAATGATGAATCTCCTTCAATAACAGAGACATGGTCATATTTCTCAATCTTACTTTAGGGAATGTAGCATGTGGGCCAAGTACTCCTCCCCAGTGGCGGCTCCTCTGCTAAAGCAGAGGAGCATCACCCCACTGCTCATGGAGCAGTGTAAACGAAAAAATTAAATGATAATAACTAAAGTTATTATAATTTTATTTTTCGTATGGTCAGGCTAGGGCGGGGCTTGGCTCCCCTGACGTCGGGGAGGAGGAGTGGTTGTGCACGCTGTAAAGTGCGCAAGAATATTTGACCAGTCATCTCGGGCCGGCCAAACATTCATGCGCACTTCGCATGTTCTCCATGCAGGCTGCATTACAGCCTGCATGGAGAACATACCCAGGCCCCCATTCCCTGGCTGAGCGCCGAAGCACGGTGCTCAGCCCAATCACAATGCTGCATTGCAGTGTTGTGATTGGCTCAGGGGAGCCTGGGTGCTTACTACCAATCACAACGTTGCATGCAGCATTGCGATTGGCTGAGGGGAGACCCGGCGATGGAGAGACGTGGGAGATCAGGTAAGTGATTATTTTTTTTATTTAACCCCCCGAACCTCACCGCCCATACCTTACCGGCCACCACTGGTCCTCCTCTCCTTTGGATTGTTTCAGGAAGTATGGTGAACACATCATTGTTTAGTAGTTTAGCTTAATATGCTTGACTCTTGCTAGCAGTAGATCACAGCATCTACAAAATGGGTGGCCTTTCAGAGAGGGCAGATATAAGGCCCAGCTGTGTGTGCTGATGTTGCCAGGTCTGTGACCATGAGGTGAGTGCAAGCAGAGTAGCTTGCATGCTGTGATTGGCTATTCCAGCTGTGAAGGGCGGGATCACTACTCCCTGAAGGATAAATTACTGTTTTCTTCAATTAGTGAGACTCAACAATCTTTACAAACAAGACAGAACACTGATTCACAATTCCAGATCCAGGATGCATCAGTTTCTCCAGAGTAGGACATCATTTAATAAATTAAGTGATCTTGATCCAAAATTGGACTTTCAAGAGCACATTGAAACATTGTAGCTCTCAAATGCAAATAATAACACTGTGAAGTCCAACATGCTGGTCATAATTTGAAGCATGGCTTCATGGCACATTATGCTTACACTTGAGGATCGTCAATATCTGAATTTCTAGAGTTTTATAACAGTGTCGTGAGCACTATGGTGTCGTTACTACATCTGGACAGTGACGTATGCTGCAACAGCGAGCTTTTTCATTTTTTCCCGCCGATTCTCTCAACCTAGAAAGAGAGAACAACCCAACTAGGACACTACCACCTTTCATAGTCATGTAACACCAATTACGAGCCTCTAGCTTCCTTGATGTTTATTTTCTCCCTGGGCGAAAAGTTGAACATTTTATTTCTCTGACAACACCTTTGCCTACTCTAGTGTCTGGTGAGTTTACAATTGACAAGTCGCATTACTTTGAAATCCTCCCTGGCGATATAAACTAAGGGGCATATTATCAAGGGGCCGCGATAAAATTTTCGCCGCTTTAGCGTCCGTTTTTGGGCAAAATGCGGCGATAATTTTATCGCAATATCATCAAGGACACGCTAGCGCGTGTTTCCTTGACTTAGCGCCCATTTCCAGCACGCCTAACTTCGCATCTCTAATGAGATGCAAAGTGGGCGTCACTGGGCGTACCCCTGACGGACTACCTTGTTAAATATCGCAAAATGTACATCGCGATATTAACAAGGAGGTCCCACGCATTTTTGCAGACGTTAGTTTTGGCGAAACCGCGGTTTTCGCCAAAACCAACGTCTGCAAAAATGCAGACTTACCTATACCTAACAATGGGGGTGGATTATGCTGATACGACCACAGGGTCGAATCAGCAAGGTTATCGCCGTTTTCCATGGAACATCGCTGGAAAACCAGCCATGTTCCATGGAAAACACCGCTTTCGCTGGGAAATTATCGCCATTGCGCTATGCGTTGTTAATACAGCGATAGCATGGCGATAATTGGCAGCGATAAAAAAATCTCGCTAAGAGCGGCCAGCGATATCACTGCCGCTTGATAATATGCCCCTACATAATTTTGTAAATTAGGTTAATTCATATATAAGGAAGCATCAACATCAGTACATGCCTGCAACTCATCCAAACGTTTTCAGCAAATCCACTGTTACTTCACTTCCGCTGCCTGGTTTCTGAGGGCGTTTGAAACTTTTTTTGTATCTGTGAAAATGATACGAAATGTTATAATGTGACAAACGCAGCAAATTGCATTATACTAACAAGTGACCGAATGGTCCTTGTGGTGCTTAGAGATAAGTTAAGTGAAGAGGTAGAAATTGCTAAATTACTGACTTTCTGTGCTACTCCCGAGATGCAGCCACCCGTAATGAATGAAGCCGCACATAGGCCACTATTTGAAGTAATGCGTTCCAAATATACTCCAGTTCAGAACTCTACACACAGGGAGGGAGCTGTTCTTATGAGTCATTCATGACTCACAAATGGCCTCGCACAGTTTTTATAAGTCACACTTGAAAACACAAACTTCTAATCTACCTACTAAAAGTGTACAGAAGTGAGATTAATTTTAACATTACACTGAGTCATCATTATCTGGGAATCAAGATGCTAGAAACTAAAGATAGCTTACACAAGGCCGGTCTCGGGTATTTAAAGTATGCTTGCATCATCCCAGCCCTCGTCTTGCTCCCTCGGCTCCTACCTAAACACGCCACTTGGTTAACAAGATTGTCACTTCTGGTTGTAGGTGATAATTTTGCCACGAGGGGGCGGTCTGCGTTTGGGAACAACACGCATACAGAAGCCTAAAAGAAGTCCTTGTAGGGGTCTGAGACAAATGTGGGGCTTGAAAGACACTCGAGCTCCCTCTGCCACCATCCTGCGTACATTTATTAAATAAGCTAACTCCTTTCTATTTAAAAAACTGGCACACATACAGTCAATTGCCTTTCTATCAACATATCACTACAGTTAAATTAGACCATTGCATGTAAACCCCTGTGGGATGTATTACTGTTAAAAGGTGCGCCAGCATCAGGTGCGCCTGGTGCAAACCAAGACATTGCATCACTGTCCTCAGGGGAGTATTGAATGTTAATTAAATTGGTGGCATTTCAGCATGAAACCACGAGCCCATCTATCAATGAAAAGCGACTGGCAGACGTTTAAGGAGTATGTGATTGCACATATGGCCAGGGGTTTGCCAGAGGGTGTCCCTGGGACCCCATTGTCTCCCACGCATGAAGCACCCTCAAAGGTGCGCTGAGCATGCACCAATTCCTATGAGGTGTATAGTCAGTATGCCTGCCAATACCTTGTCTTCAGTTGCACTCTTGGTGAAATGTGTTCCTATATTTTGCATTGGTTGACAACTCATGAAATTGAGGGACGTCTTCCTGGATCACCCAACAGTGCCAAAAGTGCACCTCCATAATCTTTAATTCAGATTGAGGTGCATATTGATCTGCAGCAACTTCTGGAACTGGGAAGTACCTCGGGGTGGAAAAAGCAGGCACCAGTGTCCATTGTGTCGAGAGCGCACCTGTGTAATACTGCCATTGAGTCTGCTACAGTTTTGACCATTCTTTCCTTGTTGTTGCGTGCATATCTTTTGTATGGCCCTTATTAGAGTATCTTTCGGAGCAATAACTTGAACTTCTTGCCTCCTCTTCAGCCTTACTACTTGCGTGTGTATACGGTTAGTCCAAATGCAACTAAGTGGCCTTGTGACACCAGTTTGTTATAGCTATGCAAGTCACATTATATGAGATTATATTGTATCATTCCATTATTCATCCTTACCAATGATGGATGGGACCTACACTCAGGGGCCGATTCCGATTCGGGCCGGAAAACGTACCGCCCGACTCGGAGCCGGAATTCATTCCGACCGACACGTACCGGTGCAGCCCGACCCGCAAAGTACGATGAAAAGCGTGCAAAATCCGACCGACTCGTACGGAGCACAAGCCGAACGACCGAACCGCGCGGAAAACAGCTATCCGGCCGGAAAAGCACGCAAATCGAACCGACCGACACGCACCAGGAAGAATCCCGAACGAAACGTACCCGCGAACTCCGACCCGCCAAGTACGATGCAACGCGTGGAAAACACGACCGAGTCGCACGGAGCCCAAGCCGTACGACCGACACGCATACAAAACTGCGAGTCGAAGCAACCCAATACACCGCGACCGACGCGTACGCAGCACAGAAAACAGCACAAACACAGCGTGAACGAATCGGAGAAGCTCGCACGAGACAACTGCAGGGTCCGACTCGGTCAGAAGAACGTCTCCTACATGCACAAAAAGTACAAAGGGAAAAACACAAAAAAAGGCCAAACAAGCAATTACAAATCCAATAAATACTGGGGGGGGAAACAGGGAACAAAGACACACCCACAACTCCACCCATATAAAGGACACAAATCCCTACCATGATCCTTTGCAAATTCAAATTACCTGCCAGCACTCAACACCAACAGACAGCAACCACACACACACTCACAGCTCATCCATCACACAAGCCACACACCAGCAGCACCTCAACAAATAGCACCCTCACATACACCCAGCAAAACACACACTCACACACCCTCACTTGCACACCCCCACACACATCACACACCACCACCACCCATCACCATGCCCCCAAAGAAGAATCAAAAGTTCCTAGATAGTGAATTGGAAGTCCTGGTAGATGAGATCCTCAGGGTAGAGCCACAGCTGTTTGGTACACTGGTCCAACAGACCCCCATGTCGCAGAAAACCAAGATGTGGGAGAGGATTGTCGACAGGGTGAACGCACAATCACCATGTTTGCGCACAAGGGAGACATCCAGAACAGGTGGTATGACGTGCGCAGGAGGGTCAGGGACCTGTTGAAGAAGGACTACCTCTTGAGCCAACACACCGGCAGTGGCCCTCCTGCCAAACCAGTATACCTCAGGCCCTGGGAGGAGAAGGTGCGGGCCATCCTACCACCAGTGAGCGTATATGGACTAGAAAACATCCCAGAGCCTGGTGAGTACACAACAAATGTACACAATATTGTGCGACAATACACACACATCACTGTCAAGGGGAGAGTCAAACCATGCACCCTTAGCAAATCCACAGCAACCAAAACAGAATCATCCCAAAATGTGTATGTCAGTCAGATAAACACAACACATGCCATCTCATAGTGATATGTAACTGTGTCATCACATGTACAAACACAACTACAACTACAGCTAGGCAGTGGCACAAATATAACTAACACACATCCAGACATGTAGCCACCACTACAACACCACCTCACAGTGAAGCCCACTGAAAGGAAGGAATCCTGTGTATGCTGGGCAAGTCAGTGTAGCCAATAGCATCATGGGAGTCGTAGTCACAGATATTGCCCACCCTCACAATGCGCACATCAACACCACCATGAACCATGCTCACATCACAGGGAGTGGAAAACAACTGACAAGATGGCTGACACTGGGTACTGCTGTGGGGAGCACAAGGCCCTGCTGGCAGCTGTGCACCAACCAACAGCAGGACACCACTGAATGACATCCTGAAAGCCAACTTGCACTCCCTGCAACGGAAGCACGTTCCATGGTCGGATATCTGGCTGGGTGGGAAGGAGGACTGACAGCACTGACCATAGTTACCAGCAGCTCCACTCACACACACCCCTAACACAAACTCCACACAACTCACCTGGGAGAATGCATTGCCTCACACTCTAATCAAATATCCCACAAAGAACCACAACCCTGGGTCATGCTGTGTGAAGCACAGGGACACACATGGGACTTGTAGCCAAACTAACCCCAGGATAACACTGTCAGCCATCTTGTCAGCACAGGCACACAACCCCACAGGGAAGCAGAGTCAAAAGGAAGGAAGCATGGGCATGCTGGGAAGGGGGTGGAGGCAATAGCATGATGGGAGTGGTAGTCACAGCCCAACATCCCCCACCCACATGGCCCAGCAAGATCACACCCAAGCATGCACACCTCACAGGGAGTCAAAAGCCACATCAAAGATGGCTGACACTGGTGCTCAGTCGTGGGGAGCACATGGCCCTGCTGGGAACTGGGCACCAACCAACAGCAGGACACCACTGTCAGCCATCTTGCCATTGCTGTCACACTCACACACAGTGAAGTCCACTCAAAAGGAAGGAAGTATGGGCATGCTGGGAAGGGCGGTGGAGGCAATAGCATGATGGGAGTGGTAGTCACAGCTCAACATCCCCCACCCGCATGGCCCAGCAAGCTCACACTAAAGCATGCACACCACTCCAGGTAGTGAAAAGCCACATCAAAGATGTCTGACACTGGTGCTATGTTGTGGGGAGCACAAGGCCCTGCTGGGAACTGCCCACCAACCAACAGCAGGACACCACTGTCAGCCATCTTGCCATTGCTGTCACACTCACACACAGTGAAGTCCACTCAAAAGGAAGGAAGTATGGGCATGCTGGGAAGGGGGGTGGAGGCAATAGCATGATGGGAGTGGTAGTCACAGCTCAACACCCCCCACCCGCATGGCCCAGCAGGCTCACACTAAAGCATGCACACCTACCAGGTAGTGAAAAGCCACATCAAAGATGTCTGACACTGGTGCTATGTTGTGGGGAGCACAAGGCCCTGCTGGGAACTGGGCACCAACCAACAGCAGGACACCACTGTCAGCCATCTTGCCATTGCTGTCACACTCACACACAGTGAAGTCCACTCAAAAGGAAGGAAGTATGGGCATGCTGGGAAGGGGGGTGGAGGCAATAGCATGATGGGAGTGGTAGTCACAGCTCAACATCCCCCACCCGCATGGCCCAGAAAGCTCACACTAAAGCATGCACACCTACCAGGTTGTGAAAAGCCACATCGAAGATGTCTGACACTGGTGCTATGTTGTGGGGAGCACAAGGCCCTGCTGGGAACTGGGCACCAACCAACAGCAGGACACCACTGTCAGCCATCTTGCCATTGCTGTCACACTCACACACAGTGAAGTCCACTCAAAAGGAAGGAAGTATGGGCATGCTGGGAAGGGGGTGGAGGCAATAGCATGATGGGAGTGGTAGTCACAGATATTGTTCACCCTCACAACTGTCCCATCAACACCACCCTGAACCATGCGCACATCACAGGGAGTGGCAAAGAACTGACAAGATGGCTGACACTGGGTACTGCTGTGGGGAGCACAAGGCCCTGCTGGGAACTGTGCACCAACCAACAGCAGGACACCACTGACTGACATCCTGAAAGACAACTTGCACTCCCTGCAATGGAAGCACGTTCCATGTGGGATATCTGGCTGGGTGGGAAGGAGGACTGACAGCACTGACCATAGTTACCAGCAGCTCCACTCACACACACCCCTAACACAAACTCCACACAACTCACCTGGGAGAATGCATTGCCTCACACTCTAATCAAATATCCCACAAAGAACCACAACCCTGGGTCATGCTGGGTGAAGCACAGGGACACACATGGGACTTGTAGCCAAACTAACCCCAGGATAACACTGTCAGCCATCTTGTCAGCACAGGCACACAACCCCACAGGGAAGCAGAGTCAAAAGGAAGGAAGCATGGGCATGCTGGGAAGGGGGTGGAGGCAATAGCATGATGGGAGTGGTAGTCACAGCCCAACATCCCCCACCCACATGGCCCAGCAAGATCACACCCAAGCATGCACACCTCACAGGGAGTCAAAAGCCATATCAAAGATGGCTGACACTGGTGCTCAGTCGTGGGGAGCACATGGCCCTGCTGGGAACTGGGCACCAACCAACAGCAGGACACCACTGTCAGCCATCTTGCCATTGCTGTCACACTCACACACAGTGAAGTCCACTCAAAAGGAAGGAAGTATGGACATGCTGGGAAGGGCGGTGGAGGCAATAGCATGATGGGAGTGGTAGTCACAGCTCAACATCCCCCACCCGCATGGCCCAGCAAGCTCACACTAAAGCATGCACACCTACCATGTAGTGAAAAGCCACATCAAAGATGTCTGACACTGGTGCTATGTTGTGGGGAGCACAAGGCCCTGCTGGGAACTGCGCACCAACCAACAGCAGGTCACCACTGTCAGCCATCTTGCCATTGCTGTCACACTCACACACAGTGAAGTCCACTCAAAAGGAAGGAAGTATGGGCATGCTGGGAAGGGGGGTG
Source organism: Calotriton arnoldi (assembly GCA_963921515.1). Classification (NCBI taxonomy): domain Eukaryota; kingdom Metazoa; phylum Chordata; class Amphibia; order Caudata; family Salamandridae; genus Calotriton; species Calotriton arnoldi. Next base: position 100,259 of record CAWUFW010015748.1, on the reverse strand, counting down.
GAGGCAATAGCATGATGGGAGTGGTAGTCACAGATATTGTTCACCCTCACAACTGTCCCATCAGCACCACCCTGAACCATGTGCACATCACAGGGAGTGGCAAAGAACTGACAAGATGGCTGACACTGGGTACTGCTGTGGGGAGCACAAGGCCCTGCTGGGAACTGTGCACCAACCAACAGCAGGACACCACTGACTGACATCCTGAAAGACAACTTGCACTCCCTGCAATAGAAGCACGTTCCATGGTGGGATATCTGGCTGGGTGGGAAGGAGGACTGACAGCACTGACCATAGTTACCAGCAGCTCCACTCACACACACCCCTAACACAAACTCCACACAACTCACCTGGGAGAATGCATTGCCTCACACTCTAATCAAATATCCCACAAATAACCACAACCCTGGGTCATGCTGTGTGAAGCACAGGGACACACATGGGACTTGTAGCAAAACTAACCCCAGGATAACACTGTCTAGCCATCTTGTCAGCACAGGCACACAACCCCACAGGGAAGCAGAGTCAAAAGGAAGGAAGCATGGGCATGCTGGGAAGGGGGTGGAGGCAATAGCATGATGGGAGTGGCAGTCACAGATATTGGTCACCCCCACAACTGTCCCATCAACACCACCCTGAACCATGCGCACATCACAGGGAGTGGAAAAGAACTGACAAGATGGCTGACACTGGGTACTGCTGTGGGGAGCACAAGGCCCTGCTGGGAACTGGGCACCAACCAACAGCAGGACACCACTCACTGACATCCTGAGAGTCAACCTGAACCCACTGCAAGGGTGGCATGCTTCATGGTGGGATAACTGGGCTGGGGGAGAAGGAGGGCCGGATGTCAACCAAATACAACCAATGCAGACCATGTACACACCCCAACATTCAAATTGAAATGCTCAAAGTATGCAGGACAATGTGCTACACCAATATCAACCTCTGACTGTGACAACTTAGGACAATGCAATGTACAGGCCCGCATCTAGAGGTACAGTCACAACTGTCAGGTGTGTCAACCATTGATGCCTGCAGAAACATATCATACATTGTGTGTGTCTCCCAAAAACAGGTGATGATGGGGACACAGCAGCAGATGCTGAGGAGTCCCTGTCCCAGGATCCAGGGGAAACAGAGCTCACTGGTGTGGAACAGCCTCTGCCCTCCTCGGATGACGAAGACCTACCTGGCACCTCCGGAGCGAGTCATCATGCAGCACCAGCAGGACCACCAGATGCACCCCCTGCACCCACCCCTCCAACGACTGACAACACACAAACCACCCCTGCCGACATGGACAGACCAAGGACCACCACCACCACCGGCACACGGACCCTGGCCCAACGTGGGGCTATGGACACCAACACCACCAACAACCCCCAAGGGGGCCCAGGGTCACCTGTGCGTGCCACCTCAGGTACTGCACGTGTCGCCAGGGGTGGTGGGAGGGGTGGTAGACATAGGTCGCTGCTCGCAGAGGGGTCTGGACTGCATGATGACCCACAACTGGTACGCATAGCCGATGCGTACCAGACCAGCACCGGAGAGCTCAGCCAGGTAGTGGGGATCCTCAGGGACATACGACAGCAGCAGGCTGCCCATCATGCCCGCTTGGACTTACACATGTCCCGCATGGAGTCCAAGTGGGACACACTGCAAGAGATGACGGCGGTGCATAGGGACATATTACAATGCCTCCGCCAGATGAGCAGCAACATGTCAACACCTCCCTGTGTGCCCACAACATCTGGTGCTGAAACAACTGCAACTGCCACAGGGAGGGAGGATGACTCTGGCGGAGAGTCCCCTGCATCGCAGCAGCCTGCACTTGAGGGTCCCCCCCAAAGAAGAGGGGTCGTCCGAGGAAGGGCAACTGAGAGGCCGATGGCCATGCGCAACCCCCAGGAAGCCAAAACCTGTTCTGGATAATCACCTTTGTGCGCAAATTGTTCACCCTGTTGAATGCAACACAACTCCCCACATGACATGGGGAGTACAAGTTGGACCAATGTATCAGATGACTGTGGACTTTACTCAGGACATTTCTGCTACCAGAACTTCCAAATCATCTAGGAACTTTGGATTACAATCACAATGTACAGCACCCACCATCCTGTGCACTATACTCACACATGTATGACAATAAACACACTAATACACCATACCTGCCTCTGTTGTGATTCCAACGTGGTTTCTGTCATGGAGATGATGACCTGCGAAATTACACTGTGCATGCTAACTGCTACAGCAAGTACAACACAGGCATGTGAGTCATGGCAACGTGACACATATGAGGGAGACACACCACCAGGGCTACACAACATATACACACCAAGGCCACCTGACTCATCGCCTACACTGATGTTGCTAGGAAATACGGTGCAATGCACAGACACAACACCTATTCACAGTCTTTGTCAACTAGCCCACTGGTGCAGTAAGCAAATGTCAGTCAGATGTGTGACCACAGACAACGCACATCACAAAGTGAAGCACAGGTTTATTACACATTTGCAACATGTTGTAACCACTACAGATGCAAGGTAATCCCACCTGGCAGTGGGCACACAGTCAACAAGTGTAGAAGGAAGGAAGTCCATGGGTGTGGCGCACATCACCTGTAGGGACACGACAGCTACCACCCTGGAAGTTTAATCACGGTGTTGGGGGATCACAGTTGACCAAACAACTCTGAAAGTACCCTGTGAAGGACAGAAATGACACACAGTCAAAAGCACTGAAGAACAGGACAGAACTGCAATACTCATGCCCAATACATGTCACAAGATACCCACCCAGAACCAAGTTAGCATGTCAACACTGTTGGGGAGTACAGACTACCTATAAGGAGCCATTGCTACACGCATACAGTCATGTAGCACATGGCCACACTCAAACAGCACCAGAGCACCACCAACACATATCATGCATACTCACATCATTGACATGACATCTCCGGATACTCACATTCAGCTGAAGAAGTTGGTGATGAGCTGTGTGCGGACATCACCATCATCATCATCATCATCATCATCACTGGCATCGTGGTCCAGGCCAGGATCCTCCACAGGTGGCGGATGTTGATCATCGTCATCCAGGATGAGAGGCAACTCCTTCCGCACAGCCAGGTTGTGTAGCATGCAGCAGACGATGACAATCTTGCACACCTTTGCTGGGGCATATGGGAGGGCCCCTCCTGTCTTGTCCAGGCAGCGGAAGCGGCTCTTCAGGAGACCAAATGTCCGCTCAATGACTCTCCTGGTCCGACCATGTGCCTCATTGTAGCGCATCTGGGCTGGTGTCACAGGGTTCCTGAGGGGCGTCAGCAACCACGGCATGTTGGGGTATCCGGAGTCACCTACATATGGACAATTGCACATTAGCTGATTTGGAAAAGAGGGTGGAATACTACATCGCAGAACACACACAATGGTACAAAGTCAGTACACACCGACAAGCCAGGCACGCTGGTTCCGCATCTGTGACATCATCCTCGGGATGCGACTACTCCTCATCACGTAGGCATCGTGTGCAGAACCGGGGAAACGGGCACACACGTGTGAGATGCTCATATCAGCAAGACATACCACCAGTACATTGACCGAATGGTAATGTTTGTGGTACCTGTATGCCTGCTCATGTGCCTGTGGTGGTATCAAAGCCACGTGTCCCATCAATGGAGCCAATGACATGCGGCATCCTCCCCAGGGCATAGAAGTCACTCTTCACGTCAGTGAGTTGTTGAGGTCTAGGGAAATAGATGTACTGGTTCAGGTATCTCAACATAGCCTCCAAAACATCGCGGAGCACACGGCTGAACATGGTCTGTGACATCCCACCAGCAGACGCCACAGTGTGTTGAAAGGTACCGGTGGCAAAGAAGTGTAGGGCTGCCATCACCTTCACCTTGGGGGTCAGCGCTGTGGGGTATGTCCGGCCAGGTTGCAAATGTGGGGCCAAGCGCACCGTCAATTCCTCAATCAGCGGCCTGGTGAAGCGGTACCGTCGGATGCAGTCCCGTTCCACCATGGATGCAAGGTCAGGGAATGGTCTATGGACAGCTGGTGCCCTGCAGTGCATAGGTGAAGAAAGAAAGATTGTCAGTCACCCCACATATGTGGCATTGACCATACACAATATCACATGATACATCATTATGAGACACAAGTACATGATGTGTGCAGTTCCGTAAGGACATGTATGGCACCTACATGGCCAACATCTAACATCACAGTTCAACAAGTGGCATCAACAAGTCCCATGTTGTGCCATGGGATATCATGAGGCCGTGTCACAGTTCCCATCTACTGCTGCCACGTTCCAAACACACCCCACAGTGACATGTGTGGACAGATGTGCCCCAGGCATCACAGCTCATCGACAGGTAGATTCCCAGGGACCCTGTATTGCCACATGGACACTGGCATGACATGGTGCATCATGAATACACCACAGCAAAACAACCATGACCCCCACAGGTAGTGGTCCCTGTTGCCTCGGCAGGACAGACATGGACGTCTGTGACACACACACGCACAACATCAAAGTTCATGCACAAACAACGTGGATGTGGAGACTGTCTCCCATTGTGCACATGGAATCAGAGACATTGTAAACACAACATGCACACAGACTGTGGAGGACCATCACTATTGTGCCAATGGGTCACCCTGGGACGTACATACCATCCCACATGGGACTCAGGGGGTATGTGACATGACATACACATACACCACCGTGAAATGTGACCATGCCACATGCTCAGGAATGAACAGTTGCACATCACAGTGGTCATGTGCACGACACACCAAGGATCCTGTCCCCATGAACACGTGCACAGCCTGGGAGTGGCTGCCCCAAGTGACACCCACAGAACAACATGTTCACCCCCATACACGGAATAGGTAATGCAGCCTTACATGCCTTAGGATACAGTGTGGACAGGCTGTGGTGTTGTAGGTGTGCCCCTCACTCCCTGGGAAGTATATGTGGCTGGCATATGTTCACCTGTGACAGGCATGGTGACATATGCCAGTGACTTGTCCAGGGACGCGTTGTACAGCAATGGACCGATCGGTGTGCACACATTGGCCATTGCATTAAATGTGAGCGGGTACGCGTTGTACAGCAATGGACCGATCGGTGTGCCCGGCCGGCCCATTGCATTCAATGTGAGCGGGTACGCGTTGTATCGCGGGTACGCGTTGGACAGCAATGGACCGATCGGTGTGCCCGGCCAGCCCATTGCATTCAATGTGAGCGGGTTCGCGTTGTAGAGCAATGGACCGATCGGTGTGCCCGGCCGGCCCATTGCATTCAATGTGAGCGGGTACGCGTTGAACAGCAATGGACCGATCGGTGTGCCCAGCCGGCCCATTGCATTCAATGTGAGTGGGTACGCGTTGTATCGCGGGTACGCGTTGTACAGCAATGGACCGATCGGTGTGCCCGGCCGGCCCATTGCATTCAATGTGAGCGGAGTGCGCGTTGAACAGCAATGGACCGATCGGTGTGCCCGGCCGGCCCATTGCATTCAATGTGAGCGGGTACGCGTTGTATCGCGGGTACGCGTTGTACAGCAATGGACCGATCGGTGTGCCCGGCCGGCCCATTGCATTCAATGTGAGCGGGTACGCGTTGAACAGCAATGGACCGATCGGTGTGCCCGGCCGGCCCATTGCATTCAATGTGAGCGGGTACGCGTTGTATCGCGGGTACACGTTGTACAGCATTGGACCGATCGGTGTGCCCGGCCAGCCCATTGCATTCAATGTGAGCGGGTACGCGTTGAACAGCAATGGACCGATCGGTGTGCCCGACCGGCCCATTGCATTCAATGTGAGCGGGTACGCATTGTATCGCGGGTACGCGTTGAACAGCAATGGACCGATCGGTGTGCCCGGCCGGCCCATTGCATTCAATGTGAGCGGGTATGCGTTGAACAGCAATGGACCGATCGGTGTGCCCGGCCGGCCCATTGCATTCAATGTGAGCGGGTACGCATTGTATCGCGGGTACGCGTTGAACAGCAATGGACCGATCGGTGTGCCCGGCCGGCCCATTGCATTCAATGTGAGCTGGTACGCGTTGTATCGCGGGTACACGTTGTACAGCAATGGACCGATCGGTGCGCACTTATTGGCTGGGGCCTGGCATGGCAACGGACGCGTTTTCGAAGCTCCAACAAGTCTGATGCAGTGAATTCAGTTGGCCAGCCACAACAATGTTGCAAAATCATGGGTGTCATGAAGTTGAAGATTTGAAGGATGCTGTGGGCGTGTATTAGTGCTGCTATACCATGGATTGGTCAGATTTAGAAGATGCAAACGACTTGGACCTATCACTTTGGACACATGGGACAGTATCTGCCTCTGCAGCACACATATAATGCTGGCTGTTCCCCTGAGAGCTCACTTGCCTGCACTACATGCTCCAGGACAACATCTGCCACCAACACTGCTGCTGTTTATGCATCCTCTGGCTCCTGCAATGGCACGTACTGTGGAGAGAGCCCCAGCCTTCAGCCTTGAGGAGAACCAGGCCCTGCTGGACAGCCTCCTTCCACAGTACAGCAAGCTGTATGGGAAACCAGGGGAGCAGGTGAGTGTGCTGTCCACTGCATCACTAATTGTGCATGTTGTCTGACTAGCAGGACTTTCACTGTGCACACCACTGGCTAGCATGCCCACTGAGTAGTTGTCACACCCCAAAGTGTGTAGTTACATGCACTGAACTGGTACAGTGCAGTAACAGTGCATTCCAACTAGGTTTACTTCCCATGCAATGATACCATGTAGTGACTGCTGGCAAACTGTTCATAGCCATTGTTGCACTGCCTGTGTACATCATATGCCCCTGTAATTGAGGCATGTATATCCAACTGTGTGATGCACGGGTATGTTGCATGTGTAGTAATGGCCTTTTCACTTTGTCATCCTCACAGGTTGATGCCCACCAGAAGCAGGACATCTGGCTGACCATCACCCGGAAAGTAAGATCTGTGGGGGTCTACAGGCGCAGGATCTGCAACTGCCAAAAGAGGTGGCAGGACCTTCGTGGCTGGACCCGGAGGATCGCAAGAGTCTAGATAAAGCTGTCGCCTCCTTGCAGGAGGGGCGGACACCGGACCCTGACCCCCCACATGCTCCGGATCCTGGCGGTGGTCTTCCCTGACCTGGATGGGCAGCTGAGGGACAGACAGCAGCAAGGAGGGGGTGAGTCCATGACTGCACTGTGCACTTTGTCTGACATGCTATGTGCCCTCCTCTGGCCTGGTTAAACTTCCACAGTACATCAGTCATGTGGTCCAGGACCCATGTCCCTCATTTGTTACATGCCCACTTCTCCTCTGATATGCATATGTGTGGCCCTTATAGTCAGGAAACTGTGTCATTTGGGGACTGTGTCATTGCATTTTGCTTTGCTCAAGGTGGGGGACAGCATTTGTTCCCGTGACTATGTTGTGCGATTCATGGGTGGGTCAATTGCCTACACAGTGCCTAAGTTCTGACATGTGATCTGCGTGTAACTTTGATATGTGGTCCGCTTGCTGCTCTGACTCACCACATGTCCCTGGGGAATGTGGCACACACCCATGCTGCTGGTGGGAACAATATTTGGGCCTCAGGAGTATGTGTATCCAGTGTGTCACACATGCTTAGCCACCTGCCTACTGTCCAGGACTCATCCCTCTTACAGGTGGAGCTGGACAGTCATGCCTACTCCAGTGCATACAATACACTCTGTACTCCCACTCCCGTGTATCATCTGGCATGTTGTGATCAGTGAAATGTACCCTCAGGTGTCTGCCTCTGTCTCATTGTGCTGTGTCTTCGTTGTCAGGACTACTGGTATGTTCATCGTTTGGGGCTCAGCATGCCATCTGAGATGTGACCATGATAGACGATACTTCTGTGACTTATAGGTGTCTGATCACTTGACTGTGCACACAGGTGTTTGCGACTGTGACTTTCAGGAAGCTGTATTTTCATTCACAGCACACTGTGAGGTGCTCATGTTCAGGGAGTTGTGTTTCATGTCCCCCATATGTCCAGTTGGTATGACGTGGACAAATAGTAGTACAGATGATGTGGTTTTGGGGGATGGACATGTGCACTTGTCAGTCACATAACTTGCATTCCCCATGCCCTCGGATTGTGACACAGTGCAGACTGTTGTTGTCTGGCTGCCATGGCCATGTGACTTGAGACAGTAATGTATGACTTTGCACGCATTCCTGTGTCATGGCATTCAACTTCCTGGGACTGATCCTGCAGGGGAGTGACATGTGCAACATGCACCCCATTGTGGCATTGACTATCCAGACATGGGTGCATCATGGTGTCTGGTGCTGGTATGCATCACATGCATTTCTAATTAGAATCTGGCCATCCCTTTATCCGGACACCTGCACTGACTCAGTGGCAAGAGATGTGATGTGTGCATGTTCACATGCTTCACCGTGTTCCCTGCAATGTCCAACAACTGTGTAGGTGGTGCATGTGTCCACACTGGGGTCTTACCATCAGACAGGCACCAGACAGATGGGTGCAAGGGCAGGAGGGGTGTGAGTCCCATGGTTGACCATCAGACTGACAATTGGCTTCCCCGAATCTGTGCGAGGACTTTAGGCAATGTTCAACTAAGGATGCCAGGGCTTGCTCTGTAATGTGCTGTACTTACTGTGGTGTGTGCGGTCAGTGCAGGTGACTGATGTTTGTCTGTTTCCCTAATTGTTTGCAGATACATCCACGGCCACAGGAGGGGACAGCTCCACGGACCAGGAGGAGCAGCGGAGCCAGACTGGGTCAGCATCGAACGAGTGGTCAGAGGGACCCAGTGGCACGGAGGGCGAGGGAAGCCACACCGAGGAGTCCTCAGCACCATCCACCTCAGCTGGGGACCACAGCAGCTCGGAGGATGACTCCCTTGTGGAGGCGGGTCTCGGCAGCCACCAAAGGCCAGCTAGTCTGTCTGGCCTCGCCACCACCACCACCACCACCGCCCTCCCATCGGCTCCCATTCCTGAGGTCCGTGGCGGCTCCCGTGCTCGGGAGCATGTCTCCTTCGTGCCAGGCACCGCAGCCCCTGCCCCTGTGTCCCCTGCTGCCCTGAGTGAGGAGTCTGTGTACCTCCTTCGGCAGCTCCATGTAGGGCAGACAGCAATGCTGAGTGTCCTCCATGCACACACCACTCTGTTGACACAGCTGGTGTCGTTCATGGAGGGCATCTCGACGGGTATGTCTGCCCTACAGAGGAGCAATAGGTCCATGGACTCCTCCCTGACGGCAGCAGTGTCCCTCCTCCAACAGTCCCTCACCCCTCCCACCTCTGCCCCATCCACACTTCCTGCCCCCTACCTGTCCAAAGCACATGCACACCTGCACAGTCATCCAAACACACAGACACAAGCAGCACAGACACACCCAAGAGTAAGGCAAGACGTGCACACAAGCATCCTCAGGGGACTGATACCACAGACACAGGGGATGGGGAACACACACACACACAGGCATCCACATTCACTCCGCAGTCCTCCAAATCCTCTCCCTCCAAGACCCCTTCCCTTGCCTCGCCTGCTACCACACATACACAGCAGGTCTTCCTGTGTGACCTCGGCCTCTTCCCCACCATTCCTGCTGACCCAGCACACCAGGGGAAGAGGAAGTCCACCCACACAGAGAGGAGTGCCCCTCGCCCCCGGACACCCTCCCCCAGGCGCAGGCAGACACAGGAGCCCATTCGGAAGTCCCCCGGAGCAGGAAGAGCAAGACCCCACCACCACCACCACCCGCAGCTCCAGCGCCCAGTCTCTCTCCTCCATCCCCCAGGCCACCACTGCACAGGTTCCCCCGCCACACCCTGACCCAGGTTCCCCCACACACCGATACCGCATCCCCAGACTGCTTAGGCCCTCCCCCTGCCACTTGCTCTTCCACCCCCAACCCAGACGCTCTGCCTGTTAGTGGCACTGTTGTGGGGACCGGGTCCCCCTCTGTCCTGCCCACCTCATCTGCCCACCCTTCCACTTCCTTGGAGTCATGCACTGCAGTGGAGTCCACAACCACCACGTCTGACTCGGGCACTGCAGTGGGTACCCAGTCCACTACATCAGTCCAGCCCACTGCAGTGTTTGCGGCACCCACACCAACCGACTTGTGTACCACGGTGGTGCCGGCCCCCCTGAGTCAGACACCTCCACTGCAGTTGCCGGTGACACTCCTGCACCCACCACCCCTTCACTGCCTCACTCTGCCATCCCCTGATCCTGTCCCTGCGGTGCCTGGCCTGCCCCTTGTATGCCCCTCCAAGGGGATGTCCCCCAACCGTACCAGTGCAGGCAAGCAATGTGTGACCAGTTGTCACTTCTCACCCCGTTGGTACTGTGATTTTGGACTGGCCATTGGCCTTAGTTTCTTTTGGACTTCCGTTTTTACCCTGACATTTGCTGAATAAAGCCTCTTTTTGTTTACTTTTGGGTTTTCTTTTGATGTACATGATGTGGATGAGTAGCATCCTGCATTTGCAGTTGTAATAGTGTTCACATCAGGACGATGAAGTGTTGCAGTGATGGACTCCATGTGGTCCATGGGATATGTGTCCTGTTGTATTCTGGATCTATGGCATCCTTTGCTACAGTTTGAGGGTGTAATGTTCAGCATTTGACACAGGGATGTCCTTTTGCATTTGTAAATGAACATCTTTGTCTTACACTGATGCACATCTGGTGGGCTTAGCACTGTTCAATGTTCCTATTTCCCTGACTGTGTGCCCAGCTCCACTGGACATGCAGTTTTGCACATCAATGTCGAAGGACTCATCTGTGTATACAGTGCAACCTGCTTGACACGTGTTTGGTGTGTGTGCAGATGACTGACGTGACACCCCTGTACCCAGGCTGATGTGAGCAGAGCCTTCTGTGTGTTGTGGTTGTTGACTCACTGACGGAGTGTTCTGCTGACATGTTTGGGTCGTGCACAGACAAGGTTTGGCACAGCGGACCTTCCACAGGAGTGGTGTGCCCTCATGGCAGTGTGTAATCTGGTGACATTGCGTGGGCCTGTGTTTTGTAAGCATGTCTGTGCATGTTCCCTTCCCTTTTCCTACACAGGCTGTGTCCCTAGGGATGTTCCTGTTTGTGATGCTTGCTGAGTTGTTCTGTGTTCATCCAACATCTTGGACCTGGTTTCTCTGTGATGTGGGTGCATGGCAAACTAATGTTCATGAGGTTGTCATCCCAGGTTGTCTTTGTTGTCAGTGCTGGAGATGTGGGCAAACGCAGATGGGACACATTCAGGATTCCCCTTGGCACTTGTTGTTTACACGAGTAATGTGATTTACAGTTTGTGTTAGCTTACAGTGATTGTGACACGTTGTGTGTGTGACTGCTGCCACTCCTCAGGGTCAGAGCTGCAATGTTGGTAGTTGTGTACGTGTGTTCTTCGTGTGTCACCTTGGCTTCTTCATTGGTGTGTGACTATGGCCAGGATCCCATTGATTGTGGTGGATTTCACATCATGCCCATGTACAGCATACTGTGCTGTGTGTCAGACATTGACAAGTCTTGTTGACTGGCCATGTGTGATGGGTTTCTGCACCTTGGTTCCCACCACCACCCCTGGTATTGTCATGGGTGCATGTGCAATGTCACCAGTCCATGTGAGCTTCACTGCTGCACATTGGTGGAGATCAGGGTGTGTGGTGTTGAGTGTGTGCAAAAGTGAGTTGTTGAACGGCCAGACCCCTACCTCCATATTGGCCTTGGCTGGCAGGCCGTGCTGATTGATTGGAGCTTGTGTACATGTGATGGTAGTTAGTTGCTCAGGACACATGGCTGGGTTTCACAGTGTGAACGACATCTGACATTGTCATCACAGTGGGATTATCATGCAGGCTAGTGTCAGCACAATATGGGGTCCCTGCGGGTAGTGCTGTGGTGGGTCTGTCTCTTGCTGTGTTAGTTGCAGTTCCTACAAGCTTGTGTGACATGTGTAATTTGTGCTCCCTCTCATCTAACAATGCCTGATTGCCCACATAGGGGATTTGGATCCATGAGTTACTTTTGTGTGGCACTGTATGTGCATCTGTGTAATTGGTATTCAGGCCTCATCATGTGTTGTGTGGTTGCCTGGGGACACTGGCACCCCCCTCACCTGTTGTGTTTGTTGTGCAGTGTGGGTCTGCCTGTTTGTGCATCTGCACCACTGCATTGGCATATCTTTAGTGTGCTATTGGCTGTATGTTGTTTGGTGGGTTTCACCTGCTGTCCCTGGGACTCCTAGGTCATCAGTCAGCACAATGATCATTGTTTGTGTGTCACATTGCTGCCATGGTATGTTATTTGTTCACCTCACATCTACAGTCTCCACAGGGTATCTACATTTGTGTGCCCATTGGTGCGAATATGTGGGTCTGCATTATGATGGTCACTTCTGTCATTGTGTCATTGATGGATGTTGACAGTGTCAGCCCCCATGGGTGATGTTTGTCTGCACATGGCCAAAGGTATGTCTTATTTGCATTGCACTGTTTGCCTCACCCAATCTATGTTGCTATGGGACACAGGCACTACTTTGCCACTGATGTGTTTGTTGTTCTGTGACCAGGAATCATCCATGCAGTTTGGCAGTTGCAGCTTTTTCTATGTCAACACTTACCTTTTGGTCACTGTGATGATGGGGGCTTAGACCCCATTGCCACAATGTGCAAAATGTGCTTCAGCTATGGACCCCACACTTACCTTTTGGTCACTGTGATGATGGGGCTTAGACCCCATTGCCACAATGTGCAAAATGTGCTTCAGCTATGGACCTCACACTTACCTTTTGGTCACTGTGATGATGGGGGCTTAGACCCCATTGCCACAATGTTCAAAATGTGCTTTAGCTATGGACCCCACACTTACCTTTTGGTCACTGTGATGATGGGGGCTTAGACCCCATTGCCACAATGTTCAAAATGTGCTTCAGCTACGGACCCCACACTTACCTTTTGGTCACTGTGATGATGGGGGTTTAGACCCCATTGCCACAATGTGCAAAATGTGCTTCAGCTATGGACCCCACACTTACCTTTTGGTCACTGTGATGATGGGGGTTTAGACCCCATTGCCACAATGTGCAAAATGTGCTTCAGCTATGGACCCCACACTTAGCTTTTGGTCACTGTGATGATGGGGGTTTAGACCCCATTGCCACAGTGGTCATGGTCTGCTTGCATTGTGGGGGCCACACACATTTATGTGTGACACATGTGATAGGGGGTCACATTGTATGTTCAAAGTCATGTTCAGTGTTGTAGGCATTTGACACAGTCTACACACGCTTGTCATGGTGTTGGGGGGGTGTCTTTTTGTTGCATTCCTTATGTTAGTGTGTGCTTGTTGTGTCATGCATTAGCCATCCTGTGAGTGGGGGTGTTGTTGGTGGTAGGCATCCTGCCCCCATGGGTAGAGGTGGTAGTAGTGACAGGCATCCAGCCCCCATGGGTAGAGGTGGTAGTAGTGGTAGGCATCTGGCACCCCTGAGTAGGGGTGGTAGTGGTGGTGGGCATCCAGCCCCCCATGGGTAGAGGTGGTAGTAGTGACAGGCATCCAGCCCCCATGGGTAGAGGTGGTAGTAGTGGTAGGCATCTGGCACCCCTGAGTAGGGGTGGTAGTGGTGGTGGGCATCCAGCCCCCATGGGTAGAGGTGGTAGTAGTGACAGGCATCCAGCCCCCCATGGGTAGAGGTGGTAGTAGTGGTAGGCATCTGGCACCCCTGAGTAGGGGTGGTAGTGGTGGTGGGCATCCAGCCCCCATGGGTAGAGGTGGTAGTAGTGACAGGCATCCAGCCCCCATGGGTAGAGGGGTAGTAGTGGTAGGCATCTGGCACCCCCTGAGTAGGGGTGGTAGTGGTGGTGGGCATCCAGCCCCCATGGGTAGAGGTGGTAGTAGTGACAGGCATCCAGCCCCCATGGGTAGAGGTGGTAGTAGTGGTAGGCATCTGGCACCCCCTGAGTAGGAGTGGTAGTGGTGGTGGGCATCCAGCCCCCATGGGTAGAGGTGGTAGTAGTGACAGGCATCCAGCCCCCATGGGTAGAGGTGGTAGTAGTGGTAGGCATCTGGCACCCCTGAGTAGGGGTGGTAGTGGTGGTGGGCATCCAGCCCCCAGGGGTAGAGGTGGTAGTAGTGACAGGCATCCAGCCCCCCATGGGTAGAGGTGGTAGTAGTGGTAGGCATCTGGCACCCCTGAGTAGGGGTGGTAGTGGTGGTGGGCATCCAGCCCCCATGGGTAGAGGTGGTAGTAGTGACAGGCATCCAGCCCCCATGGGTAGAGGTGGTAGTAGTGGTAGGCATCTGGCACCCCTGAGTAGGGGTGGTAGTGGTGGTGGGCATCCAGCCCCCATGGGTAGAGGTGGTAGTAGTGACAGGCATCCAGCCCCCCATGGGTAGAGGTGGTAGTAGTGGTAGGCATCTGGCACCCCTGAGTAGGGGTGGTAGTGGTGGTGGGCATCCAGCCCCCATGGGTAGAGGTGGTAGTAGTGACAGGCATCCAGCCCCCCATGGGTAGAGGTGGTAGTAGTGGTAGGCATCTGGCACCCCTGAGTAGGGGTGGTAGTGGTGGTGGGCATCCAGCCCCCATGGGTAGAGGTGGTAGTAGTGACAGGCATCCAGCCCCCATGGGTAGAGGTGGTAGTAGTGGTAGGCATCTGGCACCCCTGAGTAGGGGTGGTAGTGGTGGTGGGCATCCAGCCCCCATGGGTAGAGGTGGTAGTAGTGGTAGGCATCTGGCACCCCTGAGTAGGGGTGGTAGTGGTGGTGGGCATCCAGGACCCTATGGGTAGAGGTGGTAGTAGTGACAGGCATCCAGCCCCCCATGGGTAGAGGTGGTAGTAGTGGTAGGCATCTGGCACCCCCTGAGTAGGGGTGGTAGTAGTGGTAGGCATCTAGCACCCCCTGGGTAGGGGTGGTGTTAGTTGTTGGCATCCAGGCCCCTATGTGTATATGTGGCATTGGTGATGGCCATCCAGCCCCTATGGTGCTGCTGTTGCTGGTGTAAGTAATTTCTGCATCCCTCTGTGTGTGTGTGATATGTCGGGTACGTGTAGTTTGTTTTTGTGGTTGGTGTCTGACTTACCTTCTGCGCCGTACGCGTCCGTGCCTGTTCCGGTAACAGATGTAGAATATTGGTAGGATCGGCACGATTGGATTCATGGTTGGTTCGTCTCGTTCGTCTTTCTCTTTGCTTCGCCTCGTCCTCGTCGCTGGCGTGTTCGTCTCGTAGCCGTGGATCGTGTTGTGGCGCGAATCGGAGCTTATGTGCGCCTCTCCCGGATGCTTTGACGTGCCGTGCGTAGCGACGGGTTCGGCGCGTACGGAAAGCGCATTGTACTTGTCCGGCCGGACGGGTCTGCATTTTTGCTTCCGTGCGACTCGATTCTGCGTTTCCGGATCCGCCTCGGTCGGAGAACAGGACCTGTATTGGGTGAGTACGACTGGGTCGGGATTTGGGCAGTTGTGCGCATCGTACTTGCTCGTTCGGATGTATGTGCGAATCGATCGGGAAACAGGCATTCGCCTGGCTTTTTTCCCGGCCGAATGGTATTAGGTGCGCCTCCGACCGGGATCGGAATCGACCCCTCAGTGTCCTGTGTGGGGGTCACTGTCATAATATCGATGCATACAATATCGAAACACAAAATTATCAAACAGTAAATATTGTGAACCAAATTATCACCTTGCTATACTTAACTAATAAAATCACAGAACACAACCACCCCCAATTGTGACAGAAATAGAAGTAAGAGAGGTATTGCAGACCATAGGAGAGGCAAGCACTAGCTCTCAGGAACACATAACAAAAAGATATACTACCTATGGTCCCCAAACACATCACAGGGCAACTACCACCTACACCTGCTTTAAAATGTTAATTTGCACAAACTAAAAAAGCCACCAGCAATACTTCTTCTGCCCCTAGAAGGGTCCAAGATATAGAAATACATGAACATTTAACAATGAGGCATAATGAGGAGCCTTTCCTTTTATATGACAGCTTAAACAATATTAAAGGACTCCTAATATTTTCTACAGCAGATAACTTACTAAAACTAAGCCATTGTCAAACCAGGATGATGGATGAGACCTGAAAAATGTGTCCCAAGCCATGCACTCAGCAAAATACAAATATCCGTTTTATATATGCCCTCTACTACCAAATAGACAAAGCAGCACTTACTATGACCTCTTCAACCACATTAAACTTAAAACAAATTACTACTACCCACAAAAAATAATCATAGACTTTGAACAAGCCATGATTCAAACTATTGTAAAAATGTACCCCCCACACAGCCATACAAGGCTGTTACTATCATTTTAATCAAAGCATATGGAGATACCTCCAACAATCTGCATTAGGTTTAGAAGATGCTACAAATAGGCAATTTGCCTTTGAAATAAAAAAAATGATAGCCACAGAGGTAGCTGACCAGTACAATGCACTAATAGAAGGTCCTTTCTAACAGCAAAATGAAGACAAACTTAGCTCCTAAAGGATTATTTCGAAGACGATTGGGTTGGCAGACTTCATCGCTCCGGACACAGACGTCAATTCAAATTTTATATATCATGGTAGAATGTCTGTGACAGCAAACCAAAACAAACAATGCCTTCCAATCCACACTCGGCAGAACATAACCTACACTCTATGAATGTATGAAGCATTGCAAAAAGAACTTAAATACCAACAACTACAAATGGAGCAATCTGTAACCCAAATTGCTCCTACATTTACCAGACAATCCAAAAGAATGTATTACATGCTAAAATGTAAAGTCAAAATCTTCATAAATAAACTAGATCACTTAGAAATACTAGCTAAAAACATATTATAAAGTAAATAATAACCTACAAATGTCCCAAAAAACGGTCACAAAATCTAAACCAACATAAGAAATCATTTTTGATACAAATAATAAAAAGTTAAAATTACCATTGAAAACATAAATAAAATTAGAAAAATGTGTTACATGCCTTTATTCTATAATATATACAATAAATATGCAGTTAATATTATAAATTATTGCAAAAACGTAACAAATTTTAACTATATTTCTAATCACCAACATTACTAATTAAATACCACAAAATATTTCTACTACATACAAATGCAATTTAAGCACTTGATTTTACTCTAAAATTAAATAATCACACTCCAACGTGAACCATTTTTTAGAAAGTGTTAGGCACTAAAGGGATGACATTTACTATTCCCACTCCAATTTAAACCGAGTTGGGGTATTGGACACTAAAGGGTGACATTTACTATTCCCACTCCAATCTATACCAATTTGGAGAACGTTTTAGACACTGAAGGGATGACAATTACTATTCCTACTCCAATCTCTGCCAATTTGGGAATATGTTGGACATTGAAAGGGTGACATTTACTATTCCCATTCCAATCTATTCCAATTTGGAGAAGATGTTGGACACTAAAGGGGTTACATTTGCAATTCAAACTCCAATCTAACCCATTTGGGGAGGGTATTGGAGACTTAAAGGGTTCAATTTAACTCATATGGTTTTAATTTCAAAATGTATATGTAATTTAAATATTTTTAAAATATTTACAATAAACTATTTTCTTACAGCTATTATAATTAATATATATTTTAAGGAATTATAAATTATTGTTTATAAAAATTATTAATGTAACACAATAAATGTAAAAACTTTACACTATTTATTTGCATAGCATTAGAATAATTAACATAAAAAATACATTGACCCCTACGCTGCTAGGCCTTCCACCCCCCTCCCTGTGCTAAGCCTTTTTTTGGCTATTTGGGGTAGTTTGTGTTTAAGCCCCTATAACATTTTGTCCACATAAGGTATCCATCCCAAATTATTAGCGTCATTGTTTTTTAACATGCTGGGGATTCTAAAGATACCCAGGGCTTGTGGATTCCCCCAGAGGGGGCCAAGAAATTAGCCAAACTGCAGCTCAATTTTGCTGTGTTCAGTGAAAATGGGGAAAAAGTGCTGTAGAAGAAAGCTTCTGGTTTTTTCACTAGAAATGGCATCAACAAAGGTTTTATGGTGCTAAAATCACAATCTTCCCAGCTATCAGTAACAGGCAGACTTGAATCAGAAACCACATTTTTCAACACAGTTTTGACATTTTACTGGGACATAGGCAATTTGTAAAAAATGTTGTGCTTATTACTTCCTTCCAGCTAGTGGTAAAAATGGGTGTGAAACCCATGGTGGATCCTGGAAAGCTATATATTTCTGAAAAGTAGACACAATTTTGAATTTAGCAAGGCGTCATTTGTGTAGATCATTCAAGGTTTTCTTATAGAAATAAACAGTTGAAATAAAAAAATACTGAAATTGAGTTGAGAAAAACAGCCAATTGTGTCTAAGTTTTTAGCTGTAGGCTTGTAGGTTCACCAGGAACCTGAGGTACTCAGAGCCAATAACTGAGCTGCACTTTACATTGGTTTTTTATTGTGTACCAGGTATACCGCAATTCATTTGGTAAAATATAAAGAGTGAAAAAGAGGTATCAAAGAAACCTATGTATTTTCAAAATGGGCACAAGATATGGAGTTTAGAAGCCGCATACTAGCATGTGAATTAGAGGGCATTTCTCAAAATGACGTATTTCTTACACACTCTCTTACATTTGAAAGGCGCAAATGCAGAGAAAGACAATTGGAAATAACACTTGTTCTACTATTCTGTATTCCCCTAAGTCTCCCCCCAAAATGGCTCCTCACTTGTATGGGTAGGCCTAGTACCAGCAACAGGAAACGGCCCAAACGCATCTCACATTTTCCACTGAAAACTGACCCTTTTTTTGCAGTGTGCCTAGCTGTGGATTTTGGACCCTAACTCAGCCGACATCTAGGGAAACCTAGCAAACAAGGCATTTTTCAAAACTAGTTACCTAAGGAAATCCATGATGTGGTGACTTGTGTGGTTCTTCCAGGTTCTGTTACCTAGAATCTCTTGCAAACCTCAAAATTTGTAAAATGAAAACAAGTTTTCCTCAGATTTCTGTGATTCAAAGTTCTGAAAACTGGGGGAGCCACAAACTTATTTCCACCCAGCATTTCCCCAAGTCTCCTGATAAAAATGGTACCTCACTTGTGTGGGTAGGCTTAGTGCCCGCGACAGGAAATGACCCAAAACTCAACATGGACACATGACATTTTTCCACTGAAAATGGACCCTTTTATAGCAATGTTCCTAGCTGTGGACATTGGGCCTTTGCTCAGCCGGCACCCTGGGAAACTTAGCCAATCTGTACATTGTTGAGAACTAGACACCTAGGCGTATCCACGGTGGACTGATTTGTGTGGCTCTCTCTGAATTTCTTTACCTAGAACCCCTTGCAAATCTCAAACTTTTATTAAAAAAACTAATTTTCCTCACATTTCTCTGATGGAAAGTTTTGGAATATGTGGGGAGCCACAAATGTCTTTCCACCCAGCATTTCCCCTAGTCTCCATATAAAAATGGTACCTCACTTGTGTGGGAAGACCTAGTGCGTGCGACAGAAACGCCCCAAAACGCAAAAGGGATGCAGCACATTTTTCTACTGAACACTGACCTTTCATTTTCAATGTGGGTAATGCTAGATTTTGGACCCTAGCTCAGCCAGCACCTAGGGAAACATAGCCAATCTGCACATTTTTAAAAACTAAACACCTAGGGATATCCAGGGTGGACTGACTTGCATGGCTCTCTCCATGTTTTTTTACCCAGAATCCCTTGTAAACTTCAAACTTTGACTAAAAAACACATTTTCCTCACATTTCTGTGATGGAAATTTCTGGAATCTGCAGGGAGGCAACATCTTTCACCCACCGGGCATTCCCCCAAGTCTCTGGATAAAAATGGAACTGGGAAGTACCTCGGGTGGGTAGGCCTAGAGCAAACAACAGGAAACGGACCAAAATGCAATGCGTTCATATAACATTTTTCCACTGAAAACTGACCCTTTTTTGCAATGTGCCTAGCTGTGGATTTTGGGCCCTAGCTCAGCCAGCATCTAGGGAAACCTAGCAAACCTGTACATTTTAAAAAACTAGACACCTTGGGAAATCCAGGAAGTGGTGACTTGTGTGATGCTCTCCAGATTCTGTTACTCGGAAACCCCTTGCAAACCAAAATGTTGTCTAAAAAACACATTTTCCTCACATTTCTGTGATGGAATGTTCTGGAACCTGAGGGGAGCCACAAACTTACTTCTACCCAGAAGTCCTCCAAGTCTTGTGATACAAATGGAACCTCACTTGTGTGCGTAGGCCTAGTCCTGCGACAGGGAAGCCCTCAAAAAGCATTATGGAGTCATCAAAATTACTGATCAAAAAATTACTTGGTTTTGCAAGGGGGTCCCAGGCTTGGCAGCCATCTATGGAAACCTACCAAACCCAGACATTTCTGAAAACTAGATACCGGGGGTAGTCCAGGGAGGTGTGGTTTGCGTGGATCCCCCAATATTTTCTTACCCAGAATCCCCTGCAAACCTCAAATTTAGCTTAAAAATCTCATTTTCTTCACATTTCTTTGTGGGATAACCACGCTGGCATAGATTTCCTACAGAATGTGAGCAGAATGTGAAGTCTGCAGGGGATAGTGGGTAAAGAAAATTTGGAGGATCGACACAAGCCAGATCTCCCTGGACTCCCTCTGGTGTCCAGCTTTCAGAAATGTCTGGGTTAAGTAGGTTCCAATAGATGGTCGCCTAGTCCAGGGCCACAAATGCAGGTGATCCCCTTGCAAAGCCAGGTTGTTTCGTGATAGATAATTTTGATGCCTCCACAATACATTTCAGGCTCTTCCCTGTGGTGGGCACTTGTCCCAACCACACAAGTGAGGTATCATTTTTATCGGGAGACCAGGGGGAACGCTGGGTGGCAGGACATTTGTGGTTTCTTTCTGATTCTGGAAGAATATGGCACAGAAATGCAATGAAAAAGTGTGATTTTAGTCACATTTTGAGGTTTGCAGAGTATTATGGGTAAGAACACTTATTGGGTTCCACGAGAGGCAAACCACCCTGTACTCCCCTAGGTGTCTAGTTTACCAAAATATCTAGAGTGGGTAGATTTTCCCTAGAGACAATGTACACATTGGCAGAGAAAGCCAGGAAAGGCAATATTACTTCACATCCATCTATTCCTCAAGTTGTATTTGTCAAATGGGTGAGCGAAAGGTTCAAGATGTGTATTTTATTAAAAAGACATTTCCCAAAAATTAAATAGACTGTTAATAAATGAAAGG
Source organism: Calotriton arnoldi (assembly GCA_963921515.1). Taxonomy (NCBI): domain Eukaryota; kingdom Metazoa; phylum Chordata; class Amphibia; order Caudata; family Salamandridae; genus Calotriton; species Calotriton arnoldi. The sequence goes on along the minus strand of CAWUFW010015748.1, from coordinate 78,976 downwards.
TCAAAAAACTGAGCCGATGACTCACAGTTTTTGAGCTGTGAAGCTGCGACAAGGCACCAACCACTTTACAGGCCTTGCACACACCTTTCATACCTGACACACACAAGATCATTCACATGCCAGCTGCGGGCACAACCTGATACAACACTCACATCAACAGACAGTGCCATTCAAGGGCCCATCACCTTCATATGCCCACATAACTGCCAAAGCATTCACATCGGCTGGCAGGTGACAGATTGTGTGGACTGGCGTTTGGCTATCAGTGTGTGTAGTGACCAGCAGCAAGTCACTACTCACACACCGCCAGCCAAATGCCAACTTACACACCACCAGCCAAGCGCCAGTCCACGCACACCACCAGCCAAACGCCAGTACACGCACACTGCCAGCCAAATGCCAGTACACGCACACCACCAGCCAAGCGCCAGGCCATGCAAACCATTGTCAAGTAGATACAAAACTATAGCTACAAACACAACAGCTCTAACTAAATACATCACACTAATGCCAATGGTGAAAGCTGAACAAAAAATATAAAACAATACAGACCAGTCAGTTTACTTTTATGCTCACGTTTCCTCCCAATACCTCCATTTCATGTGATGCACACATCCCAGGTTTAGAAGGACACTCAAGGCAGTACATACAACTCTCTTCCACACACCTTTTCAGATACTGACTCTACATCTCCTACTGGGAAAGCCTTTTTTGGACGTTGTAGGAATGTAATACGGAAAGTGGTGATCCTTCAATCTAGCCACATCCTCGACCACTCCAACTTTAGGAACACTTACCTGTTCCACTAAAACGAGGCTGCCTATCACAGACTGCTGAATCTGAACAAACAATCCTTGAATACAACAAAAGCATTGAACGTTGCTAAATGGAATGCCAACTTCTTATACCAATTATAAGCCTTTACAAACAGCAGTATAAAGTTCCACTCTCTAATCTACTCTATCTACACCACCCATGTGCCTATTTGTACTCTACAAGGCACAAAGGTTTGCACACTTCAGCAACTTGACCCCAAACAGTCATAGGTGAAGTACTTTTATCATGAATGGCTGTCGGCATGTAGACATCTCTCCTGTCAGACAAACTCACAGCTAGAAGTTAATCAATACAAATGGCACTGCACTGCACTGTCTCCTCTGAAGATTTTTACAGACAAGCTCTTGGGGTAACCTTTATGGTCAGAGCGGATTGTGCCACAAGCAGCAGTGTCCATTTTGAACAAGTCCCTGAAGTGTACATCAGTGTAGAAATTATCTGCGTATAAATGGTGCCCTTTGTTAAAAAGTCCTCTGCCCAGTTCCCACACACTTTTCTGACTAACTCCGAAAACCAGGGGATGAAAAGTGGAATCCCTACTTGTGTACACCCTGAAATTATAGAAATATCCAGTACTACTTTCAGACAGCATATACATCTTAATTCCATTCCATGCCCTCTTGCTAGGAATGTACTGCCTAAAAACAACCTTTAAACAGGACCAAAGACTCATCCACAGCTATTTCTTTCCCTGGGACATAGATCTCTGAAAATCGATGTACAAAGAGATCAAGGACAGGCTGAATCTTAAAAAGATGGTCACGATCAGTGTGATCTCGTGGCAACGCTGAAGCATTATCAATCAAATGCAGCATCTGAAGGAGAAGTAAATACCTATCACGACTCATGGTTGCAGGAAATACAGGTGTTGCCATCAAGGGACTAGTAGAACAGTCGGAAGACAGTTACAACATCCTTATTAACCTCAAGAAATTCTTCAACTCATCCAGATTTGTGGGAGTCCACTGGGTAGCTCTGGATTGTGGCTTAAGTCTGTCACTGTTGTCCCTCAAACACTGTTCAGCATGCAAATTAGTCTGCTCAACAATCTCACCCAACAATACATTGTCCATAAACAACTGAAAGAAATGTATAGGCAAAAGGATTCCACGTACACCACCAGCCAAGTGCCAGTCAATGCACACTGCCAGCCAAGTGACACTTCACTCACACCACCAGCCAAGTGCCAGTCCACGCACACTGCCAGCAAAGCATCATTCCACACACACCACAAGCCAAGCACCAGTCTAGACAGACCGCCAGCCAAGCACTAACCCATACACACCAAGTACAGCAGACCATAAGCCGAACTTAAGTTCACACACAAACTCACAGAAATTTGCCCTGGTGTCTAGCGGTTTTCTAATCCCCTTAAGAAAGATAGGCCTAGCAATATGGCTGATCCGCCACCAAGGGGGGCAGAACTGGCAAGAATACATGCCTCAAAAAAGGGAGCAACCCTTGCCCAAGGGGTCGGTCCCCGACATATAAATAAATATAAATAAATAAAGTTCCTGGTGACTAGTGGCCTCGTTGGGGGCAGATGGGCCTAACAATATGGCTGATCTGCCCCTACAGGGGGCAGAAAAGGCCAAAAAGGCCAAAAACAGACCAAAAGGCCCAGTAAAGGGGAATGACCCTTTCTCAATGTGCCCAAATAAATAAATCCCTGGTGGCTAGTGGCTCTATCCCTCTGGGGGCAGATTCGGTCAAAAAACATGCCCCCTTGTAAAGGGGACCAACCCTTGCCCAAGGGCTGCTCCCCAACATGGCCAACTCCATTATTACCTGGTGACTTGTGAATTCTGCCCCCTTTGGGGGCGGATGGGTTAAAAACTTGGCTGATCTGCCCCTAAGGTAGGCAGTCACGGCCAAAATACATGCCGATTATAAAGGGGAGCGACCCATGCCCAAGGGGCTGCTCCCCAAAACCGCTAAATCATTATTTCCCTGTTGGTTAGTGGCTTCTGCCCCCCTTGGGGGCAGTCGGTCCCAAAATTATGGCAAAAAACGGACAAATTAAATGTCCCTTATAAAGTGGAGTAACGCTTGCCCAAGAAGCAGCTCCCCAAAACCGTCAAATCATTATTTCCATGGTGGATAGTCGCTTCTGCCCCACTTGGGGTCAGATCGGCCTAAAAATATGGCTGATCTGCCACCAAGAGGGGCAGAAATGGCTAAAATATATAGCCCCCTCAAGGGGAGCAACCAATGCCCAACGGGCAGCTCCCCAAAACAACAATAATCGTACAGAAAAAAAATCTCTGGTGACCTGGTGGCTTCTGACCCCCTTGGGGACAGATAGGCCCAAATATATATGGCCCCAAAGTGGAGCTACCCTTGCCAGCCGATCCCCAAAAACACCAAACAGCAACTTGTGGCCTGGTGGGCATTCCTGCTGCACGATCGCGGCCCCACCCACGATCATGCAGCAGTAATACACAGCAAAGAGACATTGAGGGAAAGGAAAAACTCTTTCCCTGCCATCCATGGTTGGGGGTGAAAAAGGGCAGCCCACGAGGGGAGCGGCAGTGCTTCCCTCATGGGCATGTGCGAGGATAGAACGGGTCCATCCTCAGCACACACCTACCGAGGCTGAGGATGTAACCGTTCCGTCCTCAGCACACATAGGGTTAAAATATCCACTTTTTAAAAATTTCCCCACCCTTATCCCCTCAAAACCCAAAATTCTGCTGCAAAAAAAATATATAAATCAATTCTTTTTATACACTAATGCAACTAAAAAGACACATTTCAGCAATTTCATAATTAATAACTATCTTCCTAAAAGCACACATAAAAAATCATTAACATATAGAATCAAAGTACAATAAATTACATACAAAATAACAAGAACCATATTACATACAACAATATTTTATAAATTAATATTTCTAAAACGATATGAAAAGCAAAACTTAAAACAATATTTTGCCTTCAATATTCCTTTTGACGATATGTTTGAAATTCCGATATTTTGTCTAAACACCCTGTGTGGAGACCCGAGGGGCTGGACCTGCTCCCACTTGTACTAGCGGTGTACAAAATTTGCATAATTTGCTTTCGTGTAATTATGTGAATATTTTTCGAAAATTGGGTGAAATTAAGTAAAGTTATGTGAAATGCAAATCTGTCATTTGGTGCAATATTTTAGCTTCAAATGCATCTGTGTGAAAACAGCAGCAGTTCATGTTCTTGTTATTTGCATTGTTCTTGCACCTTTGCACTATACTTTTGCTGTGAACAGTGGCATAATTGCTCATAATTGGGTAGTGGCGTGATGTAAGGAATTTTGTTCTAAAAGCATACTATTTTAATTTAATTTCTTCCTTGAGTCTAACTTGTATCCACGACTGAAAAATGAACTCCAAGGGTCAGTTGGGTGTCCTATTCTGTGGCTAGCGGGACACAACAAGCTGCAAGTGGCCTTCTCCTGAAGTGCCGAGCTGACCAGTAGCTACTGGAGCTGGACTGGACCATGCTATTGGTCTCTTGTGGAGTGAGTTCTGGCCCCTAACTGCTGTCGCTGATCTCATGGGAGCATTAGAAAAGACCATGAGGAAATGCTTAAGAAAGTCTGACATGTTGAGAATTAGAACATTTTTGGACTTCCAAGAATTCTAGAGCATCACAGGGACCTCTCAGCAAAGGTGTCCGTTCATAAGAAGACTTTATCAGATACTGCTTTAGCTTTGCTGTGCTGAAGGCAATGTAAAAAAAAGGATGGGCCTGTGTATATCTTGATGGTAAGCATACTCTGTTGCAACAGACTATGCTAACCCCCTAGATAATGATCCCCCTGTCCTATTAAGATGCTGATGATTCATAAGTTTGACTACGGCAGTGACTACTTCTTCATCGCCACAACCAAACCTCTCCGATGGCCCGAAGGAGTAAGGGCTGTTGGAGAATTGGCTACATGTCCACCCATCCATTTTTTTATTGTCCGTCACGTCAGGCAAACCATGATGATAAGAGACAGTAAAAAGGGAATAATGCCCTCTTCTTGAAAATAAAAAACAAAACTGTTTACTGCAGGGCTCTGTCATGCTGACAGATCCGTCTACCAAACAGCAAAGAGCACTGACAGGAACCGTCATGATTGCTGTTCCTGCCAATGCAATTTAAATGACCGCGAGCTTGAGGGTCATTTATAAATTCGGGTGACTGTTGTACCACCACAGGGGACAGAGTAATATACTCCATCCCCCTGGTGGAGAAAGGGCCATCTGTCAAGCTATAAATCGGGCCCTAAGTCTGAAAGTAGAAATCTTAACTAGGCGAAGGATTGAAAAGTATCAGACCGACAAGAGGACTTCAGTGGGTCTTAACCAGGATGACCCTCTTCGGGTATCCAACTTCCACTCCCTCTCAGTCAATCTGAAATTGCACGCAGGTCCTGGTCAGCTATAAACAATGACTTCTGATTGGTACTCTAAATTTTGTCTAGCACTTTTTGCCCTCAAACGTTTATCAAAATTTAAATCTATGTTTCCCGTTATAGGATTTTAGTCATTTTGGTGTTATTTCTCTTTTTATATTGTTCTCTATTTGTAGGAATTGTTTGCCAGATTTTTGTTGCGTTATGTTTTGACTTTTTAATTGTTTTGATACTGCAAAATATTTTACCCACTTTTCCTTATGTTAATCCAGTCTGCTCTGCACCATAGCTACTAGAGGTTGTCCCAAGTTTATTTATTGAACTTGTGTGTTGGATCTGACAGGACTTAGTACTTATTACTTGGGAAGGACTCACATCCTCCCCATCTAATAACCCTTTTTTGCACCCTTATTTGTATATTATTTTCAATTTAATCTCTTTCTATATGCTTGGTCCTTGTTAGACCTTACATCCTTTGTGTGATTTCCCCCCTAAGTTTTTGCCTTCAGAACTCCTGGTTTTGCTGACTTTGTTTTTACTGGCCTTAACGCTCTGCACTCTTTACCACTGCTGACCAATGCTTAAGTGCTTGTGCTCACTCCTTAAAACATGTTAGATTGGCTTATACTCAACTGGCATAGTTAATTTACTTATAAGTAACTAGTAAAGTGGCATTACCTGTGCCCAGAGCCTGTAAGTCAAATGCTACTAATAGGCCTGCAGCACTAATTGTGCCACACACCTAAGTAGCACTTTAAACATGTCTCAGGCCTGTCATTGCAGCTTGTGTGTGTGCAGTTTTAAACTGCCATTTCAACTTTGCAAAGTAAAACCTTTTGCCAGGCCCAACCCTTCCTTTTTAATACATATATGTCAGATAGGGTAGGGACTGGACAGCCCAGAGGGCAGGGTGCAATATTTTTAAAATGTAGGACATAGATTTTTAGTTTTACATGTCCTGGTAGTGAAAACTCTTAAATTCATTTTTCACTATTGCAAGTCATACCTCTCCCATAGGATAACATTTGAGTTACCATATTATATCTTATAAGTGTAATTTCCAAATAGGAACAGGTATCTGGTTCATGCTTGGTGTCTCTGGAATTGTAATAAAAAATCCTAACTTATGGTGAAGTTGGATTTTTAATTAAAATTTTGAAAATGCCACTTTTAGAAAGTTGGCATTGTTTTGCCTTAGCTATTTAGTACTTGCATCTGGGTCACGTGACTGGGTGTAATTGACAGCAGGGCTTTTGTGTATTCCTCCTAGTCAGCCACACACAATGGGTAGCTTAGGTGTGACTGGAACGTCCATCACTGGCAGAATGGGTGGGAGGAGCTGGGTCAAGCCCTACTTACACTTGAATAGGCTATGTCCTGTCTCCACACAAAGGGCTGCATTCCCCCTGTAGTTAGTCTGGAGCCAGGGTTGGGGCTTTGTACTGATTGTTGCTATTTTCACTAAAACCTTTACAAATTAATATCTCCGGTTCTACTGATTGGATTGTTGTCATTATATTTTACCAATGCGATTACAATGACTGATCACCTATGAAATGTAAACAATGGCTATAACAGTGTTTCAGGAGAGTGCAACATTATTGAGAACACTTTAAAGAAGCAATGCTAATACATGTCAATTGTTCAACATCCTAATTGGAGAACATCCATTTGGTTAATATTTTCCTTTTTTAAAAAAAAAAAAATCTTTATTATGCATTTTATGACAAACACCCCTGCCCAACCCACCCCTCGGTCAGGGTAAAATGTCATTAAACCGTACAAGTTCATTTTGATACATTGGTAGAAAGAGAGCAGAATAAAATCAGCAGTTACCAAACATGATTGTCAACCACCCATTATTTAAAGTGCAGCATGCAGGATAAATATGATGATGGGACGAAGATCAATGATAATTGACTGAGGTAAAAGCCAACGATAGTACAACATTAAATGTAAAAAAATGGACAATTCTTCAAGGTGCAAATATGCAAAGATAAATATAATTGCAAGGCTAACAATGATAAGTATCAGCAGAACTCCCAACTTTGCACATGCTCTTATCCATTCAGAAACCCTATGCCTTGAGGCACACGAAAATTGCCCTAATCTATTATGAGAAGTGCGAGGTGTGAAACAAAAGGGAAGAAAAAGAGAGAACCAGGGCAATCCCTCCTATCATTCCAAACCCCCTCAAATTTCTAATCTAGATACGGGCGCCCAAATTAGCAATCCCTTTTTCTTTGTTTTAACATCCTTTCTGTCATATATTGCTCTCTCTAGACTTAAAATAGCTAATAGGCGGGCGAGCCAGTGTTGGAACTGCGGGGGTTGTGGATCTAGCCATGCTGTAGCTAATACCAATCTAAAAATCATCATGGCAACCGCAATAAAATAATCTATCTCTGGGTTTGATTTTCGTCTATAACTCCAAGCAAGATTACCTTTGGGCTCAGTGCAACATTAATACCTAGCTTAGTGCAAAAAAAGTTTTGGATTTCATTCTTTAAAAGGTTCAAAGAAAAACATGTTGCAAACATATGCACAATGTCAGCACTAAACATGGAACAGTGCGGACACTTAGTGCCCTGTCCCGAGCTCCATTTGGCAATTCTTGCAGGTGTATAATAAAGCATAAAACACATTTTAAAAAACTGTGCTTGCAAGTTAGCCAACATTAACACTGTTTGGGATAAGTTGAGGGCTTTCGCGAATTCATTTTCAGTCACCGCCAGCTTATCCTGCCATTTCATGCACTGTTTGTCGAGATCATCTTTCATTTCACAATTCAACATCTGATAAATTGACCCGATACAGATTATGTCCTCAGTTATTAGCCAACCCACCAGGACATTCTTGTCAAAACCACTAGGACCCCCCGCTTTTCGCCGAAGGTAATCTCTTACTTGCAGATACTTAAAAAACTCTTTATTACTAATACTGAATTTTGTCTTTAACTCGTCAAACGAAACAAGGCCTGCCGGGGAGAAAAAGACACCCAATTTATCTATGCCTGCCCCAATCCATACATGCATATAGCCATCATTGAATGTTCCAGGTAGATTTGGATAATTTAAAATCGGGGTATAAAAATTCAGTCTCCCCAAACCCAGGATCTTTCGTATTGCAACCCAGGCCTTTGCCGTACCCAAAAGACACTTAAACTTAACTTTTTTATAATAGCTATATTCGACTTGCCTAAGCAAACACCCCCAAGCCTCTTCCCGAGCAATAATTCATATATAGAAGGCAAAGTGTTGGGCACTGTCGCTTGTGGTTATTCCCTCAGTAAGATCCGTCTATATTGCAATAATGAAGCCCAATAATACAATCTGAGATTTGGAAGGGCCAACCCCCCTTTCTCTTGGAAGTGAAAGATACCTCAGCGCTCTCCTTGTCTTAGAATAGGCCCATAAAAATCTAGTAAAAACCGCATCAAAGATTTTAAACCATTCACTAGAGAATTCTAATGGTATTGCTCTAAAAAAATACAAGATTTTCGGGAAGTAAATCATCTTTATCAGATTGCAACGACCTACCATAGTAAAATGCAAATTATTTAATCCAGCCAAGCCTTTCTTAGTCCTATCGGCCAAAGGATCTAGATTAATATTGACAATAGATTCATCTTTCGAGGAGATATAAACACCCAAATATAGTGCTTTCTCCACCACTCTGTTATCCGCTAGTATGATCTTTTCATTAATAACAACCTGTGTCTTTCCTTTGTTTAGCGCGAAGCGAGACATGCCCCCAAATATAGCAGCTTCTGCCTCTATTGCCTTGATAGCAGCCTCCAGGTTAGGTGTTAAGACTGTCACGTCATCGGCATACACTAAGATCTTAGTCTCGTGGCCATGCATGATTATTGGTGGGATAACAGTACTTTGCGCTATTTTCCTTAAAAAAGGATCAATATACAAGGCAAACAGGAGTGGGGAGCAAGGGCACCCCTGTTGGGTTCCCCGAGTAATCGACACTGCTCCTGTCAGGCTACCTGAGATACATACCCTAGCAGTAGGATTGTGATATAAGGCCCTAATCCCACGCACAAAACCTGGACCAAATTCCCTTGCATACATTGCCTGCCAGAGGAACTGCCAGGAAACCCTAACAAATGCTTTTTCGGCATTTAACAAAATCAAAGCCATAGGGTCTCCTGTCCCTTCGGCTGAGTCAAACAGTGATATCACTCGTCGAATATGGTCGGTGGTGTCCCTACCTGTGATGAAACCATGTTGTTGCTGAATCACCAATCCTTTAATGACCTGAGCTAGTCGGGCTGCCAGCACCTTGGAGTAAATCTTTGAATCGCCATTTATCAGCGTAATCGGCCTATAAGAGCCAAGCTCAGCAGGAGATTTGTCCTTCTTCAAAAAGACGGCTATTTTTGCCACCGACCATGAATCAGGAGGTGTAGATTCATTGAATATATGATTAAAAAGTTGCACCATCTGGTCTTTCAGCTGGGTAGCAAAAGTTTTATAAAATTCTGAGGGAATTGCGTCCACACCAGCCGCTTTACCGTGGGGGAGGCAAGTGATAGCTAGCAGTATCTCGTCCACGTTAACTCTTCTACTAGGGTTTCACATTCCTCTAGTGATAGTTTGCTTACAGGTACTGCTTCTAAAAAACCATTAATTCGTTCAGAGCATACCCGATTTCCCTCTGAGTACAAGTTTTGATAAAACACTTGAAATGCCCTCTGATTTTATTGGCATTGGTACCACCCCATGAGTTGGATCACGTATTTCTCTGATCTCACTATCGGTACACCTCTACCTTGCTCTTACTGCTAGATGGTGCCCCACCTGATCACTGCACTCATAAGATCTCTCCTTCCAGGCAATATACTTAGCAGCTGCCCTGTCTGCAAAGATAGCCTCCAGGTCAGTCTTTGCGAGTACTACCTTAGTTTGTGCTTCACTTATATCCCCCGCTTGTTGTATGGTCTTCTCTAAGTCCTCCTCGGCCACTACTAAATTATCTTGTTTAACTTGAATCATTTGCCTATCTTGCTTACCCTTATTCAATGCAAATTTTAAGGTCTCCCCTCTTAGGCAGGCCTTAAAAGTATCCCACACCATACAAACAGAGGCACTGCCATTATTCTCCTTGAAGAAAGTTGGAATCCACCTACTGATATACTCACAACACTCCTTGTTGGTTAAAAGCGCACGTTCAAAGCTCCATAAATAAACCTGCTTCCCACCTATTCCCTGCAGCTCTAAAACAACATGATTGTAGTCCGAGAGGAACCAGGGGTATGGTTCGATCTGGCAGGTCGTGATCAGCTTGTTGGACACAAAAAAGTAATCAAGACGGGCATGCGTGCCATGTGGAGCTGAAAAGAATGTATACCCGTCTACGACCAAGTCATGATCCTTGCACACCCCTTTAAGAGTTTGATACACCTTAGGCTTCCTCCCAGTATATCGTAACTGCCCCCCTATATCAAAGTTCCCTGAGAGGTTGAGATTGAAAACTGCACAACACAACAGGTAGGGGACGGCCTGTTAACGCCTTAGAAACCTGCATTAGGGTGGAGGGATCATCAAGCAGGCTGCCATAAACTGAACATAACGTAAACTTACCACCACAGGGTGAGTGACAGACTGCGACTACCCATCTCCCCCTAGGATCATGCCCTGTTTGTGAAAATTTCAGCAAGCTTCCTCGGGCTAAATCCGCCACACCAGTAGTACGCACGCCTTGGGAGGTACAAGCTACCAGCCTATAGCCCAAGGAGTTAAGAAGATCTCTCTGTGATGCTTCAATATGTGTCTCCTGGAGGCAGACTATGTCTGCCCTCAGAAGTTTTAAACCCAGAGAAGTCCTGGCTCTTTTCTTGGGGTCATTTAAGCCGCATATATTGATAGATGCAATACGGATCATTGGCCGATCAATCATAAGCTAATGTTTCTCCCCCACACCCTAAACGCAAACCCTTAAAAACTTCAATATCCTCAGGCCCACCTCCATAAGTCACTGCCCCGCCTCTATAGCTCTTTCCACACCTGCTATACTCATACTGGTTCATTTGTCCGTCTTTCCTCAACCTACCCCCCCACCCTCACCACTCCACTGAGCAACTAGGCCTTGCCTGTATGACGCCGTCTAGCCTCACAAACCCCACTCCTCAGACCCCCTCCACCTACCCCGTGATAAACCACCACATATATTTTCCTATACATTTCCCCTTTTTTTTCTTTTTTCTTTTTTTCTTTCTTCTCCCCCCCCCCCCCCGCTTAAACCCAAAATTCAAAAATGTATTTCATCATATTTCCCCACTGGCTCAGACCCCGCCCTGCTGATCCGTAAGAAATTCCTGAGCCTGAATCTCCGAGAAAAAAGTGCAGGAGCGCTCCTTCCATACCACCTTCAATTTTGCTGGATATTGTAGGTACACTTCGGCACCTATTTTCTGGAGGGGGGCAAACATCTGCCTTAATCGCCACCTGCGCTCTACTGTAGCATGAGCAAAGTCTGGCCGTGCAAAGAAGATAATACCTTCAAAATCTCTCTTAGTGTTAGGGTGGGCCAAATCAAAAATACTTTGTCTCAAAAGAAAATTTCCGAAATAAACCAACATAGCCCTTGGATATGCATTCCTATCCGCCCTTTGTTTTTTTGGGCGTTAGGGGGATTCGGTGTGCCCTCTGAATTTCTCTTGACCAATCCCATCCCGTAAGTTCTGGGAAAGCACCCTTTAGGAGTTTGGCAACATGGTCTCTGGGGTCCCCTCCCTCTCTCTCTTCTGGTTTCCCCAGTAGCCTTAGATTGTTCCTTCTCTGCCTGTTTTCATAGTCCTCCATCTTCTTCATCATCTCCGTGACCTTATGGTCCTGGAAAGAGCTTGTTTCCTTTAACTCCACGACCTCCTCGTCGAGAGTATCGGTCCGAGCCTCTATGCTGGTCATCCTGTCAGAAATTTCAGTACAGGTCTTGCTTATTTTCCTGACCGCACCTTGTAATTTTTTAGAGGCCTGCCGAGCCCGTCGATTATCTGTCCGTACTTCGGCTTGCATTTGCTTGATCGTAGCCAAAATTAAGGAAGGTGGAGGTCCCTGTGCTATTGGAGATCCGGTGGCAGTGCCCTCCAAACCCTGGGCGGGCTTGTCCGAGAGTTGAACAGCGGAGTAATCCCACCTCAGCCTGGGGGATCCTTTCTTCGACAGCTCCTTCCGGTCCTTGACAGCCTTGTCACTGCTTAACTGCTGCTTCTTGTCTCGACTATGGGCATTTTTTTTTCTCTCTTGACCCTCTTGACCCTCCTGACCTCTTTTTCTGCCCAGCAGAGATAACGGATCCATCCGTAGAGCTACTGCTAAAAGAGATGGACTGCGATGATGTTGATGAGCCTAACTCAGGCATTGAGGAGTCTGAATCCTCGGCTAGGGAAAAGAATTTCTCACAGCCCCCCGTCTGGTCGGGTGAAGCCAGGGGACTAGGGGACCCCAAACAGCCAGGATCAAAAGAGATAGGTTCAGCTACCGTTAGTTGTGAGGAGGAGGGGATCTGAGGCCCCACACGCCCAGCATGACCATTTTTGGGACAATCCTCCCCGGAGAGATTCTGCTTCTCCTGCAAGCTTGCTCCTGCCTCCTCCTCGGGGGTGCCAGCATGATTCTCCCTTTCACATAAATTGGAGCTTCTGATCTCATCCCCCTCCGTTATGACTGTTTCCTGAACTTGGGTAATGACAGTTACAGATGTCAATGCTGAAACTAGGGGGGTAGTCGCGATAGCCGAGTTCTGGAATTTTGTAGATCTAGGGTTTTTCAGAGGGAAAAGTTCTGAAATTGCAGGTTGGCCTTCAGCTACCACTAGCAAGTTGCTCCCTCGGGTGGCCCTTTTACCTGCAGTATCTAGCTTGGTTATGGTATCACCAGGCTCATCCCCTTTTTTTTTACTCTTCGGATCCAACCCGGTTTCTTTGAGGCCCCCCTGGTGCATGCTGGTCTTAGTAGTCCCGGCCGGACCGATAGCAGAGGCAGCCACATTAATTAATTTCGCTTTGATCGCTTTAGAATTCCTGCCGGCCATCGTTGCATGAATCTTGGACCGTCAGCAACCGTTGCAGCAGCAACTGTACTTGCCTGCCTCAGCACGTCTCCCAAGACTGCAAGCTGTCCTTTCGCGGAGGCGGCATCACGGAGACTCCAGCTGTATCTCCTGCGGCCTCTCTGCCCTGCTGGTGAGCTGCTGTGCCGGATCCAGTAAGCTCCAAAGAATAGGAGACCCTCCAGCATTCCTCGCTGCTCCCGGGGGGCCGATCTCCCATTGCGACTGCTGTTCCCGCACTCCCGCCGGCCGCGCTGCCCAGAAAACACGCCGTTATTATGAGGACAGGAGGGAGCCCTGGAAAAGTGGATCGCTCAGCCAGACGCCATCTTTGCTCCTGGTTAATATTTTCCATTCATCTCAACATGTGTAGTGCCAAGTGGTGTTTATCTTTTGTGACTTCTTCATCTAGCTCTGCATTTTTATTCAGTTGAACTTTTTTATAGGCTTAAAAATCCCAGTAAGTAAAGTGATATCAGCTAACAAAAACCAACACTGCTCGAGAGGGTCACTGTAAGAAATTGGGTAATTATTTGAGAGGGGTGGAAGTCCGACTCAAGCAACAACCACAATACTCCTCAGTGTGAACCACAAAAAGTCATTAAATTAACTTGTGCTTAACCCTCTGGTAGCTTGGCAAATAGGCAGTCTGGCTTATCTTAGAGGCAATGTGTAAAATATTTATGCAGCACATGAATGACTGAATGAATGAAAGAATCAATGACGACAATTTATAAAGTACACAGCTACCTGGGGCTAGTCTGCTAAGGATAAAACAACTAATCACAGTGAGTTCAGAGAAAAATATTATGAGTTTTAGGGCCTTTTGAAGCAATTCTCAAATTAGATAGTGAGCAAAGCAAGCAGAAGCTCAGTCCAAGCTTCACCTGCCAGCGCTGAGAAGGAGTGCCCTCCTGATCTTGAAAAGAGAAATTTAGGAACTCTCCCTAGTAAGGCCCTGGTTGACTGAAGAGCTCTACAAAGGGCATAATGGATAATTCTCCTGATTAGGTAATTGCTACTACATTTATAGAATCCTCAATGAATGTAAGAAAAGGCTTTAAACAGTATTTTTTTCTTAATGGGAAGCCAGTGCAGTTCTTGCAAATATGGGGAAAACACTACATTTCACGAAAGGCCCAGAATAAGCCAAGCTGCAGCGATTTGGACTGGCTGAAGTTTTCAAGTCTTATAATCCAGCACATTGCTATAAAGACAATTAGAGTAATCGAGCTGAGAAGTGATCAAATCATGGTCTACTGTCCTCCAGATCTTAACCCGTTAGCAAGTCAGAAATGCCTTAATGGAGCATAGTAGACAAAAACAGGTCCCGGCCACATAGCTAATCTGGGTGCTCATAGGCAGTTTATCATCAAATTTTACACCAAAATGTTTATCTGTCATTGCCAGGGAGGGAGAGAGGGAATGTCTTGAGGCCAATTAAAGTTTGTTCAGAGATCCTTTGCTTTATCATACAAAAGAATCCTTTTTTTATCAGCACTGCATTGGAAAAAGCTCTTCTGCATCCAATGCAAAACATTCTTCAAATATATGACAAAAAGAAGAAATTATATTTGGAGACTTATGATCAAAAGTAGGACTGAACTGAGTGTCATCCGCATATGAAATGGTCACTAACCCATGAGGTTCAATAAGAGTGGCTAGTGGGGCTGGGTAAATATTAAACAAGGTAGGGCTCAGATAACAGCCCTGTGACACTCCAGAAACACGTTTCTTGTGTGGTGAGTAGTGGGAGGCAAGCCAGATATCTTGTGATCTCCCATCAAGAAAAGACTGAAGTCATTGCTATGCCAAACCCCCAATGCTCATATTTGCCAACCTCTGCATGGATGGATGGGATACCGTGGTGAACACGGCAGACAGAGCAAGCAAAATAAGGATGACACTCCTTCCCTCATCCAGTGCAAATGTAATGATATCAATCATTTCAAGGAGGACAGTTTCCATGCTATCATGTGGATGGAAACACGATTGGGTAGGATGGAGAAGCCGATTAGTATCCAGATAGTTGGACAATTGGGTGTTAAACACTTTCTCTAATATTTTAGTAACCACTGGTAGCAATGAGATGGGCTGATAATTAGAGTGTCTGGATCAGTGGAAGACTTTTTTTAACAGAGGGATTAGTTTCACCCTTTTCCCACAGCAAGGCAAAAATGCTGGCTCCAAAGAAAGATTTTCAAGTTCAGTAAGCGAAGGAGTGAGAGATCTGGAAAAAAGCCAGAAGAGAGTTGTAGGAACTGGATCCAGAGGTGAACCTGAGTGGCATTGCAATAGCACCGATTTGGTAACCAAGGAACAGATCGCAGTCACCTTTAATCCATTTTTCACTATTGCAAGGCATACATCTCCCATAGGATAACATTGGAGTTACCATATTATATCTTACAAGTGTAACCTGAGTGGCATTGCAATAGCTGCAATTTGGTATCCAAGCAGCAGAGCGCAGTCACTTTTAATCCAGGACTGTATGCTTCCCATAGAGAAAAGCCTTCTATAGGCACAGCTAAGTCTTCATAAACACGAAAATGTTGTCCTAAAAAAAGGGGAACAGGTGTTCACACCAAGCCTCTGAAATCTTAATAGGCAGATTGCAAGATGAAGGGTGCAAATATGATTTTACAATTTAGAAAACTTTGGTAGAGGAATTAACAGCAGCACTGATGCAAGCTGTGTAGAGAGAGCATTTTTTGTGAATTATAGTCTTATGGTATTCCCTTATGGCTTGCCTGTATCACATTTTATCGACTGTGCTATAATTTTGCCACCACTGTCTCTCAAGCTGTTTAAATTGTATTTTAATATGACAATCATTTACCCTAACATCTGGGTAAAACCCCTGGTTACTTCCTGCTGAACTCAATTCCAAAATCCCTAGTTGGTTTTATTTGTCACCCTCACACACCCTGTTGGTCCCTATATACCAGGATGGGCTCGACCATGTGTCAGGGAGCACTTAAGATATTTCCACTGATGGGGTTCTAGATTTTGTAAAATAAAAAAAGCCTAGGGTGCACTCCGGTATCCTTTTATTCTAAGCAGCTCCTGGTATGGTTAAAAAACTGCTCGGGTGTTATGGCTTGGGTGCAATATCCCTACACCCTGATTACTATCGACATGTTTCATGTGTCGATCTGCAGACCCCTCAGGGCCTGGGGCTTTCATCAGGACTAATACTAGTACCCCACTCTCTATTCCTCCCTGTATCTCGTATATCCAGTCCTACCAGTCAGGCTCTCAAAGACAACACTAGACAAACAACATAATAACACACAGGCTTACTGGCCTGTCATTCGAGCATGTGTTAATTCTTTTTTTTCAGAGAGGGAAGACAGATCAACAAATGACTCAAGCAGTTTACATACAATATTACAAACCTAAAACACAGGCCTCTTTCACACACTTTTCGTGGCTATGGACGTGCATGTAAAATAACATTCCCAGAACAGGTAACAGACTGTGAGCGTCCCTAAATATTGCACACATTCACTCGTGGAGCATGCTGTGAAGCACCCTTATAGCTATACCTACCCTAAGGATATCTAATATCATCCCATAAAAGGACAGGTTCGAGGGCACGCCCCTGTACTCACACTCAGCAATAGAAAATAGCAATAATGCTTGTTAGGGGCCACTTACAAGTCAGCAACCTTCTTGTTAATCTTACTTGCTCTCAATAAAGTATCTTGTAGTCCACTTAGTTCTCCAAGGGTGCAGTGCCTCCACTACAGCTACTTTTGCTCTGCTCTGTCCTGCTTTTCATCGTTCACTGAGAAACTACTCATGTTATTCAAGGATTCCCCACATTTACGGGTCCCGTGCGTGCCACTACATCATCCTGTATGCATGCATTGTGCAGTATGCGCACCCCTTAGATGATGGGAATTGTATTCCTCTTTCATCTCTCGATCCAGCATCTGCAATCTGGCCCCATAAGCTTTTACGCATACATATTTCCTTCTTATGGTAAAGGTTACTCAGAGTACCATCCCATATTTGCTAGAATGTGCATCATACTGCTATATGCCTATTGTCTTTTTGTCATTAAATGTATAATATACTTCATGGTTTTCTTTCCAAAGGTGATGTTAATACCTTCTGCACTAGAGTTACATTACTCTAGATACAGGACATACATGTCAGTGTCACTATTCTCCACTCACATCTCTAATCCTGCTATCAGCACCACAGCCCTCTTGAGGTGGTTAGTCTGCTTGGTTACCAAGATACGTGCCCAGGGAAGATCCCTGGAGAGAACATAAGGCACTTGAGTTACTCTTCATGTTGAAATGTAATATGATCCAAGGGATCTCATCGTTCAGACCATTTTGATGGGTTTCTAATCTACAGACCCATCTTTGTTCCCATTCCAGTAGGATTTTAGTCAAATTCCCCTTTTGTGTTAATCATTCAATTACTGTCCATCTCAAATAATTTTCAAAATGCCCACCCTGTATGACGTGAGAGGTCATATTAGTTGCCATATGTTGGCATCTAATAGTGCGGCGATGTTCAAATATACTCTTATCTTTCTAGTGGTCATACCTACATATTTAAGCCCACGGGAGCATAAAATCATGTAATTTATACTGATGGAATTGCAATTGGTGTGACTACGTTATTCCCAGGTGCACCTTAATCCTAGACCAATGCTTGTGGTGTGTGTCGTCAGTGTACAAATAGATCACTGGCCACATGAAAGTGCCCCATAATGTGTTCTGCTCATGTTGATCCTTACCTGTTGGTCTTGTGTGGACGACCCTGTCTCTAATGCTCATGTTGCATGTAAGAAAGTGCCCCTTTTGCATGGTTGCCCCCTAATGTTTTGCCAGATATCTGATTGCAACTTGACTGAGTGTGCCCTGGGTCCCTGTCAATCAGGATCCCCGGGCCTGTGTTCTTTCCCAAAACTGTACCTTTGATCCCACCATAGGCACACCTCTGGGCCACAAATAAGTCCCTTGTAAAAGGTACCCCTGGTACTAAGGGCCTTGTGACCAGAAAGGGCCTCTGAGGGAAACAGCATATATTGTGCCCCCCTCAGAGACCCCTCACCTGAACACCCACACACTGCCATTGCAGGCTGCGAGTTCTGGTGCAGACTAAACAAAGGAGTCGACATGGCACCTATCCCTGGGTGCCATGCCCACAAACACCACCTGTAGCATTGGCAAATCACCTCTCTAGCAGGCCTTACAGCCCTAAAGTCAGGGTGCACCATACCACCAGTGATAGCCTAGCTGCAGGATCAATATGCCCCTACAGTGTCTGCCATTCACAGGCATTGTAAGTGCAGTGAAGACACTTTGAGTATAGGGGCTGGAAGTTTGTCATTACGATCTCCACAGCTCCACTATGGCTCCACTGAAAACTGTGAAGTTTGGTACCAGACTTCTCAGCACATTCAACCCACATTGTGTCCATATGGGATTTAATGTAAAATGCACTTAAAGGGCATATTAGAGATGCCCCCTGAATAACAACCAGCACTGGTGCAGTTTCTGACTGCCTCCCAGCCATCTGCCACCACCAGACAGGTTTCTGGACCTCTGGGTAGAGAGCCTCCGCTCTTTGGTTCCTGAAACAAAGCATATTCTGGGCAGAGGTGTCAAGCCTCCTCCCCCAGGATGGCCAGGGTCCACGAGGGGGAAGCTTCAAAGGCTTGCCACCTTTGTTAGCTGCCCCCACCCTCTGCTGCTATCAGCAGCTGGCTCCCACTGGTTCTGACCCCCACTTTCGATGGGAGAACCGGAGGGAAAACCTAGACAGAAAGGGAGGTGTGTCCACCTTTGCCAACCCCACCCCCCAGGCGGGGGACAAAGTGAAGCACACATCTCAGACCCCTCCGTCTTGAAGATAAGGGGACCTCCCAATCAGGACGAGGTCCTCCTTCCACTGGAGGGTGGCATAAGAGGGGGTATAGACACCCCAGGGAAGGGACCCATTGGTCCCAACCTGCACACCCTTGTAACGCCCCTAAATCTAGTATTTAGGGGCACCCCTGAACCTTGCTCCTTAGATTCTACGACCTAAGAGGAAAAAGGACCAAAGAGCCGTGCAGCAGTGGAGAAGAAGACGATGACTGACTTGGCCCCAGCCCTACCGGCATTTTTCTCCTCCAGCGACCCTGGTTCAAGCAACTGGTGTGGCCAGCAACCTCAAGAACCCCGGAGGACTTGTGCTGTTTTCGACAAAGACTCCTGTCTCCTGAGGGGATCACTGACAGAATATCGACAACACTAATATCGACCTACAGAAATATCGGGACATAAATATCGTTCATAATGATAAGTACAAAAATAGCGGAAAAAAACATATCGTTGTTAAAAATATCGAAGTACAAAATATCATTTTTTTATATGTATTACAAATAAGATTTATTTATAAATTTGAACAATTATAAGTAATAAATGTAATTTAAAAATAAATTAAACATACATATATAAGCCGCGATGTGATATTCGCCGAGCAAGCCAGGGAAGTGCTTGCTGGGAACTGTAGTTTGCCGATGCAGACTGCAGTGGAACCTCATCACGCAAATGCGGCTCAGCTGGACAGTCGCTACCGACGTAGGAGCATGTGGACATTTAAAAGCAGTTGTTGAGAGAACGTGTTGATCTATGGCATTTGATAAAGGCATTACGCCGAAACGCGTCATGCCATTGCTTTTAATAAAGTTCTATTTCCTGGAATCCCCGCTGTGTCCCTCCTGGTTACTTCAGTAGAAGGAAATCGGTCTTGTGATATTTTGGGCACTTGCCCCTGGCGCGCTTGGGGGATCCGCCCAACAAGTGTCTGGAGTAATAAGGGCAACTTTTTTGGGCGTTTTCCAGGGTACTGGATGTCTCCAGACCACCGCTCCCAAGGGCAATTTTGCTCCGCTGTAGTTACAGTCTGTGATTTCAGAGAGAGGCTAAGAACACTATTTCGAAGTCTCAGGGCACTGTGGACATTGGTTTTTGCGGCTGGGCGTTGGGGACCAAGGAGGAGGCTCTATTTTGGCAGCAACATTGTTTTCTACATATGCTTTCCATGCTCCACATACCTGTCATCTTCCAGCGTTCACCATGGGACAGAGCCGCGATGTGATATTCGCCGAGCAAGCCAGGGAAGTGCTTGCTGGGAACTGTAGTTTGCCGATGCAGACTGCAGTGGAACCTCATCACGCAAATGCGGCTCAGCTGGACAGTCGCTACCGACGTAGGAGCATGTGGACATTTAAAAGCAGTCGTTGAGAGAACATGTTGATCTATGGCATTTGATAAAGGCATTATGCCGAAACGCATCATGCCATTGCTTTTAATAAAGTTCTATTCCCCGGAATCCCCGCTGTGTCCCTCCTGGTTACTGAACCTAAAACCCGAAGTGTCGGGTAAAGGGCCTAGCCAATAGACAGGGATAGGGTTTCCAATCAATGAGATCCGGAAAACAACAACAGGAAAGAAGAATTTCTTTCTTGAGTCCCCTCACTCACCAGGGTTTCCCCACGGTGACATGCTTCATCATAGGGGCCATCTCAGCTCTCTACGAGCCGAGGCGTGCTACGACTTGCGATATTTACGTAGGAGCACTTTTGTGGAAGACTATGTGTAGTGTAAAAGTGGAGTGGAGTGGAGTGGGCTAAAGTGAGTTAAAAATACCTTGCTAGTGGGCGAAATACTTTATTGTTGCTCCTAGTTTGGTATGTCTAAAAACCGGGGTGTGATACAAGTAGACCTAACTATAATGGGTTAGAAATCCTTAGTATACATCAACATGTTTCGAGCTCCCCCAATGCTCTTCATCAGGACCACACAGGGACCAGCCCTGTGTTTGCCACTCCTAATCAGCCAAAGTAAGGCAATCTAAACAATGAATAAATAAATAAATAAACGCTTCAACTATAAAGCATGCGTTAATCCATACATACGATCAAGACTTTATCACGTAGTATCTGTGTGATAGAAAAAACAAAGTTAGGGGAACAAAGCCCCCCTCTCTCATCAGTATTCAATGTGCTTCCACATTCTATAATGCTCCATAATGGTGCGTGCGATAATCCAGTTCTGCGCGTGGTTTTTAGCCTGTGTTGGATAAAAAGGCATGCTGGAAAACCGTGCCGCTAGTGAATAACCAAAGGTTAAAATAACATAAAAATGACATAAAAAACACACACACCTCGTGACTTTCATAAAACACACACATAAGACAATATTGCCGGTACTGCGGTCGTGATTACATACTTCTAAAGAAGCATATATATGCCTCATGGACCGCGGGGGTTGAGGGATCTCTTAGTCCTAAATCTGGGAAATGAGGAAAAACGGGGAGAAATAGCCTCGTTAGTTTCAAAATGTACCCGAGTGGTGTTTGTTTGGGTCTGAAGCGGGCTCTGCCAGGACCAGCCTATGGAAAGAAAGCACTTACTTAGTATGAGAGCGCCTCCCAGGAAAATACCTAGTCGTCTCCCCACCGGACCGCATATTAGCGTGTCTGTGGATGGGGACCGACTAAGTACTTCCTGTATCCGCCTAGTCACTGTGGGGAATGACTGTTGAAAGTTCCCAAAATGGCCGCCGCCTTTGGCTCATAGTGTCGGCCATCTTGGGGGAATACGCGGGTGATCTCCGTGTATTCCCTATGTAGATGTAATACTCCTCCCTGTGCGAAAGAGGGAGGGAGGAGCATCTAAAAAGAGTGGTTAACGACTCCTGATGGTAAAAGGCATAAAGGCTGAAAAAGTAAAATAAAATTAGTTGGTCACGATGGGTTAGTCTAAATTTAGATGATTATTATTGTCTAATCCCAAATAGTAATCAATGATGTTCTCAAAATGGCCGCCGCTTTTGGCTCACAGTGTCGGCCATATTAAGGGAATTCGTTAGTGATCTCAGTATATACCCTGTACAGATGTAATGTTCGTACCCTGAGCCTAAACAGGTGGAGCATCAAAAAAGTATGATTATTGGCTCAAGATGGTCAATAACCGGAATAGGAAAAATGACTAGAGGTTGAAATAGCCAATGGCTGTGATTAAATGATCTAGATCTAGATTGTTATTTCTATCTATTCCAAGTCTTTCTAGCAGTGATGTCGACCACAGAACATAGTGAAAGAATCGCTCTTCAAATTCTTATAGGAAATGCGGCCCTACCTCCCTCTGGTTGCTTGGTATAAAAAGGGGGGGGGTTTGAAAAAGGCATCGGTTTCTTCAATATAGTGTTTTAGCAAAACTGTCCCCACGGGATATCATCATTCAGGCCCTGGTTGTCTGAACGTAATTTGAACACCCAGCATTGTTCTTTTTCATGTAGCTTTCTTTCTAAGTTCTCATGGCACTTGATGTGTTCCAGTACTACCCACCTCATATCATTGGGGGGGTGTTGTTTTTCTAGGAAGTGGGTGGTCATTCTTGTGGTTGCTCGTTTACACCTTATGTTGCTCCGGTGTTCCACTATCCTAGTGCTGACTTTTCTGGTTGTCATCCCCACGTAGTGGAGATTGCATGTACAGGTGATCAGATATACAACACCTGTTGTGTTGCAGTTGGTAAAACTGCGCAGTTCCCATGTAATGTTGTTGTTGAATTTCACTTTTTTGGTGGCAGTAGTTAGGTGACAGACACTGCAGTTACTACAAGGATAGTGTCCTTGCGGGAGTGGGTGTAGCCTACGTAGTGCCCCTTCCGTTTCCGGTGTGCTAGTTGGGCGTGTGTGTACCAGATAGTTTTTTAGGTTTTTCCCTTTTCTATGGCTGAACATGGGTAGTGATATGTTCAGGCCCCCACTGTTCAGGGTACGCCAGTGTTTTTTGACTATCTTAGTCACCTTGTCCGATGCAATATTGAATGTAGTGATACAAATAGGTCTCTTGCTTTTGGTATCGGTCTCCTTTGGGTTGTGTTCTAAAAGTGCTTCTCTATGGTTATTAGAGGCTCTCTTTTTTGCTTGTGACACCAGGTGTTTGGGGTATTTTCGCCATATTAATTTCTTTGTCAAGTCCTTGGCTTGGGAGTTGTAGTCTTCTTTGTCAGTACAATTCCTTCTCAAGCGCAAGAATTGTCCAAAAGGGAGATTGTCCTTTAAATGTCTCGGATGGAAGCTGTCATAGATAAGAAGACAGTTCCGAGTCGTGGGTTTGAAGTGGGTTGTGGTTGCTAAATTCCCATTCCGCTCAAAAATATTAAGATCCAGGGTAACCAGGTGTGTTCGACTCATTGTGAAAGTGAACTTGAGGTAAGGATCTTGTTGGTTCAGCCACTCAACGAAATTACTGGCTTCAGTCTCATTCCCTTCCCAAATGAGTAGCACATCGTCTATGTACCTTTTCCATAGCTGGACATGTTTCATGTGTGGATTGCTATTGTTCAGTATTTTGTGTTTTTCAAGGTGGTGCACGTAGAGGCCGGCTACGCTCGGCGCAAAAGTGCTCCCCATACTAGTGCCATGTTGTTGGCGATATAAGGTTTCCTCAAATCTGAAGAAATTTTCTGTCAGTGCCATTCTGCAGCATTCCAGGACCACATGTCTGGGTGTGTGATAGATCCATTCGTCTTCAGATAGTACCTCCTCCAAGATATCAAGTGTTTCTTTATGTGGAAGGCTTGTGTATAGGCTTTCCACGTCCAAGCTTATAAGGATGCTGGACATGGGATTGTATTGGAGATCTTGTAATAGACACAGTACTGCTTTAGTGTCTTGTAAGTACGTATTGGTACTTTGGATGATGGGGCGTAAGAATGCGTCCGCAAACTTAGAGAGGGGCTCAAGAATTGAACCTATTCCTGACACTATCGGTCTCCCAGGGGGGATGTCCAGTGATTTGTGAATTTTGGGGATAGTGTAGAAATAAGGAGTTGTTGGGTTGGTGTTTTCCAAGAATCTTGCTTCTTTTTTGCTTATCCAGTCGTTTGCCATGGATTCTTCAACAAGGCTGGCGATCTCAATGTGTAGTCGTTCTGTGGGGTCTTCCGTTATTATAGCGTAATTTCTTTCATCCGCTAGTAATCGTAGGCATTCTTCTCGGTATGCTGTGGTGTTAAGGAGCACGATGGCTCCTCCTTTGTCAGCAGGTTTAATGGTTATCAACTTGTCATTAGACAGTTGGTGTATGGCCTCTTGTTCCTTTTTGCTGATGTTATGGAAGACTTTGATGGTCTTGGGGTCAATCTCTGCCACTTCCTTCATTACTGCTTTTTCAAAAGCTAGAAGTTCCACCGGGAGACTTGTGGCTGGTGGTGTAAAGTTGGATTTTTTCTGCAGTCCTGTGTCACTCCTTGTCTCAATGGTCAGTGGTTTGTCTTTAAAGAAAACTTCAAGTTTCACTTTGCGGATAAATTCCTTGAGTTCACAACAAAGTTTGAATTTGTCCATCGTGGGTGTCGGTACAAAACCTAGTCCTTTCTCCAGGACAGTTTGTTGAATAGATGATAGTGTGGCATGTGATAGATTCACCACTAAACTGGTGGGTTGCTCGTTGATGGATTGTTCGGCGGGCCCATGCTCCGTGTATGGCTTCTTGATGACTCCAGGGGTTGTGCCCATTGGACTTGTTGTCCTCTTCTGTTTTTTCCTCTTTGGGATCCCTTGCCCCGTCCTAAAAAAGACTGGTTCTGTTGATCCTGTGGTTGTTCCCAGTGATGGTATGCTTGTTGGGGGTAGGGTTGTTGGTGAAAAGGTGGTGGTCCGTAGAAGAATGGTGGTGGTGCCCCGTATGTTGGGGCTCCTGGGTATGGGGACCAGCCGAAGTTTTGTCCGCTCTGATTTCTCATGCGCCCTCCACGAGGTCTTCTGTTCCTGTTGGTATTGTTGCGGTTGTGGCTGTAGCTAGAATCTGAATTGTCTGAGCTTGTGTCAGATCCATCGCTGTCAGTATTACATCCTGGGTTTCTTCCTGATGGCATATAGTCCTCCCTAGTATAGGGGTACACTTTCTCATGTGTGAAGGTCTTCTGATCTTTTTTCAATTTTACATACTTAGGGGTCGATTCCGATGTCGGCCGGAAGCGCACCTAACAGTATTCGTCCGGAAAAAATACCAGCCGAACGCGTGTTTTCCGACCGACTCGAACACTCTACCGAACGAACAAGTACGATGCGCATAACAGCCCAGATTCCGAGCGAGCCGTACTTACCCATTCCAGCTCCTGTACCCCGCCCGAGCCGGATCCGTAAACGCCGAATCGAGTCGCACGGAACCAAATACACAGCACCTTCCGGCCGGACTAGTACGATGCGTCTTCTGTACGCGCCGAACTCGTCGCTACGTCCGGCACGTTTGAGCATCCGGGCGAGCCGTACATAAGCTCCGTTTGGCGCCACAAGACGATCCACGGCTACGAGACGAACAAGCCTGCTACGAGTACGACTCGAAGACACGAGAAACCCGAACGAGACGATCCAAGCATGAATCCCATTGCGCAGGTCCTACCTATACTCTACATCTATTACCGGGACCGGCACGGACGCGTACGGCGCAGACGGTAAGTCAAACACCAACAATACAAACAAACCACACGTACACGAAACATGTCACACACACATAGGGATGCACAAATAACGTACACTAGCAACAGCAGAACCATAGGGGTGGGATGGCCAACACCAATGCCATACACACCCATAGGGGGCTGGATGCCTGCCACTACTACCACCCCTACCCAGGGGTGCCTGGATGCCTGCTACTACTACCACCCCTACCCAGGGGGCCTGGATGCCTGTCACTACTACCATCCCCACTCATGGGGGGCTGGATGCCTACCACTACTACCATCCCCACTCATGGGAGGCTGGATGCCTACCACTACCACCACCCCTACTCAGGGGGGGCTGGATGCCTGTCACTACTACCATCCCCACTCATGGGGGGCCGGATGCCTACCACTACTACCATCCCCACTCATGGGGGGCTGGATGCCTACCACTACCACCACCCCTACTCAGGGGGGGCTGGATGCCTGCCACTACTACCATCCCCACTCATGGGGGGCCGGATGCCTACCACTACTACCATCCCCACTCATGGGGGGCTGGATGCCTACCACTACTCACTACTACCATTCCCACTCATGGGGGGCTGGATGCCTGCCACTACCACCAACCCTATCCAGGGGTGGCTGGATGCCTGTCACTACTACCATCCCCACCCTTAGGGGGATGGATGCCTGCCACCACTACCATACCCACCCTAAGGGGGATGGATGCCTGCCACTACTACCATCCCCACTCATGGGGGGCTGGATGCCTACCACTACTACCATACCCACCCTTAGGGGGATGGATTCCTACCACTACTACCATCCCCACTCATGGGGGGCTGGATGCCTACCACTACTACCATCCCCACTCATGGGGGGCTGGATGCCTACCACTACTACCATACCCACCCTTAGGGGGATGGATGCCTACCACTACTACCATCCCCACTCATGGGGGGCTGGATGCCTACCACTACTACCATCCCCACTCATGGGGGGATGGATGCCTACCACTACTACCATCCCCACTCATGGGGGGCAGGATGCCTACCACTACTACCACCCCTACCCAGGGGGCCTGGATGCCTGTCACTACCACCACCCCTACTCAGGGAGGCCTGGATGCCTGTCACTACCACCACCCCTACTCATGGGGGCTGGATGCCTGTCACTACCACCACCCCTACCCAGGGGGCCTGGATGCCTGTCACTACCACCACCCCTACTCAGGGGGGCTGGATGCCTGCCACTACCACCACCCCTATCCAGGGGAGGCTGGATGCCTGTCACTACTACCATCCCCGCCCTTAGGGGGATGGATGCCTGCCACCACTACCATACCCACCCTAAGGGGGATGGATGCCTGCCACTACTACCATCCCCACTCATGGGGGGCCGGATGCCTACCACTACTACCATCCCCACTCATGGGGGGCTGGATGCCTACCACTACTACCATCCCCACTCATGGGGGGCTGGATGCCTACCACTACCACCACCCCTACTCAGGGGGGGCTGGATGCCTGTCACTACCACCACCCCTACTCAGGGGGGCCTGGATGCCTGTCACTACTACCATCCCCACCCTTAGGGGGATGGATGCCTACCACTACTACCATCACCACTCATGGGGGGCTGGATGCCTGTCACTACAACCACCCCTACTCATAGGACGGGTAATGCATGACACAACTAGCATACTCCCACATAAGGACTGTCAGTAAATTACATCCCAGCCTACAACACCATGACAAGCGTGTGTGGTCTGTGTCAAATGCATACAACACTGAACATGACATTGAACATACAATGTGACCCCCTAACACATGTGTCACACATAATTGTGTGTGTGGCCTACACAATGCAAGCAGACCATGACCACTGTGGCAATGTGGCCCAAAGCCCCATCACCACAGTGCCCATAAGGTAAGTGTGTGCTCCATAGCTGAAGCACATTTTGAACAGTGTGGCAATGGGGTCCAAAGCCCCATCACCACAGTGCCCAAAGGTAAGTGTGTGCTCCATAGCTGAAGCACATTTTGAACAGTGTGGCAATGGGGCCCAAAGCCCCATCACCACAGTGCCCAAAAGGTAAGTGTGTGCTCCATAGCTGAAACACATTCTGAACAGTGTGGCAATGGGGCCCAAAGCCCCATCACCACAGTGCCCAAAAGGGAAGTGTGTGCTCCATAGCTGAAACACATTCTGAACAGTGTGGCAATGGGGCCCAAAGCCCCATCACCACAGTGCCCAAAAGGGAAGTGTAGTCCTGGTGAAAGCTGCAAAAACATAACTGCAGGGATTATTCCTGGCCACACAACACCAAACACTACAGTGGCATTGTAGTGCTTGTGTCCCATAGCAACATAGATTGTGTGAGGCAAGCAGTGCAGTGCCAATGACACATCGTTCTGGCCATGTGCACACAAACATCAGCCATGGGGGCCCACATTGTCTACATTCACAAATAACACAATGACAGAAGTGAGCATCATAATGCAGACCCACATATCAGCACCAATGGACACACAAATGTAGATATCCTGTGGAGACTGTAGATGTCAGGTGAACAAATACCATACCATGGAAGCAATGGGACATACTAACCATGATCAATGTGCTGACTGATGACCTAGCAGTCCCAGGGCCAGCAGGGGAAAGCCAACAAACAACATACAGCCAATGGCAAACTAAAGATATGCCAATGCAGTGGTGCAAAAGCACAAACACAAACAGGCAGACTCACACTGCACATCATACACAACAGGTGAGGGGGTTGTGTGCCAGTGTCCCCAGGCAAACACACAACCCATGAGGAGGCCAGATTCACTGATACACAGATGTCAACACAGTCACAAACAAAAGTAACTCATGGATTGGATTCCCCTATGTGGGCAAACAGGCATTGTGAGATGAGAGGGAGCCCAAATTACACATGTCACACAAGCTTGTAGGAACAGCAACACACACAGCAAGAGACCGAACCACCACAGCACTCCCCCAGGGACCCCACATTGTGGTGACACTAGCCTGCATGACAATCACACTGTGATGACAAAGGTAGATGTCATCCACACTGTGAACCACAGCCATGTGTCCTGAGCAACAAACTACCATCACACCTATACAAGCACAAAGCACTCAGCACGGCCTGCCAGCCAAGGAAAATATGGAGGTAGTGCCCCAGCCGTGCAACAACTCACATTTGCACACACTCAACCCCACACACCTTGAACTCCACCAATGTGCAGCGTTGAAGCTCACATGGACTGCTGACATTGCACATGCACCCATGACAATCCCAGGGGTGGTGGGGGAAATAAGGTGCAGAAACCCATCACACATGGCCAGTCAACAATACCTGTGAATGTCTGACACACTGCACAGTATGCCGTACATGGGCATGACGTGAAATCCACCCCAAACAATGGGATCCTGGCCATAGTCACACACCAATGAAGAAGCCAAGCTGACCCACAAAGGACACACATAGACAACTTCCAACATTGCACCTCTGACCCTGAGGAGTGGCAGCAGTCACACACACAACGTGTCACAATCACTGAAAGCATACACAAACAGAAAATCACATTACTCGTGTAACCAACAAGTGCCAAGAGGAATCCTGACTGTGTCCCATCTGCGTTTGCCCACATCCCCAGCCCTGACAACAAAGACAACTAGGGATGACAACCTCATGAACATTAGTTTGCCATGCACCCACATCCCGGAGTAACCAGGTCCAAGATGCTGGATGAACACAGAACAACTCAGCAAGCATCACAAACAGGAACATCCGTAGGGACACAGCCTGTGTAGGAAAAGGAGAAGGGAACACGCACAGACATGCCTACACAACACACAACATGGGCACAGCCTATATCACGGAATCACGCACTGCCATGAGGGCACTCCACTCCTGTGGAAGGTCAGCTGTGCCAAACCTTGTCTGTGCATGACTCAAACATGTCAGCAGAACACTCGGTCAGTGAGTCAACAACTACAACACACTGAAGGCTCTGCTCATATCAGCCTGGGTACGGGAGTGTCACGTCAGTCATCTGCATACACCCAAGACACGTGTCAAGCAACTTGCACTGTGTACACAGATGAGTCCTCCAAATTTGATGTCCTAAACTGCATGTCCATTGCAGACGGGCACACAGTCAGGGTACTAGGAACATTGGACAGTGGTAAGCCCACCAGATGTGCATCAGTGTAGGACAAAGATGGTAATCTACAAATGCTAAACGTACATCCCTGTGTCAAATGCTGAACATAACACCCTCAGACTGCAGCAAAGGATGCTATAGATCCAGACTAGATTAGGACACATATCCCATGGACCACATGGAGCCCATCACAGCAAAACTTCATTTACCTGATCTGAACACTATTACAACAGCAAATGCATGATTCTACACATCTACATCATGTACCTCCAAAGATTAACCACAAGTAAACAAAAATAGGCTTTATTCAGCAAGTGTGCAACTCAAATCAAAAGTCCAAAATAAACTAAGGCCAATGGCCAGTCCAAATATACAGTCCCAACAGGGTGATGTGTGACAACTTGTCAACTATTGCTTGCCTGCACAGGTACGGACAGGGGACATCCCCCTTGGAGGGGCATACGAGGGGCAGGCCAGGCACCGCAGGGACAGGATCAGGGGATGCCAGAAGGAGGCAGTGAAGGGGAGGTGGGTGCAGGAGTGTCACCGGCAACTGCAGTGGAGGTGTCTGACTCAGGGGGGCTGGCACCACCGCAGGGCTCAAGTCAGATGGAGTTGGTGCTGCAACCACTGCAGTGGGCTGGTCAGATGGAGTGGACTGGGTCCCCAATGCAGTGCCCGAGTCAGACGGGGTGGTTGTGGACTCCACCGCAGTGCATGACTCCAAGGTAGTGGAAGGGGGGCAGAAGAGCTGGGCAGGACAGAGGGGGGACACGGTCTCCACACCAGTGGCACAAACAGGCAGAGCGTCTGGTTTGGGGGTGGAAGAGCAAGTGGCAGGGGGGAGGGCCTAAGCAGTTTGGGGATGCGGTATCGGTGTGTGGGGGAACCTGGGGCAGGGTGTGGCGGTGGAACCTGTGGAGTGGTGGCCTGGGGGATGGAGGTGAGAGACTGGGTGGTTGACTTGCAGGGCGGTGGCGGGGTCTTGCTCTTCCGGGACCGGGGGGACTTGCGGGTGGGGGGCTCACTCTGCCTGCGCCTGGGGGAGGGTGTCCGGGGGCGAGGGGCACTCCCCTCTGTGTGGGTGGACTTCCTCTTCCCCCGGTATGCTGGATCAGCAGGATTGGAGGGGAAGAGGCCGAGGTCACACAGGAAGATCTGCTGTGTAGGTGTGTTAGCAGGCGAGGCAAGGGAAGGGGTCTTGGAGGGAGAGGATTTGGAGGACTGCGGAGTTAATGTGGATGCCTGTGTGTGTGTGTGTTCCCCGTCCCCTGTGTCTGTGGTATCAGTCCCCTGAGGATGCGTGTGTGCACGTCTTGCCTTTCTCTTGGGTGTGTCTGTGCTGCTCGTGTCTGTGTGTTTGGGTGACTGTGCAGGTGTGCATGTGCTTTGGACAGGTAGGGGTGCAGGAAGTGTTGATGGGGCAGAGGTGGGAGGGGTGAGGGACTGTTGGAGGAGGGACACTGCTGCCGTCAGGGAGGAGTCCATGGACCTATTGCTCCTCTGTAGGGCAGACATACCCGTCGAGATGCCCTCCATGAACGACACCAGCTGTGTCAACAGAGTGGTGTGTGCATGGAGGACACTCAGCATTGCTGTCTGCCCTACATGGAGCTGCCGAAGGAGGTACACAGACTCCTCACTCAGGGCAGCAGGGGACACAGGGGCAGGGGCTGCGGTGCCTGGCACGAAGGAGACACGCTCCCGAGTACGGGAGCCTCCACGGACCTCAGGAATGGGAGCCAATGGGAGGGCGGTGGTGGTGGTGGTGGTGGTGGTGGCGGGGCCAGACAGACTAGCTGGCCTTTGGTGGCTGCTGAGACCCGCCTCCACAAGGGAGTCATCCTCCGAGCTGCTGTGGTCCTCAGCTGAGGTGGATGGTGCTGAGGACTCCTCGGTGTGGCTCCCCTCGCCCTCCGTGCCACTGGGTCCCTCTGACCACCCGTCCGATGCTGACCCAGTCTGGCTCCGCTGCTCCTCCTGGTCCGTGGAGCTGTCCCCTCCTGTGGCCGTGGATGTATCTGCAAACAATTAGGGAAACAGACAAACATCAGTCACCTGCACTGACCGCACACACCACAGTAAGTACAGCACATCACAGAGCAAGCCCTGGCATCCTTAGTTGAACATTGCCTAAAGTCCTCACACAGATTCGGGGAAGCCAATTGTCAGTCTGATGGTCAACCATGGGACTCACACCCCTCCTGCCCTTGCACCCATCTGTCCGGTGCCTGTCTGATGGTAAGACCCCAGTGTGGACACATGCACCACCTACACAGTTGTTGGACATTGCAGGGAACACGGTGAAGTATGTGAACATGCACACATCACATCTCCTGCCACTGAGTCAGTGCAGGTGTCCGGATAAAGGGATGGCCAGAGTCTAAATAGAAATGCATGTGATGCATACCAGCACCAGACACCATGATGCACCCATGTCCGGATAGTCAATGCCACAATGGGGTGCATGTTGCACATGTCACTCCCCTGCAGGATCAGTCTCAGGGAGTTGAATGCCATGACACAGGAATGCGTGCAAAGTCATACATTACTGTCTCAAGTCACATGGCCATGGCAGCCAGCCAACAACAGTCTGCACTGTGTCACAATCTGAGGGCATGGGGAATGCAAGTTATGTGACTGACAAGTGCACATGTCCATCCCCCAAATACCACATCATCTGTACTACTATTTGTCCACGTCATACCAACTGGACATATGGGGGACATGAAACACAACTCTCTGAACATGAGCACCTCACAGTGTGCTGTGAATGACAATACAGCTGACTGAAAGTCACAGTTGCAAACACCTGTGTGCACAGTCAAGTGATCAGACACCTATAAGTCACAGAAGTATCGTCTATCATGGTCACATCTCAGATGGCATGCTGAGCCCTAACCGATAAACATACCAGTAGTCCTGACAACGAAGACACAGCACAATGAGACAGAGGCAGACACCTGAGGGTACATTACACTGATCACAACATGCCAGATGATACACGGGAGTGGGAGTACAGAGTGCATTGCATGCCCTGGAGTAGGCATGACTGTCCAGCTCCACCTGTAAGAGGGATGAGTCCTGGACAGTAGGCAGGTGGCTAAGCATGTGTGACACACTGGATACACATACTCCTGAGGCCCAAACATTGTTCCCACCAGCAGCATGGGTGTGTGCCAAATTCCCCAGGGACATGTGGTGAGTCAGAGCAGCAAGCGGACCACATATCAAAGTTACACCCAGATTACATGTCAGAACTTAGGCATTGTGTTAGCAATTGACCCACCCATGAATCGCACAACATAGTCACGGGAACAAATGCTGTCCCCCAGCTTGAGCAAAGCTAAATGCAATGACACAGTCCCCAAATGACACAATTTCCTGACTATAAGGGCCACACATATGCGTATCAGAGGAGAAGTGGGCATGTCACAAATGAGGGACATGGGTCCTGGACCACATGACTGATGTACTGTGGAAGTTTAACCAGGCCAGAGGAGGGCACATAGCATGTCAGACAAAGTGCACAGTGCAGTCATGGACTCACCCCCTCCTTGCTGCTGTCTGTCCTTCAGCTGCCCATCCAGGTCAGGGAAGACCACCGCCAGGATCCGGAGCATGTGGGGGGTCAGGGTCCGGTGTCCGCCCCTCCTGCGAGGAGGCGACAGCTTCAGCTGGACCCTTGCGATCCTCCGGGTCCAGCCACGAAGGTCCTGCCACCTCTTCTGGCAGTTGCGGATCCTGCGCCTGTAGACCCCCACGGATCTTACTTTCCGGGCGATGGTCAGCCAGATTTCCTGCTTCTGGTGGGCATCAACCTGTGAGGATGACAAAGTGAAAAGGCCATTACTACACATGCAACATATACGTGCATCACACAGTTGGATATACATGTCTCAATCACAGGGGCATATGATGTACACAGGCAGTGCAACAATGGCTATGAACAGTTTGCCAGCAGTCACTACATGGTATCATTGCATGGGAAGTAAACCTAGTTGGAATGCACTGTTACTGCACTGTACCAGTTCAGTGCATGTGACTACACACTTTGGGGTGTGACAACTACTCAGTGGGCATGCTAGCCAGTGGTGTGCACACTGAAAGCCCTGCTAGTCAGACAACATGCACAATTAGTGAGGCAGTGGACAGCACACTCACCTGCTCCCCTGGTTTCCCATACAGCTTGCTGTACTGTGGAAGGAGGCTGTCCAGCAGGGCCTGGTTCTCCTCAAGGCTGAAGGCTGGGGCTCTCTCCACAGTACGTGCCATTGCAGGAGCCAGAGGATGCATAAACAGCAGCAGTGTTGGTGGCAGATGTCGTCCTGGAGCATGTAGTGCAGGCAAGTGAGCTCTCAGGGGAACAGCCAGCATTATATGTGTGCTGCAGAGGCAGATACTGTCCCATGTGTCCAAAGTGATAGGTCCAAGTCGTTTGCATCTTCTGAATTTGACCAATCCATGGAATGGCAGCACTAATACACGCCCACAGCATCCTTCAAATCTTCAACTTCATGACACCCATGATTTTGCAACATTGTTGTGGCTGGCCAACTGAATTCACTGCATCGGACTCGTTGGAGCTTCGAAAACGCGTCCGTTACCATGCCAGGCCCCAGCCAATGTGTGCGCACCGTTCTGTCCATTGCTGTACAACGCGTACCAGGCATACAACGCGTACCCGCTCACATTCAATGCAATGGGCCGGCCGGGCACACCGATCGGTCCATTGCTGTACAACGCGTACCAGGCATACAACGCGTACCCGCTCACATTCAATGCAATGGGCCGGCCGGGCACACCGATCGGTCCATTGCTCTACAACGCGTACCAGGCATACAACGCGTACCCGCTCACATTCAATGCAATGGGCCGGCCGGGCACACCGATCGGTCCATTGCTCTACAACGCGTACCCGCTCACATTCAATGCAATGGGCCGGCCGGGCACACCGATCGGTCCATTGCTCTACAACGCGTACCCGCTCACATTCAATGCAATGGGCCGGCCGGGCACACCGACCGGTCCATTGCTCTACAACGCGTACCCGCTCACATTCAATGCAATGGGCCGGCCGGGCACACCGATCGGTCCATTGCTGTACTACGCGTACCAGGCATACAACGCGTACCCGCTCACATTTCAATGCAATGGGCCGGCTGGGCACACCGATCGGTCCATTGCTGTACAACGCGTACCAGGCATACAACGCGTACCCGCTCACATTCAATGCAATGGCGCCGGCCGGGCACACCGATCAGTCCATTGCTCTACAACGTGTACCAGGCATACAACGCGTACCCGCTCACATTCAATGCAATGGGCCGGCCGGGCACACCGATCGGTCCATTGCTCTACGAACAGCTGCACTCCGCTCACATTCAATGCAATGGGCCGGCCGGGCACACCGATCGGTCCATTGCTCTACAACGCGTACCCGCTCACATTCAATGCAATGGGCCGGCCGGGCACACCGACCGGTCCATTGCTCTACAACGCGTACCCGCTCACATTCAATGCAATGGGCCGGCCGGGCACACCGATCGGTCCATTGCTGTACAACGCGTACCAGGCATACAACGCGTACCCGCTCACATTCAATGCAATGGGCCGGGCACACCGATCGGTCCATTGCTGTACAAGGCGTACCAGGCATACAACGCGTACCCGCTCACATTCAATGCAATGGGCCGGCCGGGCACACCGATCGGTCCATTGCTCTACAACGCGTACCAGGCATACAACGCGTACCCACTCACATTCAATGCAATGGGCCGGCCGGGCACACCGATCGGTCCATTGCTCTACAACGCGTACCCGCTGACATTCAATGCAATGGGCCGGCCGGGCACACCGATCGGTCCATTGCTCTACAACGCGTACCTGCTCACATTCAATGCAATGGGCCGGCCGGGCACACCGATCGGTCCATTGCTCTACAACGCGTACCCGCTCACATTCAATGCAATGGGCCGGCCGGGCACACCGAGCTGTCCATTGCTCTACAACGCGTACCCGCTCACATTCAATGCAATGGGCCGGCCGGGCACACCGATCGGTCCATTGCTCTACAACGCGTACCAGGCATACAACGCGTACCCGCTCACATTCAATGCAATGGGCCGGCCGGGCACACCGATCGGTCCATTGCTCTACAACGCGTCCCTGGACAGGTCACACGCATATGTCACCATGCTGGTCACTGGTGAACCTATGCCAGCCACATTTACTTTCCAGGGACTCAGGGGCACACCTACAACACCACACCCAGTCCACACTGTCTATAAGGCATATGTGGCAGCATAACCTTATCTGTGTATGGGGGTGAACATGTGGATTTTGGGGTGGCACTTGGGGGCAGACACACCCAGGCTGTGCACGTGTTAATGGGGACAGGGTCCTTTGTGTGTTGTGCACCTGACCACTGTGGTGTGCAACTTTTCATTTCTGAGCATGTGTCATGGTCACATTTCCAGGTTGTGTATGTGTATGACATGTCACATACCCCCAGGCTCACATGTGGGAAGGCATGTACGTCACAGGGTGGCCCATTCCAACAATAGTGATGTCCCTCCACAGTCTGTGTGCATGTTGTGTATCACATGTCTCTGACTCCATGTGCACAATGGGAGACAGTCTCCACATCCACGTGGTTTGTGCATGAACTTTGATGGTGTGTGTGTGTGTCACAGACGTCCATGTCTGTCCTGCAGAGGCTACAGGGGCCACTACCTGTGGGTGTCATGTTTGTTTTTCTGACGTGTACATGATACGCCATGTCATGCCAGTGTCCATGTGGCAAGGCAGGGTCCCTGGGAATCTACCTGTCAATGAGCTGTGATGCCTGTGGAGCATCTGTCCAGACATGTCACTGTGGTATGTGTGTGGAACGTGAGAGCAGTTAATGGGTACTGTGACACAGCCTAATGGTGTCCCATAGCACACCCTGGAACCTGTTGTCAACACTTGTTGAACAGAGATGTTAGATGATGTCCATGTAGGTGCCATATATGTCCAAACGGAACGACACACACATCAAGTA
Organism: Calotriton arnoldi; assembly: GCA_963921515.1. Classification (NCBI taxonomy): domain Eukaryota; kingdom Metazoa; phylum Chordata; class Amphibia; order Caudata; family Salamandridae; genus Calotriton; species Calotriton arnoldi. The sequence goes on along the minus strand of CAWUFW010015748.1, from coordinate 42,002 downwards.
CTTGTGTATGTTGATGATGTATCATGTGAAATTGAGTATGGTGAACGGCACATAGGTGGGGTGACTGACAATCTTGCTTTCTTCACCTATGCACTGCAGGGCTCCTGCTGTCCATCGACCATTCCCAGACCTGGCAACGATGGTGGAACGTGACAGCATCCGACGGTACCGCTTCACCAGGCAGCTGATTGAGGATTTGGCAGTGCGGTTGGACCCACATTTGCAGCCTGGCCGTCCGTATCCTACAGCGCTGACCCCCAAGGTGAAGGTGATGGCAGCCCTACACTTCTTTGCCACCGGTACCTTTCAACACACTGTGGCAACTACTGGTGGGATGTCACAGACTATGTTCAGCCGTGTGCTACGCGATGTTTTGGGGGCAATGTTGAGATACCTCAACCAGTACATCTATTTCCCAACACGTCAACGACTCACTGACGTCAAGAGTGACTTCTATGCCCTGGGGAGGATGCCACATGTAATTGGCTCCATTGATGGGACACATGTGGCTTTGATACCACCACAGGCACATGAGCAGGCATACCGGAACCGTAAACATTACCATTCGATCAATGCTCTGGTGGTATGTCTTGCAGATATGACCATCTCACATGTGTGTGCCCGTTTCCCCGGTTCGGCACACGATGCATACGTGATGAGGAGTAGTCGCATCCCGAGGATGATGTCACAGATGCCGAACCAGCGTGCCTGGCTTGTTGGTGTGTACTGACTTTGTACCATTGTGTGTGTTCTGCTATGTTGTTTTCCGCACACATTTTCAAATCGGCTAATGTGCAATTGTCTGTCTGTAGGTGACTCGGGATACCCCAACATGCCGTGGTTGCTGACACCCCTCAGGAACCCTGTGACACCAGCCCAGATGCGCTACAATGAGGCACATGGTCGGACGAGGAGGGTGATTGAGCGGACCTTTGGTCACCTGAAGAGCCGCTTCCGCTGCCTGGACAAGACAGGAGGGGCCCTCCCATATGCCCCAGCAAAGGTGTGCAAGATTGTCATCGTCTGCTGCATGCTACATAACCTGGCAGTGCGGAAGGAGTTGCCTCTCATCCTGGATGACGATGACCAACGTCCGCCACCTGTGGAAGATCCTGGCCTGGGTCACGATGCCAGTGAAGATGATGATGATGATGAGGTGATGTCCGCACACAGCTCATCACCAACTTCTTCAGCTGAATGTGAGTCTCCAGAGGGTTGTGATGTCAATGATTTGAGTTTGCATGATATGTGTGTGTGGTGCTCTGGTGCTGTTTGAGTGTGGCCATGTGCTACTTGACTGGATGCGTGCAGCGATGTGTCCTTGCAGGTGGTCTGTACTGCCCAACAGTGTTGACATGCTAACTTGGTTTTGTGTAGTTATCTCGTGACATGTATTAGACATGAGTATTGCCGTTCTGTGCTGTTCTTCATTGTTTTTGACTGTGTGTCATGTCTGTCCTTCACAGGGTGCTGCCGGAGTTGTCTGATCAACTTGGATCCCCCGAATCCATGATTCAACTTCCAAGGTGGAAGCAGTCGTTTCCCTACAGGTGATGTGCCACACACCCCTGGACTTTCTATCTTCTGTTTTTTTGACTTTGTGGCCACAGCCAGGTTGGATTAGCTTGCATTTGTAGTGGAAACAACATGTTGCAAATGTGTAATAAACCTGTGCTTCACTTTGGGATGTGCGTTGTCTGTAGTCACACATCTGACTGACATTTGCTTACTGCACCTGTAGTCTAGTTGACAGTGACTGTGAATAGGTGGCGTGTCTGTGCATTCCACTGTATTTAGTTGCAACATCAGTATAGGTGATGAGTCTGATGGCCCTGGTGTGTATGTGTTGTGTGGCCCTAGTGGTGTGTCTCCCTCATATGTGTCACGTCGCCATGACTGACATGACGGTGTTGGACTTGCTGTGGCAGTTAGCATGCACAGTGTCATTTAGCAGATCACCATCTACATGACAAAAACCACGTTGGAATCACAACAGAGGCAGATATGGTGTATTGGTGAGTTTATTTACATACAGGTGTGAGGATGGTGCACAGGATGGTGGGTGCTGTACATAGAAATTGGAATCCAAAGTTCCCATGTGTATTGGAAGTCTTGGTAGCTGACATGTCCAGAGTAAAGTCCACAGTCATCTGATGAATTTGGCCAACTAGAGCTCCCCATGTCATGTGGGAGAGTTGGGTTGGCTTCGACAGGGCGTGCAGTTTGCACACAGAGGAAAAGTTCCAGAACAGGTGTTGGCTTCCTGGGGGATGTAGATGGCCATCGGCCTCTCAGTTTGGCCTCTTCGGACGGCCCCTCTTCTTGGTGGGGGGACCCTCAGGTGCAGGCTGCGGCGGTGCAGGGTACTCTCTGCCAGAGTCCTCCTCCCTCCCTGTGGCATTTACAGTTGTTTCAGCAGCAGTTGTTGTGGGCACACAGGGAGGTGAGGCCATGTTGCTGCTGATCTGGTGGAGGCATGTGAGTATGTCCCTATGCACCACTGTCAGTTGTTCCAATGTGTCCCACTTGGACTCCATGCCAGACATGTGTGTCTCGACACGTGACATGTGTGTCTCGACATGTGACATGTGTGTGTCGACACGGGACATGTGGGAGTCCAAGCGGGCATGATGGGCAGCCTGCTGATGTTGTATGTCCTTGAAGATCCCCACTACCTGGCTGACCTCTCCGGTGCTAGTCTGGTACGCATCCGCGATGCGTGCCAGTTGTGGGTCATCATGCAGTCCAGACCCCTCTGCAAAGAGCGACCTATGTCTACCACCCCTCCCACCACCCCTGGCGACACGTGCAGGACCTGCGGTGGCACGCACAGGTGACCGTGGGCCCACTTGGGTGTTGTTCCTGGGCTCATTGTCACCAGCTCCAGTTTGGGCCTGGGTCCCTGCGCTGTTGTCATCTGTGGTCCTTGGTCTGTCCGTGTTGGCAGGGGTGGCCTGTGTGTTGGCAGTTGTTGGAGGGGTGGGTGCAGATGTTGGTCCTGCTGGTGCTGCACGATGACTCACACCGGAGGTTCCAGCTGGTTCTTCGCCATCCAAGGAGTGCAGAGGCTGATCCACACCAGTGAGCTCAGTGTTCCCCGGAGCCTGGGACAGGGACTCCTCCTCGTCTGCTGCTGTGTCCCCATCATCACCTGTTTTGGGGAGAGACACAGATTGTATGTTATGTTTCTACTGGCATCAATTGTTCAAACACCTGACAGTTGTGACTGTACCTCTGGATGTGGGCCAGGACATTGCATTCTCCTAAATTGTGACAGTCAGAGAGTGATATTGGTGTAGCACATTGTCCTGCCAACCTGTGGCATGTCAATGTGTATGTTGAGGTGTGTGCATGACCAGCATTGGTGGTATTTGGTTGCCATCCAGGCCTCCTTCTCCCCAGCCCAGTTATCCCACCATGAAGCGTGCTTCCATTGCAGGGAGTGCAAGTTGTCTTTCAGGATGTCAGTCAGTGGTGTCCTGCTGTTGGTTGTTGCACAGTTCCCAGCAGGGCCTTGTGCTCCCCCAGCAGAACCCAGTGTCAGCCATCTTGTGAGTCCTTTTCCACTCCCTGTGATGTGAGCATGGTTGAGAGTGGTGTTGATGGGCCAATTGTGAGGGTGAGCAATATCTGTGCCTACAACTCCCATCATGCTATTGCCTCCACCCCCTTCCCAGCATGCCCATCCTTCCTTCCTTTTGACTCTGCTTCCCTGTGGGGTGGGGTGCCTGTGCTGACAGGATGGCTGGGAGTGTTGTCCTGGCAGTTGTTTGGCTACAAGTCCCAAGAGTGTCCCTGTGCTTCACACAGCATAACCCAGGGTGGTGGTTCTTTGTGGGATCTTCAGTTAGGATGTGAGCCATTGCATTCTCCCAGGTGGGTTATGTGGAGTTAGTGTTGAGGGGGTGTGTGAGGGGAGGTCCTTGTAACTATGGTCAGTGCTGTGAGTCCTCCTTCACACCCAGCCAGATATCCCACCATGGAACGTGCTTCCATTGCAGGGAGTGCAAGTTGTCTTTCAGGATGTCAGTCAGTGGTGTCCTGCTGTTGGTTGTTGCACAGTTCCCAGCAGGGCCTTGTGCTCCCCCAGCAGTACCCAGTGTCAGCCATCTTGTGAGTCCTTTTCCACTCCCTGTGATGTGAGCATGGTTGAGAGTGGTGTTGATGGGCCCATTGTGAGGGTGAGCAATATCTGTGCCTACAACTCCCATCATGCTATTGCCTCCACCCCCCTTCCCAGCATACCCATACTTCCTTCCTTTTGAGTGGACTTCAGTGTGTGTGAGTGTGACAGCAATGGCAAGATGGCTGACAGTGTGGTCCTGTTGTTTGTTGGTGCCCAGTTCCCAGCAGGGCCTTGTGCTCCCCACAGCAGTACCCAGTGTCAGCCATCTTGTGAGTCCTTTTCCACTCCCTGTGATGTGAGCATGGTTGAGAGTGGGGTTGATGGGCCAATTGTGAGGGTGAGCAATATCTGTGCCTACAACTCCCATCATGCTATTGCCTCCACCCCCTTCCCAGCATGCCCATCCTTCCTTCCTTTTGACTCTGCTTCCCTGTGGGGTGGGGTGCCTGTGCTGACAGGATGGCTGGGAGTGTTGTCCTGGCAGTTGTTTGGCTACAAGTCCCAAGTGTGTCCCTGTGCTTCACACAGCATAACCCAGGGTGGTGGTTCTTTGTGGGATCTTCAGTTAGGATGTGAGGCATTGCATTCTCCCAGGTGGGTTATGTGGAGTTAGTGTTGAGGGGGTGGGTGAGGGGAGGTCCTTGTAACTATGGCCAGTGCTGTGAGTCCTCCTTCCCACCCAGCCAGATATCCCACCATGGAACGTGCTTCCATTGCAGGGAGTGCAAGTTGTCTTTCAGGATGTCAGTCAGTGGTGTCCTGCTGTTGGTTGTTGCACAGTTCCCAGCAGGGCCTTGTGCTCCCCCAGCAGTACCCAGTGTCAGCCATCTTGTGAGTCCTTTTCCACTCCCTGTGATGTGAGCATGGTTGAGAGTGGTGTTGATGGGCCAATTGTGAGGGTGAGCAATATCTGTGCCTACAACTCCCATCACGCTATTGCCTCCACCCCCCTTCCCAGCATGCCCATCCTTCCTTCCTTTTGACTCTGCTTCCCTGTGGGGTGGGGTGCCTGTGCTGACAGGATGGCTGGGAGTTTTGTCCTGGTAGTTGTTTGGCTACAAGTCCCAAGTGTGTCCCTGTGCTTCACACAGCATAACCCAGGGTGGTGGTTCTTTGTGGGATCTTCAGTTAGGATGTGAGGCATTGCATTCTCCCAGGTGGGTTATGTGGAGTTAGTGTTGAGGGGGTGTGTGAGGGGAGGTCATTGTAACTATGGTCAGTGCTGTGAGTCCTCCTTCACACCCAGCCAGATATCCCACCATGGAACGTGCTTCCATTGCAGGGAGTGCAAGTTGTCTTTCAGGATGTCAGTCAGTGGTGTCCTGCTGTTGGTTGTTGCACAGTTCCCAGCAGGGCCTTGTGCTCCCCCCAGCAGTACCCAGTGTCAGCCATCTTGTGAGTCCTTTTCCACTCCCTGTGATGTGAGCATGGTTGAGAGTGGTGTTGATGGGCCCATTGTGAGGGTGAGCAATATCTGTGCCTACAACTCCCATCATGCTATTGCCTCCACCCCCCTTCCCAGCATACCCATACTTCCTTCCTTTTGAGTGGACTTCAGTGTGTGTGAGTGTGACAGCAATGGCAAGATGGCTGACAGTGTGTTCCTGTTGTTTGTTGGTGCCCAGTTCCCAGCAGGGCCTTGTGCTCCCCACAGCAGTAGCCAGTGTCAGCCATCTTGTCAGTTGTTTTACACTCCCTGTGATGTGAGCATGGTTCAGAGTGGTGTTGATGGGCCAATTGTGGGTGTGACCAATATCTGTGACTACCACTCCCATCATGCTATTGGCTACACTGACTTGACCAGCATACACAGAATTCCTTCCTTTCAGTGAGCTTCCCTGTGAGGTGGTGTTCTAGTGGTGGGTAAATATCTGGGGGTATTTGTTGGTTCTATTTGTGCCACTGCCTTGCTGTATTTGTTGTTAGGTTTGTAGATGTCATGATACAGTTACATATCACTATGGGATGGCAGGTATTGTGTTTGTCTGACTAGCATTCACATCTTGGGATGGATATCTTTTGGTTGCTGTGTATTTGCTAAGTGTGCATGGTTTGCCTATCCCCTTGACTGTGATGTGTGTGTGTAGTCACACCATATTGTGTATATTAGTTGTGTACTCACCAGGCTCTGGGATGTCTGTTAGTCCGTATACGCTCACTGGTGGTAGGATGGCCCACACCTTCTCCTCCCAGGGCCTGAGATATACTGGTTTTGCAGGAGGGCCACTGTCGGTGTGCTGGCTGAGGAGGTTGTCCTTTTTGAGTAGGTCCCTGACCCTCCTGCGAACATCATACCACCTGTTCTGGATGTCTTCCTTTGTGCGCAAACATTGTGATTGTGCGTTGACCCTGTTGACAATTCTCGCCCACATCTTGGTTTTCTGCGACATGTGGGTCTGTTGTACTAATGTACCAAACAACTGTGGCTCTACCCTGAGGATCTCGTCTACCAGGACTTCCAATTCACAATCTAGGAACTTATGGTTCTTCTTTGGGGGCATGGTGATGGGTGGTGGTGGTGATTGATGTGTGTGTGTGTGCAAGTGGGGGAGTGTGAGTGTAGCTTTAGCTGGGTGTGTGTGAAGGTGCTATTTGTAGGTGTGGTAATGGTGTGTGGCTTGTGTGATGTATGAGCTGTGAGTGTGTCTGTGGTTGCTGTGGGATGGTGTTCTGTCTGGCAGGTCAGTGGAATTTGCAAGGGATCATGGTAGGGATTTGTAGCCTTTATGTAGGTGGAGTTGGAGGTGTGTCCTTGTTCCATTTTTTTTTCCTCCCTTTATTTATCGGCTTAGTGGTTGCTTGTTTGGCCCTTTTTTTAAAATTTTTCCTTGGTGTTTTTGGTGCATGTAGGAGTCGTTCTTGTGTCCGAGTAGGACGCTGCAGTTGTGTGGTGCGATCTTGTCCGACTCGTTCCTGCTGTGTGTCAGCTAGGTTTCATATGCGGCGTACGAGTCGGTCGCGTAGTATTGGGTTGCTTCGGCTGGGTTTTGTATGCGTGTCGGTCGTACGGCTTGTGCTCCGGGCGAGTCGGTCGTGTTTTGCATGCACAGCATCGTACTACGCGGGTCGGAGTTCGCGGGTACATTTCGTTCGGGTTCAATCCGAGTGCGTGTCGGTCGGTTCGTTTTGCGTGGTTTCCTGGCCGGATGGCTTGTTTCCGTCCGGCTCGGTCGGTCGTTTTGTATTCCGTCCGAGTCTGTCGGATTTCACATGCATTTCATCGTACTACCGGGGTCGTGCGGCGCCGGTCCGAGTCGGTCGGACTAAATTCCCGTACCGAGTCGGTCGGTACGTTTTCCGGCCCGAATCGGAATCGGCCCCTTAGTGTCTTTAAGACTAATTTCAAACTCAGACATTGTTTTGTTTAACTCGTCAAGTCGTTTCTTTAACTCTATAGTACTTTGATATGTTTTTAATCGAATTTCCAGTGTGTGTATCTCCTCCTTCATTTCATCTGAGAGGCGTCCCGCAGTTTTTATAATCAGCACGAGCCAGTCTCTGGTACAGTGCCAAGAGATTAGCGACCAGTCCTTTTTAAAGTTTTTGTCCTGTTGAAAAGTGAAAGGTTCATTCCGCACAATCAACCCTCTTGGGGCGATGTTGGCTCTTAGATATTCGGTCATCATAATCCCGTGGACTAATGTTTTTATCTGGTTTCGTTTTAATTCTGTTAGTTCATCCCAACACTGGCTTGCTTCATTAGTGTCTCTGTTGGGTGTCACTGCCGCAGTACCGGCAATATTGTCTTATGTGTGTGTTTTATGAAAGTCACGAGGTGTGTGTGTTTTTTATGTCATTTTTATGGTATTTTAACCTTTGGTTATTCACTAGCGGCACGGTGTTCCAGCATGCCTTTTTATCCAACACAGGCTAAAAACCACGCGCAGAACTGGATTATCGCACGCACCATTATGGAGCATTATAGAATGTGGAAGCGCATTGAATACTGATGTATACCCACCTACTCGGAGAGAGGGGGGCTTTGTTCCCCTAACTTTGTTTTTTCTATCACACAGATACTACGTGATAAAGTCTTGATCGTATGTATGAATTAACGCATGCTTTATAGTTGCAGCGTTTATTTATTTATTTATTCATTGTTTAGATTGCCTTACTTTGGCTGATTAGGAGTGGCAAACACAGGGCTGGTACCTGTGTGGTCCTGACGAAGAGCATTGGGGAAGCTCGAAACATGTTGATGTATACTAAGGATTTCTAACCCATTATAGTTAGGTCTACTTGTATCACACCCCGGTTTTTAGGCATACCAAACTAGGAGCAACAATAAAGTATTTCGCCCACTAGCAAGGTATTTTTAACTCACTTTAGCCCACTCCACTACACTTTTACACTACACATAGGGGCCGATTCCGATCTCAGCCGGTAGGGCTCCGAATCGGATTCGGCTTAACCGGATCCGATTCGGAGCCCTATTTCCCGACCGATTCGTACACGCGTCCGGGCGAGCGAGTACGATGCGTATTCGCCAACCGACTCGTCCGGGCGTCCCGACCGCTCCGACCGACTCGATCCCGGGTCTAACCGCACCGACCGACTCGCACGGACACGACTCGCACCACGCAATGGAGACGTTCCCCGGCCGGGTAAGTACGATGCGCGCCGCGAGCAGTCCGACCGAGCCGCGCACTCCGGCTCGAAAAAGAGCTGTCGGAGCCTACTTTGGGGGTCCGTGTCGGACCCCCCTGTACGCGTAGCCGCGCGAGTCGCACACAGGGGGGACCCATGGGTCCCCCATACCTGTGCGTATACGGCGCGAATCGCTTCGCCGCGTACACGCTGTAGGGGGCGCCCTTGTCCGCATCGCACCCACTGAGTCAATGGGAGCCCACGTACGCGTTGTACGACAGGCTCCCATTGACTTCAATGGGAGTCCGACCGACTCGAGTCCAATGGCATACGTGCGCATCGTACTCGTTCGGTCGGGCTGCACGGGTCCGATTCGGTCGGATATCTCTCCGGGTCCGGCTCGGTCGGAGAGATTTCCGGCCCGAATCGGAATCGGCCCCAAAGTCTTCCACAAAAGTGCTCCTATGTAAATATCGCAAGTTGTAGCACGCCTCGGCTCGTAGAGAGCTGAGATGGCCCCTATGATGAAGCATGTCACCGTGGGGAAACCCTGGTGAGTGAGGGGACTCAAGAAAGAAATTCTTCTTTCCTGTTGTTGTTTTCCGGATCTCATTGATTGGAAACCCTATCCCTGTCTATTGGCTAGGCCCTTTACCCGACACTTCGGGTTTTAGGTTCAGTATCGATAAAGGAGGGTGGACCTAGCTCAAAAAACCTCTACCTCCCCACTTATTTTCTGTTCCCTCCTGGTTACTTCAGTAGAAGGAAATCGGTCTTGTGATATTTTGTGCACTTGCCCCTGGCGCGCTTGGGGGACCCGCCCATCAAGTGTCTGGAGTAATAAGGGCAACTTTTTTGGCGTTTTCCAGGGTACTGGATGTCTCCAGACCGCCGCTCCCAAGGACAATTTTGCTCCGCTGTAGTTACAGTCTGTGATTTCACAGAGAGGCTAAGAACACTATTTCGAAGTCTCAGGGCACTGTGGACATTGGTTTTTGCGGCTGGGCGTTGGGGACCAAGGAGGAGGCTCTATTTTGGCAGCAACATTGTTTTCTACATATGCTTTCCACGCTCCACATACCTGTCATCTTCCAGCGTTCACCGTGGGACAGAGCCGCGATGTGATATTCGCCGAGCAAGCCAGGGAAGTGCTTGCTGGGAACTGTAGTTTGCAGATGCAGACTGCAGTGGAACCTCATCAGGCAAATGCGGCTCGGCTGTACAGTCGCTACCAACATAGGAGCATGTGGACATTTAAAAGCAGTCGGTGAGAGAACGTGTTGATCTATGGCATTTGATAAAGGCATTACGCCGAAACGCGTCATGCCATTGCTTTTAATAAAGTTCTATTCCCTGGAATCCCCGCTGTGTCCCTCCTGGTTACTTCAGTAGAAGGAAATCGGTCTTGTGATATCTTGTGCGCTTGCCCCTGGCGCGCTTGGGGGACCCGCCCAACAAGTGTCTGGAGTAATAAGGGCAACTTTTTTGGCGTTTTCCAGGGTACTGGATGTCTCCAGACCGCCGCTCCCAAGGACAATTTTGCTCCGCTGTAGTTACAGTCTGTGATTTCACAGAGAGGCTAAGAAGACTATTTCGAAGTCTCAGGGCACTGTGGACATTGGTTTTTGCGGCTGGGCGTTGGGGACCAAGGAGGAGGCTCAATTTTGGCAGCAACATTGTTTTCTACATATGCTTTCCACGCTCCACATACCTGTCATCTTCCAGCGCTCACCATGGGACAGAGCCGCGATGTGATATTCGCCGAGCAAGCCAGGGAAGTGCTTGCTGGGAACTGTAGTTTGCCGATGCAGACTGGAGTGGAACCTCATCACGCAAATGCGGCTCAGCTGGACAGTCGCTACCGACGTAGGAGCATGTGGACATTTAAAAGCAGTTGGTGAGAGAACCTGTTAATCTATGGCATTTGATAAAGGCATTACGCTGAAACGCGTCATGCCATTGCTTTTAATAAAGTTCTATTCCCTGGAATCCCCGCTGTGTCCCTCCTGGTTACTTCAGTAGAAGGAAATCGGTCTTGTGATATTTGTGCACTTGCCCCTGGCGCGCTTGGTGGACCCGCCCAACAAGTGTCTGGAGTAATAAGGGCAACTTTTTTGGGCGTTTTCCAGGGTACTGGATGTCTCCAGACCGCCGCTCCCAAGGACAATTTTGCTCCGCTGTAGTTACAGTCTGTGATTTTACAGAGAAGCTAAGAACACTATTTCGAAGTCTCAGGGCACTGTGGACATTGGTTTTTGCGGCTGGGCATTGGGGACCAAGGAGGAGGCTCTATTTTGGCAGCAACATTGTTTTCTACATATGCTTTCCACGCTCCACATACCTGTCATCTTCCAGCGCTCACCGTGGGACAGAGCCGCAATGTGATATTCGCCGAGCAAGCCAGGGAAGTGCTTGCTGGGAACTGTAGTTTGCCGATGCAGACTGCAGTGGAACCTCATCACGCAAATGCGGCTCAGCTGGACAGTCGCTACCGACGTAGGAGCATGTGGACATTTAAAAGCAGTCGGTGAGAGAACGTGTTGATCTATGGCATTTGATAAAGGCATTACACCGAAACGCGTCATGCCATTGCTTTTAATAAAGTTCTATTCCCTGGAATCACCGCTGTGTCCCTCCTGGTTACTTCAGTAGAAGGAAATCGGTCTTGTGATATTTTGTGCGCTTGCCCCTGGCGTGCTTGGGGCACCCACCCAACAAGTGTCTGGAGTAATAAGGGCAACTTTTTTGGCGTTTTCCAGCGTACTGGATGTCTCCTGACCGCCGCTCCCAAGGACAATTTTGCTCCGCTGTAGTTACAGTCTGTGATTTCACAGAGAGGCTAAGAACACTATTTCGAAGTCTCAGGGCACTGTGGACATTGGTTTTTGCGGCTGGGCGTTGGGGACCAAGGAGGAGGCTCTATTTTGACAGCAACATTGTTTTCTACATATGCTTTCCACGCTCCACATACCTATCATCTTTCAGCGCTCACCATGGGACAGAGCCGCGATGTGATATTCGCCGAGCATGCCAGGGAAGTGCTTGCTGGGAACTGTAGTTTTCTGATGCAGACTGCAGTGGAACCTCATCACGCAAATGCGGCTCAGCTGGACAGTCGCTACCGACGTAGGAGCATGTGGACATTTAAAAGCAGTCGTTGAGAGAACGTGTTGATCTATGTCATTTGATAAAGGCATTACGCCGAAACGCGTCATGCCATTGCTTTTAATAAAGTTCTATTCCCTGGAATCCCCGCTGTGTCCCTCCTGGTTACTTCAGTAGAAGGAAATTGGTCTTGTGATATAAAATGTAATATATATATATTTACTTAAAAATAATTAATAAATAATAATTTTAATTAATTATAAAATGTTAGACATTAAAAAATAAAAATAAATATATATATACATACACCTGTAACATAAAAATTTAAAAAAATTATAATATAAATTAGAATATTAAAATATATAATATTTTTAAACCTAAATTTTAAACTACATTTAGTGCAACAGTAGGGAAAGTGTTGGATAGCGGAGGATAAAAAATTACTATTCACACTCCAGCGAGTGCAACAGTAGGGAAAGTGTTGGATAGCGGAGGGGAATATTTACTATTCCCACTCCAGCGGTTGCAACAGTAGGGAAAGTGTTGGATAGCGGAGGGGAATAACTTACTATTCCCACTCCAATGAGTGCAACAGTAGGGAAAGTGTTGGAGAGCGGAGGGATAAAAATTACTATTTCCACTCCAGCGAGTGCAACAGTAGGGAAAGTGTTGGATAGCGGAGGGTATTAATTTACTATTCCCACTCCTGCGAATGCAACAGTAGGGAAAGTGTTGGATAGCGGAGGGGAATAATTTACTATTCCCACTCCTGCGAATGCAACAGTAGGGAAAGTGTTGGATAGCGGAGGGTATTAATTTACTATTCCCACTCCAGTGAGTACAACAGTAGGGAAAGTGTTGGATAGGGGAGGGAAATAATTTACTATTCCCACTACAGCAAGTGCAAGAGTAGGGAAAGTGTTGGATAGCGGAGTGATAAAAATTACTATTCCCACTTCAGCGAGTGCAACAGTAGGGAAAGTGTTGGATAGCGGAGGGGTAAAAATTACTATTCCCACTCCAGCGAGTGCAACAGTAGGGAAAGTGTTGGATAGTGGAGGGGAATAATTTCCTATTCCCACTCCAATGAGTGCAACAGTAGGGAAAGTGTTGGATAGCGGAGGGGTACAAATTACTATTCCCACCCCAATGAGTGCAACAGTAGGGAAAGTGTTGGATAGCGGATGGTATTAATTTACTATTCCCACTCAAATGAGTGCAACAGTAGGGAAAGTGTTAGATAGCGGAGGGGTAAAAATTACTATTTCCACTCCAGCAAGTGCAACAGTAGGGAAAGTGTTGGATAGCGTAGGGGTATAAATTACTATTCCCACTCCTGCGAATGCAACAGTAGGGAAAGTGTTGGATAGCGGATGGGTAAAAATTACTATTCAAAATATAATAAAAAACCCAAAAACAAAAAAAATATAAAAATATAAAAATTTACAAAACATATAAAAATATTTTAATGTAGCAAAAATCTAAAATTGACATAAAAGTGTTATTTTTTTTAATTTAACAAAAAATGTACAAACAAATAAATATTTTGTAATAGAAATTAATCTTAATCAAAAATTAAAAATTACATAAATGTAATATTTATTTTCCTACCCTATAACACCACACAATTTACAACACACGTCTAAATTAAACAAAAATGTACCTCTATAATTAACACAATTAATTATCAATTAAATAAATATTAATAATTATAAAACACATTTAAAAATGTAAAAATTTATGTACAAACCAAACGTTACAGCTATTGAACCTAAATCCCCAAACAAAATAAAAACTAAACAATTACCAAAAATATTTGTCAATCAATAAATGAATATTAATGATCAAGTAATGATTAATTAATTTAAACTAAATTACTTTCCACCCTCTATCTAACCCAATAAACAGCAAAGCATACACCTAAAAATATTTACACAATTTCCATAACTAATTTTACATTAATAAATTAATATCAATTAACAACAAATCATTAATTAATTTAAAAAAATTACTTCCCACCATTTACCACTATAAACCCCGCAACTCACACATCAAAATTATAACACAATTGGCATATTTAAATTTTAATTAATTAATTAGCATTAATTAACAAATAGTTAATTAATTATAAATAAATTACCCCCCACCATATTCCCCTATAAATGCCACCACCAATTTCAGTAAAACATGAAACAATTAACATAATTAATTAATTATTTAATTAATTAATAACAATTAAGAAGCAAAATATAAATAATTATTAATACATTAATTCACACAATTAACACTATAAAATTAAATTAATTAAATATTATATTAAAAATATTAATAAATGTATTACAATTAAATTACTTCCCACCCTACTCCCCTATCAACCCACAACCCGCTCCTAAAAAAATACAATTAACATAATTATCAATGAATTAATACTAATTAACAACCAATTAATAAAAAATTATTAATAAATTAATGCCCACAATTAACAATATAAAATATAAAATAAATAAATATTAATTAATAAAAAATATTAACAGATTAATTATAATTACTTCCCACCCTATTCCCCTATAAAACCACAACCCACTCCTAAACAAATGACACAATTAACGAATTTACCAATTAATTAATCAATAAAAATTAACAGCCAATTATTAATTAATTAATTATAAATTAATTCCCACAATTAACACTATAAGATCAAAAATAAATAAATACTAATAAATAAAAATTAATATTCAATTTAATATAATTAAATTACTTCCCACCCTATTCCCCTATAAACCCACAACCCGCTACGGAACTAAAACGCAAAATTTAATTAAAATAAAATTAATAACTTCTAAAAATGTAACACATATATTAAAAAACAAATGCAATACTTAGACAAAAAATAGAGCACATACATTTAAAATACATACTAAAATACATAACACTAACTAAAAAAACGATATTTTTTACAACTATATTTTTGCAAGCGATATTAATTACTTCGATATTTGAGAAAACGATATTTCTTACCTGAAACTCGATATTCTTGACCACGATATTCTTGCAGTCGATATTTATGTAACTCGATATTTTGCACTCGATATTAGTGCAAGTTGACATTTCCTACTCGATATTCTGACTCTTTACCCTCCTGAGGACACCGGATTTGTTCAGCAAAGAAATCAACTCCAGTCTCCGAATCCAGGCAGATCCGCAACACTGCACCACTTTGCACCTGATGCCCATGACCCAAGTTTGAGTGATTCACCTATCCTGTGAAGTCTCCATCAGCGATCCTGACCTTCCAACTGCGACCAGAACCAGCGGAGAAAACCCAACACCAAAATGCACCCCTGCACCCTTTGCCCCCTACCTTCGGGAGCACAGCCAACGGTGCCCAGGTGTCCCTCAGCTATAAAACTTACCTGCCCAGCCATAGGTCACCTTTGCACAGCCTCTTGGTCCAAACCTCTTTCTGAAACAGATGACCTCCACTGAAAAGCATTGGGTGCCCGACGCCCATTTGCACCCTGCACCCTGCACCTGGCCACCCCTGTACAGCTGGTGGTGTAGATTTGGTGCTGCTTTGTGGCCCCCCCATGCTCACTTCAACCCCCAGGCCACTTGCCCTAAGACCGCAGGTACCTACTTGCAAACCCCCCCCCCCGGTACAATTGGATAACATTGGGCCCAGTGAGGTCTGCATCCGGCCGCTCAGTGCTGCTGGTGGTGCCGTACCTACCTGGTATTGAACCTTGCCGTGTGTTGTCCTAAATCCCCAAAGCCTGGGGAAGTAAGTCGAGTCCTTACCTGCAAACTGTTTAACATTGTCATCCTCCATAGGATTGCATTGTAAGTTCTACCTATTGTATTGAACTGTCTAACCTTAACACTGCAAAACATATCACTGTATTTAATTGGCATTTACAGAAATCCTTCTAAACACTGTAAAGTATACAATTGCATTTACCAAACATTACTGCATTTTTTTTAAAGTATTGCCAGTTTTACAAACTGTACAACTTACCTGCACTAAGTAATTTTTGGTTCTAGTAATAACATAACAAAGTAACATCTTTTTCTACAAACAACTGGTCTGGATTCAGTCTTTGAGTGTGTAACATTATTTCTTGCCTGAGTGTGTACAATAGATGCTTAACACTACCCTCTGTTAAGCCTAACTGCTCAGCCCATCTACGGCTAACTTGAGAGTAAGGTATCATCTACTTTAACCTCTGACATACGTTTAGGGACTCACTGGACTCTGTGCACACTTTACCTCTTTTTGGTATAGTATATACAGAGCCAGCTTCCTACATTGCATCTGAAAGAAAACATGAGGCTCTCAAAATTGAGGCCATTACTGTTTAGTATCCACCAGTTCTTATTTATGATCCTTTTCACCTCATTCAAAGTGTTGCTGTACATACTAACACATAGTAGTTGGTATGGCTCCCCTCTGTTGTAATCTACTAAAGGTTTATCTCTGTTACTGTATCTGGCTCTCTTTCCTGCTTTCACTTTCCAACATTTGTGGTACCCCTGGCCCATCAATCTCTTGCTCAAAAGTCTAGCCTCAATTTTGTAATTAGCCAATTTAGAACAGTTATGCCTTATTCGCAGGAACCTACCCAGGGGTAGGTTTTCCCTGAGTGTGAGAGTGTGCCCGCTACTTAAGTGCAACAGACTGTTCCTATATATTGGTTTGGTATGCATCACTGTTATAAATGGCCCCAACTCTGAACTAATCCTAAGTTCTAGAAAAGGAAATTCCTGATTATTCATTGTCAAAGTAAACCTCAAAAAGGTATTTTTGTTGTTAATCCAGTCAACAAATTCCTCTGCTAGTGCTTTTGAGCTGTGCCAGATGACAAACACATGATCGATGTTCTGCCCCACAACTTAACCTGTTCCTGGTAGGGGTTGTTAGTCCATATGTGTTGGATTGGTGTACAAAGAGGCAGGCCAAGCTAAGAGCAAACATACTGCCCATAGAAGTGCTGGGAAATCAAAGTAGTTCCTTTTTAGGGGCCGATTCCGATCTCGGCCGGTAGGGCTCCGAATAGGATTCGGCTTTACCGGATCCGATTCGGAGCCCTTTTTCCCGACCGAATCGTACGCGGGTCCGGCCGAGCGAGTACGATGCGACTCGCCGACCGACTCGTCCGGGCGACCCGACCGCTCCGACCGACTCGTACCCGGATCGTACCGCTCCGACCGACTCGCTCGGACCCGATTCGCACCGCGCAATGGAGACGTTTTCCGGCCGGGTAAGTACGATGCGCACCTCGACCGCTCCGACCGACTCGCGCCGTCCGACTCGAACTCGCTGTCGGAGCCGTACTTTGGGGGTCCGTGTCGGACCCCCTGTACGCGTACCCGCGGAGGCGCACACAGGGGGACCCATGGGTCCCCCTACCTGTGCGTGTACGCCGCGAGCGCCGCGGCGTACTCGCTGTAGGGGCGCCCTTGTCCGCCTCGCACCCATTGGAGGCAATGGGAGCCCGCGTACGCGTTGTACGACCGGCTCCCATTGAGTTCAATGGGAGTCCGACCGACTCGTGTCCGGTGGCATACGAATGCATCGGACTCGTTCGGTCGGACTGCACGGGTCCGATTCGGTCGGAAATCTCCCCGGGTCCGGCTCGGTCGGAGAGATTTCCGGCCCGAATCGGAATCGAAACCTTAGTGTGAGAATCACAAGGGTCATAATGAATTCAATTGGGGTTTTCTAATGCCATGATCTCTGAAGTAAGAGTTCTTCAATGGTTTTTAAGCTTTCATCCTGTGGAATACTCATGTACAGAACTTCCATATCTAAGCACATCCGGTTCTGTCTCATGATTTTTTTTTTATTCCTTGTAAGGTATTGAGTAGATGTTTCAACTACTAATAAATGTAAAAACCAATCAACAAATATTGATGTTTCCAAGATTGAACCAATATCTGAAAAAGTAGGGCATCAGGAAACTGGACGCCGTTGTTTGTGACTCTTCTGCGTGGTGTAGAAATATGGTGTACGTGGATTCTCATCTACAAAGAATTCTGCCTCCTGCTTCCTAATCCACTCCAGTGCATGTGCCATTATGACTTTTTTTTTAATGTCTGCCTCTAGTTTTTTGGTTGGGCCTGTTGTAAAAATCTTGTAATTTCTCTGGTCATTAAGCACAATGGTGCACCCGAACAGGTAATTATCTTTGGTCTGTACAACTATTGTACCTCCTTTTTCTGCAAGCTGTATGCCTAAATCTTCTCTTTTCTAGATTCTCAAGTTCTGCTCTCTCTTTGGAAGTCAGGTTATGATAATGTATTTCTTGAGGGTCAAAAGCTTCTAGCTCCTTTATTACCATTTGTTCAAAAGCTATAACTTTGGGAGGCATCATTATCATTGGAGGATTAGGGAGGCGGTTAGCTGTGATCCCAATTTGATTTAAAAAAAACCTCTCCCCTTCTAGAGAGTGTTTATTAACTGTCCTTGGACATTGTGTAAGACAATTGTTTCTTAATAGTCAGGAGTTCTGATGAAAACAAGGGAGCAGAAGGACCTCTATGTTTGGGGTGACTTACCTTAGTGGGGATAAATAAGGCAACTGCCTTTGACAGTCAATTTTTAAGTGACTTGACATCCTTGTCCAAATTCCCAGAAAAGTCCAGTGTGGTGGATGACAGAAATAAGTGCATATCAGCAACCTTGATTTTACTCCAGAGCTTCACATCCAAGGGGACATGGGTGCCAGATAGAGATTTTCTTGTCACAGTCTATCAGCAAAAGGGAATACAGTAGTGATCCCAGCATATCAAGAGAAGGGGGGCCTCAAGGCGTAGAGGGAGATTAGAGAAAATAAGGCTGAGCGAGTGACCACTTTGATGCATGGGGAGCTTAACAAACTGGAGTAGGTCAAAAACCTGGCAGGCTTCTATCAGCAATCTCCCAGTAGTATCTGTTGGCATATCTATATGTAAATTAAACTCACCTAGCACAGTCAAATTGGAGTCCTTATGAGCCATAGTACTTAGGCACCTCATCCCAATACTCCAAAAACATATAGGCCAGTCCGAGGGGCGCACACCAAAATCACTGAAAAGGAAATTTGAGAGCAAGAGAAATGCAAAACTCCATACCTTTGGCACCTTTCAAATAAGAGAGAGAGAATGAACTGGTATGAAGCTCCTCATAAAATAACAACTGTGACCCAGCCCCCTTTTTTCTATGCAATTTCTTATGTAAATGCAAAAACCAAGGTGGATGGCTTGGCAGATATCTGGACCCGACTCTGGCTGAATCCAGGTTTCTGTTAGGGGCAGGGCATCTAGATTGGTGTCCACAAGCAGATGTGCAAAAGAGGATGCTTGGGCAGGGATCGTACATGCACTGATTCTATCTGAAAAGTGGAACGGTGCAGAGGTCTAGTGTTCTGAGTGTTGCGGGGGTTATTACATAAAGGCTTTTTTTGAAAGGCAGATGGATTAGCAGTGAGTACTTATGTGAAAATACAACACAAGAAAAATTCCACACCAATTGTAATTGTAATTGTAAATGTATTTATATACGGCTTACAACTCCTGACGAGGAGGCTTTTGAAGCACTGTTTGCGGCAAGTAGCATACTACTCCAGATACCAAGATTAGTAATTAGTAGGTTAATATCATTTTTGTTTTGTTTTGTCTTGTGCGTTAGTTGTGTTAGGATTGTGCCCTTATTTTCTTCTGGATTTAGTAGAGTTTGGGTAAAGACAGAATGAAAGGAGTGGATTTGAAAAGGGGAAGTAGTGAGTTGTTTTGTAAGTAATGTCCATATGTGCTTTTTAGTTGGGTGGCATGGTTTAAAAGGAAGGGTGAAAGATTGAGGATGATGTTCAGGAGCTCAAAGTAGTCAGAGTATGAGATGAGTCGAAGGGAGAAGGAATAGGAAGGACAGGCATTCTTCATGTGGTACATTTTTATGGTTTCAAATAAATGTAATTACCTTATATATACATAAATATACACATGGCACTTTTTGTAGTTATTAGTAGCAGGCGTAACCCTCTATACATGCACCTATATATACATAGCAGAAGCAATTTTGACATGGTCTCATATACACATGTATATTGTGGTGTAATAAATAATTTTCCCTAATATAAATGTATCTATTTATAACAGAACCATAATTTAGACTACAATGATGTGTACTTGTATGATAACTGCTCTTTTCCATATCGTGATGAGTATATTTCCTCATCTCTGAGTATGCTACTGTGGTACATTCTTCAGTTGTGAGTATGGTATTCAAGAGGGGAAGAGCCAGCATTTGACTAATCTTCTGAAGTGAAGATGGTTGTCTGTGGACCTTATGTTTGCAGGTAAAGAATTCCATAGTTGTGCTGCTTTAAAAGAGAAAGCTGATTCAACCATGTTTTTTTTCTTTTATAGGAATATGAATCATGGAGCCCTTCTTGAGAGTATGTTCCTTTGTTGTATGTATTTGTTGCTTTTCTTCCTGATAAAGATTGGTCCTTTGCCTTGTATTGCTTTGTGTGTGAAGCAAAGCAGCTTTAAGGAGGATCTTCTGCAACTGGTAACAAGCGTAGTGACCTCAAGGGAGGAGAGATGTGTGCTTTTGGCTTTACATGTAGGAGGAATTTAGCAACAGCGTTCTGAATTATTTGCCATAGTCAATGGAGTCAATGGAGTTGAGCCGTAATACAGACCATTAGCGTAGTCCACTTTTGCTTGTACCTTGTGTCAGAATCCTAGGTCTGGAAAGATGCAATGCAGTGTTTTTATTGTGAGAAAGCTTAATTTGGCTTCCTTATCTGCTTGTGGATCTAGTGACAATTTGGCGTCAATGGCAATTGCACATTTTTTACCTCCTTAGATATTTTTGGAGTTGGTCATAATTTGTCAGGACAGGCGCCGAGAGGGTTGTAGGTTTTCCAGCCACCGCAGAGGAGTATCTCGGTTTTGGAAGCAATCAATTTGAGGTGGTTCCATGTCATCCACTGGTCGACAGCCCAGAAGCAATCAAATGGTTTTGATGTTTTAATATCCTTTGGAATTTCCAGTTTAAGAAGATTCTTTGTGTCATCTGCATAGTTATAGCAGGTAATGTCAAAATCATTCGTCAGATGCAGTAGTGATTTCATGTAGAGCATGGGTGAGATGATTGAGGGACTCCTGCTTTAATCTTGTGTGGGGGTGTATATTCTCACTGGCATGGCTGCTGAAGTTGATAGTAGGATGTCTTTTCAGATTTCAGATGGAAAATTAGGAAAAATAGAGTTAATATTAATAAAAATGACACCAAAACAAGTTTTTAGTGAAAAATAGCGCCAAAAAGAACAAAGCGCCAACCACTGGTACCTGGTCGCGCAAAACTGGGACAACATCACAAGTTAAGGATGACCACAGTGGAGCGTGAGTCAGATACAGATACCAGGTTCGCCCTGCTCAAGAGTTACCTTCAGACTTTGAAGAAATTCTGAAGATTTCTTGAAGACTGTAGAGCCCTCAGCAGGGCCCGGCAGCAGGCTATATCTGAGAGGACATCATTGATGATGAGAAGTCACTTGACGAAGTCTCAGGAAGCCATCAACGATGGACAGAAAAGGTGGATTTTCAGGCCGAGGAGGTCATCGTCTCAATAGGCTGCTGGCCGTCGTCATTAAGCTCAGTGAAGATTTCAGCCTTCAGACTTAGAAGTTTTTCTGGAGCCCAGATTCCTCTAGCTCGATGAGGCTGCAGACTGTAGCTGAACAGGTCTGACAAGGCCCAGATACCACCGCTGAGAGGTCCCACTGAAGAGGATTTGCTGCTGCAGAGCAAAATGTAGTAGGTGCTGTGGTGAAGTCTGTTCCACCAGCGATGCGCCTTCATCGGATTGGCTTGTAGGTAGGACTGGTCGCGGTCAGTTCTCAGAGACGTTTTTGCTGAAAACAGTTCTAAGTTCCAGGTTTTGGATTTTGGAAGGAGGAGGTCACATTATCACCACATCAAGGGTCCAGGCCCTCTGGGGCACCACTTAGGTGCTAGGACTCACTCTAGCAGGGACCAGCAGCAGCAGGTGGGCGCGTTGCAGGGTCTCTGGAGCTTGTTGTTTCCATGTAGCTGACAGAGGAGGCCTGCCAGCTAGCCCTTGCAGTCATCTCTGGTGATCCTGAGTTCAAAGAGGAGGTCCAGTCCTCCTTGCTCAGACAGCAAGGCAGTCCTTCCAGCAGCAGGACAGTGTGGCAGTCCTTCTTCTGTGAGACTTCCACAAGTGATGTGATTTGGGGTCTGAGGGTCCCACCTTTTATCCCCAGTGCCAGCCTTTGTGTGGGGTGCAACATCTGGCTGGACCATTCCCCTGCCCCACCTGAGTTTGACTCACAAGTGTCTGTCAAGACAGAAGGCTAGTGTCAGGTTCCTTTGTGTGTGCTGCAGGCAAGGCCTTTGAATTGTAATTCAGTGCTGGGTACAACTCCTGTCCCAGTCATCCTGTCATCCTGTCACACGTCACACATAAGCCCCTTTTGTCCCATGTCAAGGAGGAATACACAACCCATCACAGAAGAAATAGCCACAGTCATGTGACCTATTTACTGACAGAGTTGCACAGGCCAAGTTTGAGAGGTCACTGGGCGGGACTACAGGAGCCCTTCCGGTGCACGCTCTTGAAGGAGCACACGAACGGTCCGGGTGATCAGGAGGAGTGCAAGTTGGAGGCGCCCTATAACACAGTAAGAGTGTGTGAGCGTGACTGAGGGCTTTGACAATGCTCGGCGAGATATGCAAACAACTAAAGAGACACCACAGACTCGGGGGCAGCATGCTTGAATGTTCCGCTGTGCCGAGCCAAGATATTGTTGACTCGGGGGCAGCATGGTAGAGTGATTTGCCTTGTCTAATTGAGATACCGCTGATTCGGGGGCAGTATGGATGAATGTTTTGAGATGTTAAGTGGGGCCTCCGTGAGATATGAATAACTCGAAATACGAAATAGCACTACAGCACAGATATGGGGCAATGCTAGTCGGTATAAATACAGATGTATGACTTTACCGAATAGGGTAGATGTATGGAGGTGTGGCAGACAATCTTGCACAAAAATGGGGAATATGCGAAATATCCAGGAGTGTGTACGCATTTATTAATATATGTGTGTGTATATACCCACAGGTTGACGGGCAGCGACTGTGATTACGTACAGGGGATGCGTGGCTAAAAAGTTGAGAATACTCCCCAGGGGGTGTGTTGCTGGTATGAACTCTGATAGCAACCACCTGGTAAATATATTACCACTACTGATCTGCATGTGTTAACGCTTGGGCAAAGTTGCCAGTTAACGTTTCAATATGTCTTCATTGGTTGGCACCATCTTTTTTATCGTTTGTCAATCACCATAGGCTAACCTTGAAGTACCAGAGAGGTGAAGACTGGTCCCCGAGCCCTGATGAAATTGCCGCAAGGTATTGGCAATGAAACTTGTCGGCCTTTCCTAATTGAAATGGTCTAGAACATGCCGTTCTTTTTAATCTGAGTGTGCTCACGGCATCCAATAAAGTATGTATAATTGCGAGTGAGTCACATCTCATTTTAGCTTGGAGAAGCAATTTTCCCTTTTTTTCACTATGGGTCCAGTTGGCATAGAATGACACAAGCGCTTTCTGTGCATTCTTGCACATGTCACTTCTATTTCTTTCTTTCTCTTCACCTCTAAACATAATTTTGGCACTATTTTGCTTTCTTCATGGTCATGAAAGTTACCAATGATAAAAGTGTGAGCAAACTGGTGAGTACCAACCAGCAGCTCCCTTGGTGATGCTTACGTGAGGTACTTTCTGACCTTTCCCACATTTTTTTCTTCTTGATCACATTTACAAGAGGATTTGCAGTTTGGTGGATTGACAAACAGTCAAAATTGGACACCGGGATTCGGATGTGACTGGCATACTTTTAGAAGCCAGACTCTGGGCAGAGATATTATTAAGCTGCCCCTGGTATCCTTGAAAAGGATTGGTGTTCAAGTACAATCAGGTTTTTTATATTTTGAGAGTTGCACAGTATGCCTGGGCACAGAAACGCCAACTTTCTAAAAGAGGTAGTTCTTAAAAAAGACTTTAAATTATAATTCAAAAGAGTCAAAGAAGTATTTTCCTATCTGCTCCCCACCTGAAGTTACACTTTATTAAATGTACACTTTATTAAATGGAGCAAGGTACCCCAGTGATAGCCTGGCAACAGGGAAAAACAAATTCACTGTTAATACATGTAAAACTTAAAACAAATGTACTACTTTTTTAAATACCATTCACCATGCCCTAGGAGCTGATAGAGCCTACTTTGGGCTGACTTATAAGTAATGGTGGGCATAACTGGTGAAATTCTCTGTAGCATAATTATTACTCATAATTACCGCAAAATTATGTAATTATACTTAATTATGCAAGAAGCATAATCCAGCATTTAGTACTATTTTGTTAGTGCAAAATGCACCCTCATGTTCCAATGGGCTGGAAGATGCATTTTGTGCTTAGAAATTAGCAGTAAATACAGTGGGACACAATCAGCAGTACTGCATCACAAATGAGTATGGTAGCTCTAATGATGGGTAGACTGACTGTTTCCCTATTTAGGAAGTCTGGGCCCAATTTGGGATGTCACAGGAATACTGTCAGGATACATGGAAAGACCATTCTTATGGAAGAAGCCTCACATACATTTTGTCATGCTTCATCATCTGCATCTTCCGACCATGGTAGGACACTGCCACCAGGGCGTACTCGCCCTCCTGATGGACTCGGACAAAGGAGGGAGTTCTCAGATACAAAATCTACTGGACATATGGCGGGATCCAGATAAACTAAAAATAACTTATGGTTACCTGGTATATAAGCTTTAATAATGGGGACCTCAGGTATGACTAAAAACAAGAGTGGGATGGTTTTTGAGGACAATAGCTCAAACCATCCTTCTAAGCCAACCTGTTTTTGCCCTAATGTTTAACCTATGCAGGTCTGGGGCATTCTCCAGGACTAGGGATCCCTAATTATATGTGGCCAAATTGCCAAATATACACAATAATAAAACCAGGGTACCCAGGTGAATCCTGCCTGAGCATAGATACATTAAAATACATGAAAGTTAAAATATTTTGGAATTCCCTACAATACAATTTTGATGCAGCCACACAAGCGACACTGCACAGCATGCCACTGCAAAAGACACACATGATGAGCGATGAAGCACTTGCATATACGGCGCACATACATCTAAAGTGAATTACACCAATTCTTTTTTTAAAACAATTCTTTTTAGAAAACATGTCTATCCCTTACCCTAATTAAGGGGAGATACCGGCTTTCTGGTCTTGGAGGGAACAATATCCTCTATAGTCAGACACTGGTAGGAGATAATAAAGGGAAGGGAGGAGGGTAAGAAAATTGTCTTTAGTATGGGGAACCAAAAGTCCAGTCTGTTTCAGGAGCGCTTTTAATGTAATTCACTGACTCATTAGAGCAACTCAGGAACACCCATACATTTGTGCAATGGGTGATAATATGCCAATTCACAGCATTATAATCGATTGCTTCCACAATAATCATAACGACCGATTAAGTATTAGTTGTGCTAGCTGTAGGTTCTGGGTATGAGACCCAGATGTGGTGTGTAATCATTGGTGGCAGTGCAAAGCCCTGTTGTTGTTGACGGGGTATGCAGCACCACCATAAGGCCCCGTAGCCCCCAGTTAATCGCACCACAAATTATCGTCCCGGGTATGTAAGGCATCTATAATCTGCCAGGCAATGCAGGTGATAAAAATGTATTTGACTACTGCCATGTGGAGTGGCATCAAATTAGGTTATAATTTAGCATAAACACTCTCTCATACCAAAATTAACTCATGTTTGAGTTCAAGTCGCACAATGTTGTTTACATTGGTAAAGTCGGCGCGGTAACCAGACCTAACCCTAAGGTTTGCACCTAGATGTGTGCCTTGTGATAGCCCCCGCTTTAGGTGCCCCCCAGCACTTATTTCATCAAGAGGATCATTGTCTGGATACACATATGTGAGCACCTACTCCCTGCCACTGGTATGGCTAGCGGGAGCTGGCACTAGCCTTTTAAGCGTATGCGCATGCAGCGAATATGGTGTGCCGGAGCCCCAGGTTAGCATTGCGTGAGGCACAGCGTGGGGATGATGGGACATTTAGTTCCCACGGCCTGCTGCCTCATTTCCAAATAATGGGGAGCTGACAGAATGAGCCGCCCCAAGGTGGGAGGATTCTGTTGCTTATGTGCTCACACGGGGCTTAGTGGAAAACAGCCACATCACATGCAGGAAAAATTAACTGTGAGAGAGTTCGAAAGCTACAAGTGGCAATTTGGTGGAATATATACATACATATATATTCAACAAAACGCCAAAGCTTCTCAAGATGCACTCGACAGTGCGTCTGCCATTCGGCATCACGGTTCAGCGCGCCCCAACCATCCAAGTTCGTTGTGTTGCCTGACGCGTTTCTGTGGCCAACGTACTACTTCATCAGAGGCATTTCTTCTGTACGCATTGGAGCGCGCTTTATACTGCATGCTGATTGATTTAAAAACCCCTCATGGGTTCAACTGCGTACTTGATTTCTTCATACAGCATGCTGGGATGTGTAGTCACATCGAGCTTTCATTAAACACCTATAGTAGGTTCCAATGCTTACAGATTTCAGAGAGTCAGTTAAAATCCTTAGTAGGATCTGGATGTGATGGGAGCAGGCACTCTTCATCATTCCTGCTCCGGTTTCCAGCACAGTGCGTCTTGATGAAGAGTGCCTGCTCCCATCACATCCAGATCCTACTAAGGATTTTAACTGACTCTCTGAAATCTGTAAGCATTGGAACCTACTATAGGTGTTTAATGAAAGCTCGATGTGACTACACATCCCAGCATGCTGTATGAAGAAATCAAGTACGCAGTTGAACCCATGAGGGTTTTTAAATCAATCAGCATGCAGTATAAAGAGCGCTCCAATGCGTACAGGAGAAATGCCTCTGATGAAGTGGTACGTTGGCCACAGAAACGTGTCAGGCAACACAACGAACTTGGATGGTTGGGGCGGGCTGAACCGTGATGCCGAATGGCAGACGCACTGTCGAGTGCATCTTCAGAAGCTTTGGCGTTTGTTGAATAAAATTATGACACGGGTGCCTTCCCGTGCAAGATGCACCATCTCGAAGGAATGAGAGGCTGAGGGAGAGGAACCTTCCTGCTCCGGTTTCCAGCACAGTGCGTCTTGATGAAGAGTGCCTGCTCCCATCACATCCAGATCCTACTAAGGATTTTAACTGACTCTCTGAAATCTGTAAGCATTGGAACCTACTATAGGTGTTTAATGAAAGCTCGATGTGACTACACATCCCAGCATGCTGTATGAAGAAATGAAGTACGCAGTTGAACCCATGAGGGGTTTTTAAATCAATCAGCATGCAGTATAAAGAGCGCTCCAATGCGTACAGGAGAAATGCCTCTGATGAAGTGGTACGTTGGCCACAGAAACGCGTCAGGCAACACAACGAACTTGGATGGTTGGGGCGGGCTGAACCGTGATGCCGAATGGCAGACGCACTGTTGAGTGCATCTTGAGAAGCTTTGGCGCTTGTTGAATAAAATTATGACACGGGTGCCTTCCCGTGCTAGATGCACCATCTCAAAGGAATGAGAGGCTGAGGGAGAGGAACCTTCCTGCTCCGGTTTCCAGCACAGTGCGTCTTGATGAAGAGTGCCTGCTCCCATCACATCCAGATCCTACTAAGGATTTTAACTGACTCTCTGAAATCTGTAAGCATTGGAACCTACTATAGGTGTTTAATGAAAGCTCGATGTGACTACACATCCCAGCATGCTGTATGAAGAAATCAATTACGCAGTTGAACCCATGAGGGTTTTTAAATCAATCAGCATGCAGTATAAAGAGCGCTCCAATGCGTACAGGAGAAATGCCTCTGATGAAGTAGTACGTTGGCCACAGAAACGCGTCAGGCAACACAACGAACTTGGATGGTTGGGGCGGGCTGAACCGTGATGCCGAATGGCAGACGCACTGTTGAGTGCATCTTGAGAAGCTTTGGCGTTTGTTGAATAAAATTATGACACGGTGCCTTCCCGTGCAAGATGCACCATCTCGAAGGAATGAGAGGCTGAGGGAGAGGAACCTTCCTGCTCCGGTTTCCAGCACAGTACGTCTTGATGAAGAGTGCCTGCTCCCATCACATCCAGATCCTACTAAGGATTTTAACTGACTCTCTGAAATCTGTAAGCATTGGAACCTACTATAGGTGTTTAATGAAAGCTCGATGTGACTACACATCCCATCATGCTGTATGAAGAAATCAAGTACGCAGTTGAACCCATGAGGGGTTTTTAAATCAATCAGCATGCAGTATAAAGAGCGCTCCAATGCGTACAGGAGAAATGCCTCTGATGAAGTGGTACGTTGGCCACAGAAACGCGTCCAGGCAACACAACGAACTTGGATGGTTGGGGCGGGCTGAACCGTGATGCCGAATGGCAGACGCACTGTCGAGTGCATCTTCAGAAGCTTTGGCGTTTGTTGAATAAAATATATATATATATATATATATATATATATATATATATATATATATATATTCACTGAAAAAACCATAGGTTTTAGGGACAGTTATAGTTAGTTGGACATTGCACTCGTACAAAACCCGTGAAATTCCCCTGTTATAGTTAGTTCAGCTAACTATAACTCGCGCCCCGCAATGCACTGCTGATGACGTCACATATTACATCACTCATGACATGGTCAGTGACATCACTGATGACATCACTGATGACATCTCAAATGACATCACTGATGACATCACTGATGACATCATCCAGTGACTGTGTGTTTCTGTAAAGTTTAAATATGTTTAATATATATAGGGAAAGGCGTATTGAAGAATGAGTGGGTGTATAAGTGTCTGAATGGATGATTTAGTACGTGAGTGACTGACTCTACAAGTGAGTGATTAAACGTATCTTACTGAATGCATGGGTTAGTGTGTGAATGTCTGTATCCGTCTGTTTGTTGGTGTGTAAGTGGATGCATGGATTTGCGAATAGCTACATGAGTGTCTATATGGGTTATTGATTGGTTCTCTGAGTATCTGTATGGCTGCCTGAGTGTTTGTGTGGGTGGGGTGTGTGTGACTCTATACATAGATGTGTGAGTGGGTGATTCACTGGGTGCATGATTTCAAGAGTGCATCTGTGATGGACTGCTTGGGTGGGTGAGTGTGTGTATGGGTGTGTTAGTGAGTGAATGTATATCTCAGTGGTACATGTGCGAGTAACTACATATGTAAAAGGCAGTATATATGTGTGTTAGAGTATTTAAATGGCTATAAGTGAGAGTGTGTTATTGTGAGAGTGGCTGTATGGATGCGTGTGTGCTTGTATCAGTTATTGTATAAGAGCGTAAGAATGTGCTAGTATTTGTATGAGTAAGTGAGCTGGTGTGTGTATAACTGTATAGGTGAGTAAATGGGTGTGTGATTAATTTTGTGCATGACTGACTAGGTGTGTGAGTACCTCTATGGATGAGTGGCGGTGTGTGAGTGTTTATATAGGTGTATGAGTGCATATGATAGTCCTGTACTGAGTGACTGTAAGTATGAGTGACTGTACAGGTGAGTGAGTGGATGTGTGTGTAGACCTAAGAATCAGTGAGTGGGTATGTAGTTTTTGGTGTTGGAGTGTCTATGGTTTTGAGAATGGCAGTCTGTAATTTAGAGTGGGTGTATCAAAAGTTATATTAGGGTGTGAGAAGATGCATGAAATTATCACATGGATGATGTCATCAGTGATGTCATTTGAGATGTCATCAGTGATGTCATCAGTGATGTCACTGACCATGTCATGAGTGATGTAATATGTGACGTCATCAGCAGTGCATTGCGGAGCGCGAGTTATAGTTAGCTGAACTAACTATAACAGGGGAATTTCACGGGTTTTGTACGAGTGCAATGTCCAACTAACTATAACTGTCCCTAAAACCTATGGTTTTTTCAGTGAATTTCAAAGGTTTTTTAAATGCTAATTTCTAACTATAACGTGTCTGAAACCTATGGTTTTTTCAGTGAATTTCAAAGGTTTTTTAAATGCTAATTTCTAACTATAACGTGCCTGAAACCTATGGTTTTTCAGTGAATTTCAAAGGTTTTTAAATGCTAATTTCTAACTATAACGTGCCTGAAACCTATGGTTTTTTCAGTGAATTTCAAAGGTTTTTAAATGCTAATTTCTAACTATAACGTGCCTGAAACCTATGGTTTTTAAGTGAATTTCAAAGGTTTTTAAATGCTAGTTTCTAACTATGCCAACAGAGGTAGGACATGTGAAGAAAGAAGAAAAACGCACAGAAAGAAGCAAAAGATGTGCAGAAAGAACCAACAGAGGAGCAGAAAGAGGCCTTGTTGCAAAATCATCCTGTGCCCACAACTTTTTCAGACGGGTACTGGTGGTAACTGACTCTGACTAACCAGAGCCAGTGCACGTTTGCACAGTGGTGAAGGGAGGGGGGCCTGAGGTGACGTGTGCAAACGCGCCCCGTGGCGCGTTTTAAGTTGCAGGATTAAGTCCCCTTGAATCCTGAGGGTCCCTGGGGTCCAACTAGCCCCCAGGTACCTACAGTTAGGACCACAGAGCTGAGTTGCAGAGAGGCGTTCCAAGGCCACGCACCTTTTTCACCTCTCTGCAACGCACCTCTGTTGTGCTTACTGAAGGTACCTGGTGGGCTAGTTGGCCCCCAGGATTCAAAGGGAATTAACTCCTCAACTTAAAATGCACCACAGGGCGTGTTTGCGCACATGTCACCTGAGGCCCCGCCCCCTCCCTTCACCACTGTGCAAACGCGCCCGTGGCGCGTTTTAAGTTGGGGGATTAGGTCACCTTGAATCCTGAGAGTCCCTGGGGCCCAACCAGCCCACCAGGTACTTCCAGTAAGCACCACAGGCCTGCGTTGCAACGCCTGTAACAAATTGTGCAGTTGTGTTTAGGTAGTGAAGAGGGTCGTGCTGGGGGTAGTGTTTTAGGGTTTAGGGTAGTGCAGTGGTGTTTGTGTAGTGTAGGGGGTCATGCTGGGGGTAGATTTAGGGTTTAGGGTAGTGCAGTGGTGTTTGGGTAGTGTAGGGAGTCGTGCTGGGGGAGTGTTTTAGGGTTTAGGGTAGTACAGTGGTGTTTGGGTAGTGTAGGGGGTCGTGCTGGGGTTAGTGTTTTAGGGTTTAGGGTAGTGCAGTGGTGTTTGGGTAGTGTAGGGGATACTGCTGGGGGTAGTGTTTTAGGGTTTAGGGTAGTGCAATGGTGTTTGGGTAGTGTAGGGGGTACTGCTGGGGGTAGTGTTTTAGGGTTTAGGGTAGTGCAGTGGTGTTTGGGTAGCGTAGGGGGTACTGCTGGGGGTAGTGTTTTATGGTTTAGGGTAGTGCAGTGGTGTTTGGGTAGTGTAGGGGTTCGTGCTGGGGGTAGTTTTTAGGGTTTAGGGTAGTGCAGTGGTGTTTGTGTAGTGTAGGAGGTCGTGTTTTAGGGTTTAGGGTAGTGCAGTGGTCTTTGGGTAGTGTAGGGAGTCGTGCGGGGGTATTGTTTTAGAGTTTAGGGTAGTGAAGTGGTCTTTGGGTAGTGTAGGGGGTTGTGCGGGGGTAGTGTTTTAGGGATTAGGGTAGTGCATTGGTATTTGGGTAGTGTAGGGGGTCATGCGGGGGTAGTGTTTTAGGGTTTAGGGCAGTGCAGTGGTGTTTAGGTAGTGTAGGGGGTCGTGCTGGGGGAGTGTTTTAGGGTTTAGGGCAGTGCAGTGGTGTTCGGGTAGTGTAGGGGGTCGTGCTGGGGGAGTGTTTTAGGGTTTAGGGCAGTGCAGTCGTGTTCGGGTAGTGTAGGGGTCGTGCTGGGGGAGTATTTTAGGGTTTAGGGTAGTGCAGTGGTGTTCGGGTAGTGTAGGGGGTCATGCTGGGGGTAGTGTTCTAGGGTTTAGGGCAGTGCAGTGGTGTTCGGGCAGTGTAGGGGGTCTTGCTGGGGGTGGTGTTTCAGGGTTTAGGGCAGTGCAGTGGTGTTCGGGCAGTGTAGGGGGTCGTGCAGGGGGTGATGTTTCAGGGTTTAGGGCAGTGCAGTGGTGTTCGGGCAGTGTAGGGGGTCGTTCAGGGGTGGTGTTTCAGGGTTTAGGGCAGTGGTGTTCGGGCAGTGTAGGGGGTCATGCTGGGGGTGGTGTTTCAGGGTTGGGGCAGTGCAGTGGTGTTCGAGCAGTAAGGGGGTCATGCTGGGGTGGTGTTTCAGGGTTTAGGGCAGTGCAGTGGTGTTCGGGCAGTGTAGGGGGTGGTACAGGGGGTGGTGTTTCAGGGTTTAGGGCAGTGCAGTGGTGTTCGGGCAGTGTAGGGGGTCGTGCAGGGGTGGTGTTTCAGGGTTTAGGGCAGTGCAGTGGTGTTCGGGCAGTGTAGGGGGCGGTGCAGGGGTGGTGTTTCAGGGTTTAGGGCAGTACAGTGGTGTTCGGGCATTGTAGGGGGTGGTGCTGGGGCTGGTGTTTCAGGGTTTAGGGCAGTGCAGTGGTGTTTGGGCAGTGTAGGGGGTCGTGCTGGGGCTGGTGTTTCAGGGTTTAGGGCAGTGCAGTGGTGTTCGGGCATTGTAGGGGGTCGTGCTGGGGCTGGTGTTTCAGGGTTTAGGGCAGTGCAGTGGTGTTCGGGCAGTGTAGGGGGTCGTGCTGGGGCTGGTGTTTCAGGGTTTAGGGCAGTGCAGTGGTGTTCGGGCAGTGTAGGGGGTCATGCTGGGGCTGGTGTTTCAGGGTTTAGGGCAGTGCAGTGGTGTTCGGGCAGTGTAGGGGGTCTTGCTGGGGCTGGTGTTTCAGAGTCTAGGGCAATGCAGTGGTGTTCGGGCAGTGTAGGTGGTCTTGCTGGGGCTGGTGTTTCAGGGTTTAGGGCAGTGCAGTGGTGTTCGGGCAGTGTAGG
Organism: Calotriton arnoldi; assembly: GCA_963921515.1. Lineage (NCBI taxonomy): Eukaryota > Metazoa > Chordata > Amphibia > Caudata > Salamandridae > Calotriton > Calotriton arnoldi. The sequence goes on along the minus strand of CAWUFW010015748.1, from coordinate 9,244 downwards.
GTGTCGTGCTGAGGGGTGGTGTTTCAGGGTTTAGGGCAGTGCAGTAGTGTTTGGGCAGTGTAGGGGGTCGTGCAGGGGGTGGTGTTTCAGGGTATAGGGCAGTGCAGTGGTGTTCGGCCAGTGTAGGTAGTCTTGCTGGGGGTGGTGTTTCAGGGTTTAGGGCAGTGCAGTAGTTTTCGGGCAGTGTAGGCGGTCGTGCTGGGGCTGGTGTTTCAGGGTTTAGGGCAGTGCAGTGGTGTTCGGGCAGTGTACGGGGTTGTGCTGGGGCTGGTGTTTCAGGGTTTAGGGCAGTGCAGTGGTGTGCGGGCAGTGTACGGGGTCGTGCTGGGGCTGGTGTTTCAGGGTTTAGGGCAGTGCAGTGGTGTTCGGGCAGTGTAGGGGGTCATGCTGAGGGTGGTGTTTCAGGGTTTAGGGCAGTGCAGTGGTGTTCGGGCAGTGTAGGGGGTCGTGCTGGGGCTGGTGTTTCAGGGTTTAGGGCAGTGCAGTGGTGTTCGGGCAGTGTAGGGGGTCGTGCTGGGGCTGGTGTTTCAGGGTTTTGGGCAGAGCAGTGGTGTTCAGGCAGTGTAGGGGGTCGTGCTGGGGGTGGTGTTTCAGGGTTTAGGGCAGTGCAGTCGTGTTCGGGCAGTGTAGGGGTCTTGCTGGGGGTGGTGTTTCAGGGTTTAGGGCAGTGGTGTTCGGGCAGTGTAGGGGGTCTTGCTGGGGGTGGTGTTTCAGGGTTTAGGGCAGTGGTGTTCGGGCAGTGTAGGGGTCTTGCTGAGGGTGGTGTTTCAGGGTTTAGGGCAGTGCAGTGGTGTTCGGGCAGTGTAGGGGGTCTTGCTGGGGGTAGTGTGTCAGGGTTTAGGGCGGTGCAGTGGTGTTCGTGCAGTATAGGGGGCCGTGCTGGGGGTGGTGTTTCAGGGTTTAGGGCAGTGCAGTAGTGTTCGGGCAGTGTAGGGGGTCATGCAGGGGTGGTGTTTCAGGGTTTAGGGCAGTGCAGTGGTGTTCTGGCAGTGTAGGGGGTCATGCTGGGGGTGGGGTTTCAGGGTTTAGGGCAGTACAGTGGTGTTCGGGCAGTGTAGGGGGTCGTGCAGGGGGTGGTGTTTCAGGGTTTAGGGCAGTGCAGTGGTGTTCGGGCAGTGTAGGGGTCATGCTGGGGCTGGTGTTTCAGGGTTTAGGGCAGTGCAGTGGTGTTCGGGCAGTGTAGGGGGTCTTGCTGGGGGTGGTGTTTCAGGGTTTAGGGCAGTGGTGTTCGGGCAGTGTAGGGGGCCTTGCTGGGGGTGATGTTTCAGGGTTTAGGGCAGTGCAGTGGTGTTCGGGCAGTGTAGGGGTTCTTGCTGGGGGTAGTGTTTCAGGGTTTAGGGCAGTGCAGTGGTGTTCGTGCAGTATAGGGGGTCGTGCTGGGGATGGTGTTTCTGGGTTTAGGGCAGTGCAGTAGTGTTCGGGTAGTATAGGGGGTCGTGCTGGGGGGAGTATTTTAGGGTTTAGGGTAGTGCAGTGGTGTTCGGGTAGTGTAGGGGGTCATGCTGGGGGTAGTGTTCTAGGGTTTAGGGCAGTGCAGTGGTGTTCGGGCAGTGTAGGGGGTCTTGCTGGGGGTGGTGTTTCAGGGTTTAGGGCAGTGCAGTGGTGTTCGGGCAGTGTAGGGGGTCGTGCAGGGGGTGGTGTTTCAGGGTTTAGGGCAGTGCAGTGGTGTTCGGGCAGTGTAGGGGGTCGTTCAGGGGTGGTGTTTCAGGGTTTAGGGCAGTGGTGTTCGGGCAGTGTAGGGGGTCATGCTGGGGGTGGTGTTTCAGGGTTTGGGGCAGTGCAGTGGTGTTCGAGCAGTAAAGGGGGTCATGCTGGGGGTGGTGTTTCAGGGTTTAGGGCAGTGCAGTGGTGTTCGGGCAGTGTAGGGGGTGGTGCAGGGGGTGGTGTTTCAGGGTTTAGGGCAGTGCAGTGGTGTTCGGGCAGTGTAGGGGGTCGTGCAGGGGGTGGTGTTTCAGGGTTTAGGGCAGTGCAGTGGTGTTCGGGCAGTGTAGGGGGCGGTGCAGGGGTGGTGTTTCAGGGTTTAGGGCAGTACAGTGGTGTTCGGGCATTGTAGGGGGTGGTGCTGGGGCTGGTGTTTCAGGGTTTAGGGCAGTGCAGTGGTGTTTGGGCAGTGTAGGGGGTCGTGCTGGGGCTGGTGTTTCAGGGTTTAGGGCAGTGCAGTGGTGTTCGGGCAGTGTAGGGGGTCGTGCTGGGGCTGGTGTTTCAGGGTTTAGGGCAGTGCAGTGGTGTTCGGGCAGTGTAGGGGGTCATGCTGGGGCTGGTGTTTCAGGGTTTAGGGCAGTGCAGTGGTGTTCGGGCAGTGTAGGGGGTCTTGCTGGGGCTGGTGTTTCAGAGTCTAGGGCAATGCAGTGGTGTTCGGGCAGTGTAGGTGGTCTTGCTGGGGCTGGTGTTTCAGGGTTTAGGGCAGTGCAGTGGTGTTCGGGCAGTGTAGGGTGTCGTGCTGAGGGGTGGTGTTTCAGGGTTTAGGGCAGTGCAGTAGTGTTTGGGCAGTGTAGGGGGTCGTGCAGGGGGTGGTGTTTCAGGGTTTAGGGCAGTGCAGTGGTGTTCGGCCAGTGTAGGTAGTCTTGCTGGGGGTGGTGTTTCAGGGTTTAGGGCAGTGCAGTAGTTTTCGGGCAGTGTAGGCGGTTGTGCTGGGGCTGGTGTTTCAGGGTTTAGGGCAGTGCAGTGGTGTTCGGGCAGTGTACGGGGTTGTGCTGGGGCTGGTGTTTCAGGGTTTAGGGCAGTGCAGTGGTGTGCGGGCAGTGTACGGGGTCGTGCTGGGGCTGGTAATTCAGGGTTGAGGGCAGTGCAGTGGTGTTCGGGCAGTGTAGGGGGTCATGCTGAGGGTGGTGTTTCAGGGTTTAGGGCAGTGCAGTGGTGTTCGGGCAGTGTAGGGGGTCGTGCTGGGGCTGGTGTTTCAGGGTTTAGGGCAGTGCAGTGGTGTTCGGGCAGTGTAGGGGGTCATGCTGGGGCTGGTGTTTCAGGGTTTTGGGCAGAGCAGTGGTGTTCAGGCACTGTAGGGGGTCGTGCTGGGGGTGGTGTTTCAGGGTTTAGGGCAGTGCAGTCGTGTTCGGGCAGTGTAGGGGGTCTTGCTGGGGGTGGTGTTTCAGGGTTTAGGGCAGTGGTGTTCGGGCAGTGTAGGGGGTCTTGCTGGGGGTGGTGTTTCAGGGTTTAGGGCAGTGGTGTTCGGGCAGTGTAGGGGGTCTTGCTGAGGGTGGTGTTTCAGGGTTTAGGGCAGTGCAGTGGTGTTCGGGCAGTGTAGGGGGTCTTGCTGGGGGTAGTGTGTCAGGGTTTAGGGCGGTGCAGTGGTGTTCGTGCAGTATAGGGGGCCGTGCTGGGGGTGGTGTTTCAGGGTTTAGGGCAGTGCAGTAGTGTTCGGGCAGTGTAGGGGGTCATGCAGGGGGTGGTGTTTCAGGGTTTAGGGCAGTGCAGTGGTGTTCTGGCAGTGTAGGGGGTCATGCTGGGGGTGGGGTTTCAGGGTTTAGGGCAGTACAGTGGTGTTCGGGCAGTGTAGGGGGTCGTGCAGGGGGTGGTGTTTCAGGGTTTAGGGCAGTGCAGTGGTGTTCGGGCAGTGTAGGGGGTCATGCTGGGGCTGGTGTTTCAGGGTTTAGGGCAGTGCAGTGGTGTTCGGGCAGTGTAGGGGGTCTTGCTGGGGGTGGTGTTTCAGGGTTTAGGGCAGTGGTGTTCGGGCAGTGTAGGGGGCCTTGCTGGGGGTGATGTTTCAGGGTTTAGGGCAGTGCAGTGGTGTTCGGGCAGTGTAGGGGTTCTTGCTGGGGGTAGTGTTTCAGGGTTTAGGGCAGTGCAGTGGTGTTCGTGCAGTATAGGGGGTCGTGCTGGGGATGGTGTTTCTGGGTTTAGGGCAGTGCAGTAGTGTTCGAGCAGTGTAGGGGGTTGTGCAGGGGGTGGTGTTTCAGGGTTTAGTGCAGTGGTGTTCGGGCAGTGTAGGGGGTCGAGCTGGGGGTGGTGTTTCAGGGTTTAGGGCAGTGCAGTGGTGTTCGGGCAGTGTAGGGGGTCATGCACGGGGTGGTGTTTCAGGGTTTAGTGCAGTGCAGTGGTGTTCGGGCAGTGTAGGGTGTTGTGCTGGGGCTGGTGTTTCAGGGTTCAGGGCAGTGCAGTGGTGTTCAGGCAGTGTAGGGGGTCGTGCTGAGGCTGGTGTTTCACAGTTTAGGGCAGTGCAGTGGTGTTCGGGCAGTGTAGGGGGTCGTGCTTGGGCTGGTGTTTCAGGGTTTAGGGCAGTGCAGTGGTGTTCGGGCAGTGTAGGCGGTCGTGCTGGGGCTGGTGTTTCAGGGTTTAGGGCAGTGCAGTGGTGTTCGGGCAGTGTAGGGGGTCATGCTGGGGATGGTGTTTCAGGGTTTAGGGCAGTGCAGTGGTGCTCGGGAGTGTAGGGGGTCGTGCTGGGGATGATGTTTCAGGGTTTAGGGTAGTACAGTGGTGTTCGGGCAGTGTAGGGGGTCGTGCAGGGGCTGGTGTTTCAAGGTTTAGGGCAGTGCAGTGGTGTTCGGGCAGTGTAGGGGGTCATGCTGGGGCTGGTGTTTCAGGGTTTTGGGCAGAGCAGTGGTGTTCGGGCAGTGTAGGGGGTCATGCTGGGGGTAGTGTTTCAGGGTTTAGGGCAGTGCAGTGGTGTTCGGGCAGTGTAGGGGGTCGTGCTGGGGGTGGTGTTTCAGGGTTTAGGTCAGTGGTGTTCGGGCAGTGTAGGGGGTCTTGCTGGGGGTGATGTTTCAGGGTTTAGGGCAGTGCAGTGGTGTTCGGGCAGTGTAGGGGTCTTGCTGGGGGTAGTGTTTCAGGGTTTAGGGCAGTGCAGTGGTGTTCGGGCAGTGTAGGGGGTCGTGCAGGGGGTGGTGTTTCAGGGTTTAGGGCAGTGCAGTGGTGTTCGGGCAGTGTAGGGGGTCGTGCTAGGGGTGGTGTTTCAGGGTTTAGGGCAGTGCAGTGGTGTTCGGGCAGTGTAGGGGGTCATGCAGGGGCTGGTGTTTCAGGGTTTAGGGCAGTGCAGTGGTGTTCGGGCAGTGTAGGGGGTCGTGCTGGGGGTGGTGTTTCAGGGTTTAGGGCAGTGCAGTGGTGTTCGGGCAGTGTAGGGGGTCTTGCTGGGGGTGGTGTTTCAGGGTTTAGGGCAGTGCAGTGGTGTTCGGGCAGTGTAGGGGGTCTTGCTGGGGGTGGTGTTTCAGGGTTTAGGGCAGTGCAGTGGTTTGGGCAGTGTAGGGGGTCTTGCTGAGGGTGGTGTTATAGGGTTTAGGGCAGTGCAGTGGTGTTCGGGCAGTGTAGGGGGTCTTGCTGGGGGTAGTGTTTCAGGGTTTAGGGCGGTGCAGTGGTGTTCGTGCAGTGTAGGGGGCCGTGCTGGGGGTGGTTGTAGGAGAGTAGGATCTGCTTCACAGGGGTACCCCACTTTTGCTGATACTTCACTGGTTTTCGACATTAGTCTGGCTGGGGCCCTGCTATTCAGAACCCCAGCCTAGCTGTTTCCTCTTTAAAAGGGTCTCCATGTGCCTTAGGCACATCTCTGATTGGGATCTGGAGTGCCCTTGTAAGTCCCTAGTATATGGTATACTATGTACCAAGGGCATAGGTACCTCAGAGGCCTGCCAGGGGCTGCAGCATATATTATGCCACCCCTGGTAGGCCATCCAAACTGACACCACAGGTCTGCTACTGCAGCCTGGGTAAGGTGGTGCATGCACCCCTTGCTGTGGTATAGGTTACCTATATCACTAAATGCATACACACATATAAACCTATAAGTCACTCCTAAGGCAGGCCTTATCAATCCTGAAGGCAGAGTGCATGGTTCCTATGTGAGAGGGTGCCCCTGCATGAGCAGGGCCCCTCTGCAGCGTTCGGAGACCATCTCTGATGCTGTTTGTAGTGCAGCCTGACCATATACTCTTAAACGCATTATATCCTCGCGGTAAAATGCTAACTATGGAATGGCTGCACCGAAACATGTCGTGTTTGGTGTCAAACATCTTGGAATACTACCCCCCGCCAATTCTGGCGGCGGGGGTAGCATTCCACCCTTCTAGAGGAAAGGCATGTTAACTCTGACGAGTCCGGTAACTTCTTTCCAGAGCCCTGGCATCACAAAATGGATGCTGCTGCCACAGACACGAGTCTGGCCTCCTGCTGCTGGACGAAACTCCGGCAGGGGAGGCCTGGACAATAGGTTTCCTGTCCCAGGGAGGTGTGACCACCTCCCCAGACAGGACAATGTGTATTGGGGCTGGGCGGGAGCACTTTCGGGTGCTTTGAAGTCCTGCACTGGGGGCACATTTGGTGTCCCTGTGCATACCCCAGTTCAAACCGGATCAGGGGCTTGCAGCCCCTGCTTTGGCGCGAACTGGACAAAGGGAAAGGGGTGTAGCCACCCCTCTGCCCTGACCCACCCATAGGTGGGGCCACAGAGTAGTCCATCCCCTATTTTTGGAATAAAGGTAGGAACCCAGTCCTTAGGACTTTAGATTATACCTGGACGAAACTCTGAAACAGAATCCTGGACCTTCGACGCTCTACTCACGATTAGAGGACTGAAGAATCTCCCTTGGGGTCAAGGAGTGACTCCCCTGCTTGGCAGGCACCAAAGAAGCATCTGTCCGGTTCGCATCACTGAAGCTCCCGTCGGACGCCGAAGTCATCGCATCACCAGAGGTGGATTCTCAGACTTCCCCGAGGCTACCCTGAGTCCCCAGCAAAGCTGAGGCCCGTGGCTATCGTGGGTAACGTGGGACCGTGACCCCTGGACACCGAGCACACTTGCAAGTGCACCATCTTCTGGGTCTCCCAAGAAGTCGTGCTTTGGGCTCCGAGTAGCCCTAGCCTCCAGCACCACCTGCACTGAAGATCACTGGCCCCCACTCCACGAGTGTCCTGTAAGCCAGCTCCACGTGCGGCGTCACGAGGCTCCTTCGCGGTCGCTAGCCCGTTGGCTAGTAGCCCTTACCGAAGGCCAATCTTTTCTTTACTTGGCAGTCTGGTTGCTCCAGGCCTGCCCTCACTTACCCTTGCTGGGTGAGTTCCCCAGACCTTGCTGGTCTGCACCATCGACGATCTTCAGCTACATCGAGACTTGCCGTTGCCAAGGCTTGTTGGGTCCAATCTGGTCGCCGACACCGCAGCACTCGACAGACATCGTGTACCAGCCCGAATCCTGCTCCTGGTCACCGACAACGCCTCCTGGACCTCGTGGCTGCAGAAACGAGACGACCGTCAACGCACCTGAAGCACTCGACATCGGTGGGCATCTGTCCATCGCCTCCCTGGTCACTGGCTAGTGACCCAGACTCTGTCCCCTCTGCTTTCAGGTTCTTCAGAACTCCGATCCACTCTTGGATCCACCCGGACACTTTTCTCCTGGTCGCCAGCAGCACTTTGCAGCAGATCGCCATAAGAACCGACGACGAAACCCGACCCCGAAAGGCACCTATGCACCCGGCTTCCTGGGTGAGGTAACACGAGTACTCCGGTGCTCCCGTGGGTAGAGACTCTTCAAAGTCCTAGATCTCAAAGGGTTTTGTCCTAGTCCTCTTTTAAGTGTCCCTTTCCTCTATTTTCCCGATCCCGACTTTCTCCATAGAAGTTAACGGCGTATCGCGGTTGTGTATTTACACTGCACGCGTCTCCCGTGGGTCCCCTGTGTCACTACCTTGGGTGGTTCCTTGTGGTCCAAGCACTTCTAGAGGCTCTAGGCCTAGTGTCTAGTTCAGTCGTGGTTCGCATACCACTTTATTGGTATATGGTTTGGTACGCCCCTAGGGCCCAAACGTGTATTTGTGCTATTACTGTGATTTAAGATCTTATAACCTATGTACTTCGAACTCTAGCCTCATAAAGAGACTAGAGGGGTGTGTTTAGTAATAAATACATATATTTTGAATATATACCTGGTGTGGTGCTCTTTCATTTGGTCACTCAAGAGATTATAGACTGGTAAAACAAGCTGCTTTACATTCCTTCAAGACTTAGCCTGAAGGCTGCTCTCCACAGCTACCACTAGGATAGCTTTCAATAAGGTTGTCTTTAACCTACCTACCATAAGAGTCGATTTGGACTGGTGCAAGGTGCCCACTATAATTAGTGGACAGCATATGCCAGGCCAACTTCTCACATTGGTGTGCAGCGTGTGGGATTCCAGCTTGCTATTGTTTTACCAGATAATCTCAATTGAATTGATCAACTGAAAACCACTAAAGGTACCTAAGGCACATATAATTTAAGCTTAGAATATCAGTAAGTTCTACTGAACTTAGAGTTGTGTGTTAAGGGATAGCACAACCCTTTCTACAACTCAAGAGAGTTTAGTAGGCCACACTAGAGTAGGTAGTGCATACACCACACCACACTAGTAATGTCTTTAAAAGCAGGATCTAGAGATACCCTGCAGGAAGCCATGGAGCTTCCCCCCTCCAAGTATGACACACTCCCATTATTGGAACTGAGAGCTTTGTGTAACGTGAGGAAATTAAGGACAGGCCAAAGTCCCACCACCCAACACCTCCAGGAGATGTTGGTGGCTTATGATCTTAGTAAGTCCTCAGAGACTGAAGGGGTAGGAGCAGAGGGTGGGCCAGCAGATGAGGAAGGGGCCAGGGGTACTACTACCCCCAGCCCCCTCTGAAACTGACCAGGAGGGTGACAATGACCCTGACCTGGAAAACCCAATCCCTTCTGGGGAAGATGAAGATGAGGATCTGGAGAACCACACCTTTGTCCCCCAGGAAGGATTATGAGTGTGCTCAGAAAGTCTAGGTCTCCTTCTCAGGAGTCTAACCACTCTGGCACCTCAATAGGGAGCTCTGTTTCTTCTCACAGGAGGGAATCCTCTCATGAGAGAAGAAAGAGACTGGTCCAGTATGAGGAAACTCAACTGGAGATCAGGAAGAAGCAATTGGCTTTAGATAGAGAATCCCTAGATCTCCTTAAAGAGAGAAGAAAGTTGGGACTAGAGTCCCATGGTGGCAGCCATATCCCTAGAGATAGGGAAAGGTCCTATGACCATAGGAACCTGAGCAAGATTGTCCCTCCCTACCAGAGTGGGGATGATATCCACAAATGGATAACTGCTTTAGAGAGGGCCTGTAAAGTACAGAAGGTCCCTCAGGAGCAGTGGGCAGCAATCTTGTGGCTCTCCTTTGCTGACAAAGGTAGAGACAAGCTCCTCACTGTTAGAGAGGAGGATGCTGACAATTACAAGGTCTTGAAGAGTGCTCTTATTGATGGGTTTGGCCTAACCACTGAACAGTACAGGTTAGCAATACTGCAAACTGAACGAAGTACACAA